>VXAZ01009368.1:711513-849013 GCA_013399875.1 Gymnorhina tibicen
AAAAGGAAAAGGAAAAGGAAAAGGAAAAGGAAAAGGAAAAGGAAAAGAAAAAGAAAAAGAAAAAGAAAAAGAAAAAGAAAAAGAAAAAGAAAAAGAAAAAGAAAAAGAAAAAGAAGAAGAAGAAAAAGAAGAAAAAGAAGAAAAAGAAGAAAAAGAAAAAGAAGAAAAGAAGAAAAAGAAGAAGAAAAAGAAGAAGAAAAAGAAGAAGAAAAAGAAACTGTTTACTACTTGCTGTTAGCCTGCGGCTGCTGTTGCTGCTTGGCTTTATTGTGTAACCCCTTCGAACTCCGCCTTCAGAAAACTATGAAACTACGAAATAAAGAACTTTAGCAGAACAGCAGCTCTCTCTGCTCTTTCACCTTCGGCCAAAAGGGAGGGTGTCCCATTGGAAGCTCAACAGACTTGGAAATGTCAGCCTTTGGGGTGGAACAGATAAGAATGGCTTTCTAATGCCACTACCAAGACGTTGGACAACCTAATTTACTGACGTTCAACAAAATGTGTCGAGGCAGGAGAAGCATATATTTTGAGAATTGAAAAAGCTATGCTGAACAGGGAAATCGGTGAAGTGGCATCAGTTTCTGGGAACACATGAATCTGCTTCAGCCACTCCATTTCACTCCAAATATAGAACTGGAGGGAGGGGTCTCCTTTTTTAGCAAATATTTTTCAAAAATCATCCTCATAAAAAAGGGAGAAAGAGCATAGACAAAAGCCTTTTAAACACAGAGAAGTAAATTTAGTCACAAAACACCAGGAAGAAATTCTGTGGTAGGAGAGAGAGAATGAGAGACAGAGAGAGAGAGAGAGAGCAGTAAAATGATTTTGCCTCAGTTTACCAGAATAGCAAGGCCATTTTCAAATAACCAAGGGCAACACATACACATAAAAAGAAAACAAACCCCAAACACCCGTTTGAGATTTTCATTTATTAAAAAAACCAAATCAAAACAGCAAACAAGCAACAAAAGCAGGAACCACAAGAGTAGTTCGTTTTCAGGCTAGTTAAGAATTAGGATAAAAACAATATTACTGTTTTGATGAACACTAAATGGTTACTACGAAGTTTTACTTCTGATATTAAAATTTAACAGCAGATGTAGAATTCCATAAAATAAGGGGGGAAAAGTGTTTTGAATGCCGCGTATAAGGATTAGCAACATTAAAACTATTTTTATACTAATCTGAAGCACACTAGGCAGATTACATGCTGTAACTCCTTTAGAGAGGCTACTGATTTCTCAGGAGTTCCACTTAAGTTAATTTCTACTCATTTTGATGATTTACTGTGTACATTCTGAGTGTATATATATTACAAAGTCCAAGTAATTTTAATCTTTCAATCTTAGTACACAAAATACATTCCCTTGAATTTATTTCCATCTCCCACCAAGGATACTGTGTTTTTTTTAACTTCACCCCCAAAATCTGTTTCCATTGATGGAAACAAGTCACATTTGTAGAAGGGCTGTACTAACAGTCTTGCCTTCTATGAAGACCAAAGCTGCAAAAGCAACTCTGAATTTAGATAACAAAAAACTGTTCTGCACTTGAAATAGGTAAGAATGAGAACACTGCAAAATGCCAGACAAAATAAATAAATAACCTTAGTTTGTTAATTTCCCTCTTGGTTAATTAACACCTATAAATGACCTTTAGCATTGACAAGTCCAACTTCATCCAGAAAGCCAAGGTTTAAGAATATCTATCCAAATAGGATTGATTACTGATTACAGCATTGTGAGGAGCACAATTCAATCTGATTTTTTTTTCTTTAAAGGCTGGAACTGCATTCCTGAGTAAGCTGATGTGACTGCCAATGAAGTAAAATGCAGAGAGTCATTACACTATAATGTTGATGTTACCGCTTCTACATTTATCTGAAGCACAGAACATATATCATTTTAGACTGAAATTAAACCTTGCCAGAAATAATTTTTCTTTATATTGTTGGAATTAAAAACATATTGAATTGATCCATTAAGAAAATCCTATGCTCTCTATCTTTGTGTTTTTCAGACTGTGTCTGCATCCTTAGGCAATGAAACAATTTTTACAATTGTAATAAAACAAGTAAGTGTTGACTTTAAGTTAAGAAAATTGTTGCTTGAATGACTAAATACTTCAGCAAACACAATAAATCCCTCTAAGTTTAACATACCCATGCTTGAACAGGTACGTAAATTTCACAATTTTTCTTATGCAAGTTTTCTTAAACTTCTTTCAGTTTTAGTCTTCTGCTGAGTGTTTATAGAGAGGGTCTGCATCTCTAAATTTTAATATTGGTTCATTCAAAAAGCATCTACCCTTAAGAAGGAAAACTAAATATCTACCATTAGAAAAAACAAATTCATAGTACCAAGTACAGCAGTAATGTTATTCTCCATCAAGAAATACAACTGTAGCACTTATCTGTATTTCAAGGAAGAGAGGACTGATAAAAGAATCAGGTCTATATATTTCTTGCTTATTTCTAGACATATGAGTTTTAATTTGACAGTGTAATTTGGGAATTTTAGATCTCAGTGTTTGCTTTCTCCCAGAGAAAGAAGACACCAGCACCACTGAACTATATTCCCGACAAGAGTGTATCAACACATTGTACAGGAAAATCTCTAAAATGTTATTTTTATTTGTTTTCAAAGAGCAGCAGAGAGAGACAATGTGGCATTTAAAACCAGTTTCAAACAGTATTTGAAACAATTCTTTCCTAAAGCAGAAAAGGCAGCAGACTTATTTCCTCTCAAGTTTGTAGCAATAGCACAATTGATCAATTTAATTTTAATTTTGCTTCAGCAAGTTGGATGCAAATTTCTTTTCTTAATGTTCAAATCTTTAATCTCTCAACTGTAATGTATCTTCTACTCTCAAAGGCTATTTTTGACTCCCTTTGCCCTCCTTTTGGCTCCTAATGCTACGTACCCTACCTAACATGTAACCATTATTGTCAACCTTGAGAAAACACAGGAAGACTCCTGAATACACAGAGGAGGAACAAACTGAGTACTGTTTGTCTACCTTCTGTATGGCTAGCTAGCACAAAATACCACCTACAGGCAGCAAGCACCTTATCGCACAGAAGTACGCAAACCAATCTCATCCCACGGTAGAAGATAAAGAGACAGTAAGATGCAGACTCCACAGAAAGGTATAACTAAAACTACATCTTAAAAATGATGACAACTATTTTTTACAGTGCGGTACTCCATTTTATCACTTACTCAGCTGTGAGAGCCGTAAGTCTTCTTCTGTTTTCAATTCCCAAATTCATCCTTACTGGCCATGTTACATGTTGGTTACTGCTTTAAACAAAGTTCTTTAGTCCACAGAGACAAAATCCCCATGCCAATATTATTGTTGAAATAGTCACACACAAAAAATTTAACATTTACTAAAGCCTAATACACCTCCAGAATCTGTTGAATTTGGGTAATGCATGTTACATTTATGCATACTCCCCTATCAATTTACTACATTAAATAATTTCATTTCAAACACCTGTGAGAATTATTTACTAGTCAGAAGTTGTTCAGAATTCTTAGAGAAAGATTCTGTTACTAAAGGGCTCATCTTTGTATCAGGTAGAATAGAAAATAACCATACACCACAAACATTCTGATTCCATTTTACTCTATTATTTTAAAATGCACGTTACAAAGATCAAAATAATAGAAGGCCATCTTAGTCCAGGTAATGGTATATATCACCTGTCTCAGTCAAAGAGACATTTAAAAGCATCTCTTTATTAGAAACACAAATCAATACACTCAGGGGACTGAAATAACTGCTTCAAGCAATTTGTATTATCATTTCACTCTTGATGTTCCTACTCAGAGCAACTTATTATGAATGGCGTGAAAATGGCAACCTGTCACAGTTAATTTTTTCCTAAACCTCTTGCAATAATTTTTTCCTTTCTTAATATAATTATCATCTTATGAAACACAGCTCTAGGTTGTAAGGTACAGCCCGCAGCTGAAGTTTTATTTCTTTAAAATTGAGGGTACTCCCCAACTTACAATAGAAACATTATTGATTAAGTGAAGAGCTATTTGCTTTGTTTAGAACTGAGAGAACCTTGTATAGAAGGAAGCACTGAAACTTCTGGTATCTTCTCAACAGAAAAATCTCTTGAAAATGTTTTAATTGCTTGCAAAAATCCCTGAAAGAGTGTTCTGGGTACTGACTGGAACCTAAGTTATCTTGTTCTACCACCACTGGTAGCCCGAATAAACTTTAGTAGTCTGTTATAAACACTCCTTAAAACTACTTTACCTCTAAGTACCTTTATCCAAAGACTTTACAGTAAAATAATCTGGGAGAAGCAAAGTGAAAATTAATATTTAGCTGTGAGACAGAATTATAAAAGTCTGAAGATGCACATTGATACTTCAAAGGCAAATGCCTCCATTAGTACCTGTAACACTCCTAGCTAAAGGAAGAATAATTTTACTTTCAAAAGGAGACTGTAGCAGAATTCACTTCTTATACCAAAATTCAAGACAGTTCAGCACACATGAAAAACATCACAGTAAAAACTTGTAGATTTTTGGGTTTAAGTACATCTAGTTTTAAGTTTTCTGAGAACAGAATCTGGCAATCTCAGAGTAAGACTAACTTACCTTATTTTTTGGATTGGATGTGTTCATTACGCTTCGTGTTTCCTTGCCTGTGTAAATAACAACACCAATTACAGTTCCTGAAAAACAAACAAACAAAAGCCCAGAGGTGTCAAGTAAATAAGAGAAAATTTTCCTGAATTAAAACTTGCTCTGATTTAGTTCCTTAAACAAATCAATTGTATGAAAAAGCCCCAACATTTATGCATTACACTGTGAGTGCTGTTTTTCAGAATGCACAATGAAGAATAATTTTAACTTCTGCAATAAACATCCATAAAGATGATAATACACTTTCTTCTTTTTTATGTGAACAATACTTCCAATGGAGCTGGTTAAAAACTTGTATTTGAACTTAAAATTTCCTCCAACTTTTTTTAGCAGTTAGGACAGCATAAATAACTGCACAGGGAATAAAAAAATGAGTAAAGTGGTGCTGAACGCATCACACACCAATTGCCCATTACCTCTGCCATCTATAATGATGTGAAATCTGGTTCAGCCAATTAATTACTTTGATAGAATGTCACACAGAAATATTCTCTTCATTAGCTTATAAAAATGATCCCCAAGTTTTAATTGTCTTTTAGTCAATTTTTACAGCATGGTATAGGAAAATGTGGCTTCAGCAACACTGTAGTGGTTTTGTTCTCATTTTTTACCTTCTGTGAGATAAGAATTAGGAGGAATGCAAAGCAGGCTCTAAACTTTAAAGAATATGAAGAAGTTTATTAACAGAACTAAAAGAAAAAGGAATAATAAGGGTGAGAATAAACCTTCAGAACACTTCTCTTTCCCCATCCTCCTCCCTCTTCCCACTTACAACATAGAGACACAAACTTGGGATTATTTCAGTCAGTTTACCACCTCCATAATAGTCTTTCATCAGTTCATTTAAGGAGAGGAGTCTCTTTTGCCCATGCTATGGGCTTCTCCACAAGAAAGAGTCTTCTCGTGGCTTCAGTGTCACAGCACAACAGCTGCCCGGGGTGGTTTTCTGCTGGCATGTCAAAGTCCCTTCCCTCAACTCACAGCTTTCCCCACAGCTGTTTTTGAGGGTTCAATCTCAGCTAATGGGGTACCATTTTAAGGATGAGCTGTTCAGAAGCAAAGGTTCTCTTCATCTTCCTCTGGGATCATCTTCATCTCTAGGAACAGATGAACAGATTCTTCTTCCCTGGGAGCAAGGGTCTTCACTTCATCACTGTTTCTCTCTGTTCAGGCTTCTCAGTGGATCACAGCTACTTCATCATTTACTTATTTCAGCACAGGCACCTTTGCTCGTGGCTGCAGTTTGAACCCTCCACCCCCCCATGCTTCCATGAAATTACAAAAGGGTTCTCTGATGTGTCATAGTCCATCACCATAGCTTTACAAAAGAATTCCAGCTTCTAGGTTTGAAGCATCTCCTCTATCTCCTCCCTCTGGGCTTCAGTTCTTTCTTCTTCACTGACTTTGGTGTCTCTATCATGGTGTCTATTTACATGCCTTTGCCTTTCCCTTTCCTCTGACTTGGGAGAGGATTGATGTCTGCTGGCTTCATCTCTTCTGGGGAACTTACAGTGCTAAAGGGGTTAATCTTGCCCAGGCTCTGCAGCTGGAATTTATCTGTCTCTGGTGATCACAGGATCTCTGCCGGGCAGCGGCCGGAGCTGGTCTCGGTGTAAAGTTCATTTCGGTGGCCTCACCAGAGGGGGAGGCTATCCCAGCCCGCACGGAGCCGCGGGCCACAGCCCAGCCCCCGCCGCGCCGAGCGGGCACCCCAGGTACCTGCCCAAGGGCCGGAAGCAAGAGAGCGATTCCCGGCCTTGTTCGTCTTTAAATGTGCTTTTTACAGAGGCGTGTCCAGCTTCTTAAGTGGCTTAACAGAGTTGTCAATATTCAAATTAGCCAATTTGATTAGCTCTATCAGGTCTGGAGGAAGTTACAATAGCCCCTTGCAAAAAACATCGCTTCCGTGGCTGGTGGAATTTTTTTTTTTTCTTAACTAAAACTCCAAACTGTTCTAACCCATGACAATCACCACGTAAATTTTTATATTAAACAAAATTTTATTTTTTACTAATATGCCACTATAACACTTTCTTGCATTAAAAAAAACCCCTTATTTCTATTACTTTATCAAGTGACCTGAAATAGCTTTATGGCAGTACAACCAAAACCATGATTTTTTTGGTAGTCACTATGCTATAAAGAAATAATAAACATAACTATTCAGAAACTCCCTGCTCAGAAAATTTTAAAAAAAGTAGAAGTATTACATGTTTGTCTGACATTAACTTCATTTGTCTTGGGCAATCAGAACCACATGTAAGATCTGCTACCACTACTCTTGTAGCGTAACAAGTCATAAAAAAATTGAAGAAACACCCCAAGACAAAAAAGATGATAGTGAAAGACGTTTGCATTAAAGATGATTGCATTTACTCAAAAATAAAAATGTGTCCTGGTTTAATCCCAGATGGCAACTTGGTTTTATGAAGCTGCTCACTCACTTCTCCCCAAAGCACCAACGATGGGATGGGGAGGAGAATAAGAAAAAAAAAATCAAAAAGAAAACAAAACCAACCAACCAATCCCTTCCCTCCAAAAAGACCCCCACCACAACTCATGAGTTGAGACAAGAACAGTTTAATGACTGAAACAAAGTAAAACATAACAACAGTACTAGTAATACTCGTGATACTATTACGATTATAAATACTGTAATGAGAAAAAAACCCAAAAAACCTCAAAGACCCCAAAGTGAAACAAGTGATGCATAGTACCATTGCTCAGCATTAATCCATAATTTCTGAACTCTTTCTACTGTCTCCAACCAACGTCCACATACCCCTTTGGGGCACTTTATTTTGGAGTGATCCTGAGCCGACCTCTGTCCAGTAGTCAGAATTTACTGGACAATACCCTGTAGGGAATCTCCTCCTTCACATTCCAGCAACCTCTGCCTTCACAGCTGTTTAGTTCAATAGAAGCTGGGGAGGACTCTACATTCCAGATGGCACATTTCTACAAAGTTTCACCTCACTAGGCTGCTGCAGCTCAGAAAAACAAATTGTCCTACTTGTCTCATATTTCGCTCCTTGAAAAGTTGCTTTCAAAGGTGAAAGTCAGATAAATTCCATTTTGACTACTGAACTTAGAGCAGAATTTTGGTTATATCTGACTAAACTGCTGCTGTTGTTGATCTTAGATATTAAACTTTCTGTCATTAGCACAGTATCAGTGGTAAATAAGTATTCCTTAGATCTGAAGTACATTGGTGTAGGGAACTCCATCCCTAGTTTCAGTGCTGTCCCACAGTGGTTGCACCAGGGACAGTTCTGGTGTCCAATAAAATGAACTGAATCCAATCTGGGATTTCTGGAAGCATAGCTATGTGCAAGCCTGAGCTCATTAAAAGCAACGACTCATGTATTTTTATGTACAGGGCTTCTGCAAACTGGGTCTCCTGTACACTGGGCAATCACTGATAGGTACGGGCAGAGTGGTTAATGAAGGGAGGAGAAGTTATGAGATACCAGTAGAACAAATGTGGGCCTAGAAAAAAAAAATAAAAGCAGCCTTGTGAAGAATTAACACACACAAATAGTCAGGCATACTCTGAATCTGGTGTGTGGTCATATCAATTTTGGTATCTCCCAAGCACTACATGAGCCATATAAAAACTAGGGTGCACTCAAATTAATTAAAATCGTATGTAGGAGTTGGCAGAAAATACTGCTTTTGACAGCTGTGCAGTTATAGAAATTGTTCTGATTTTATCTAAAGTGACTTCACAAGACTGACACCTGCCAGAATGATGATGAAATTTCATTAATACAAATCTTCTCTTAATAGGTATCTCAGCAGGTTTCTCAGAAAGCTGCATTGTCTTGTTCAGCATTTGAACCACACTGATCATTACCACAAGTGGAGAACAAAAAGCTAAAGTCCATACTGTAGTGGACCTTTTGAGGCTCTTTAAAATTTAACTGCTGACTTTCCTCTCTCCCTTTCTGAAATGAAACTTACTGAAGCTTCCAGTAAACACAAACACCATAGTCACTAATGCCACAAGGACGAATGATTTGAAAGAGAAGTACTTTAATTGAAGATAAACAAAGAGGTTTTCAGAATACTCAGTGGTTTAAATTACTAGTTTCTATTTAAAGGTGTTTCTCCAGGGACAGTAGTTTTGCAAGTTTTCACTAACCAAAATTTCCTTTCCTTGAGGCAGTATTATTAATTCCACAGTGATAATACAGGCATTAAGAATGACAGAGACTCTGTGCCTGACTGCTACTTTTTAAAAACCTGCTGGAATGTTGTGTGTAAGTGGAAAAGTCAGAATATTTTTTCCTATCTCACTTATTAAAGAATAACAAAAGGATGACTGCATGCTTTGGACTTGAGAGAAAGGCTTTTGATTTCCATCCCTGACAGAGGCTTTCAGTGTGACCCAGGCACATTAATCTTTGTCCTTTCTAGGGTTAGGATAAACATCATACAGACGGTCACAGATCTCTGTCAGAGCTTTACAGCAAAGGGCAGAAAACTCTGCAGATTGGATATCAGTTCGAATTTCCATTTAGATATCTAAACTATCAATTTTGAAACTGGGTATATATTAGGTAAAATGGACAGGTATTAGGTAAAATGGATTTTTTTCCCCCATTTAGGTTATTGTTATTCTAAGGGGTAAAGAGACATACTAAATCCAAGGAAAGTAAGCGCCTTCCAAATGTACAAATTTGAGTAATCTCATTCTCCCAAACATTATATTTTGATATAAAAAATGACATGGAATAGTTTATTCTTGAGTTGTTTGGAATTACACAATTTTGCTGAATCAATTTTTTGGTTCCCAAAATTCATGAAGAAAATAAAACATCTTAAATTATAGCAAATATGTTTCTTGTCACTTCTACTGCTCTAGCAATAGGTGCTTTTTTTTCTTTGTAGAATCCATTACTGTAGTATCCTGATATTTTCATGAGCTTTGGTAATCTGCATTCAAGATGCAGTTGATAAGATTCCTTGAAGCCTTTATACACTTAAATTTATTGTTACTGATCTGCAAAATGATTGATTTGTGGTCTCTCTCTTCCAGAACTGTCAGGCCATCAGCAACCACAGCTCAAGTTTTCTGAGGTATTCCCCCACATAATTCCCCAAACACTTTTCCCAGCCTAACCTTGACCCTCTGTATCACCTTGAGAAATAGCAATGGCATCTATCCTGGAGATAGTGGGCTATCCTACCTGATGCAATGTGGTTTTTGTAATATGTCAAAGAGGAGTATCAGGAAATTCAGCATCTATTAATCACAGGAAGGAGAGCTCCCTCACCCAACAATTGTCCTGTACGTCCTATGCAAAACCATTTTTAAAATTAAATAATGCTTTGTATCTGCAACTCAGGTACATATTCCTTTCCTGGGCATCAGTGACGTAGCTCTCTGTCTCCACTCCTGAGACCGACACCATCAGTCAGTAATACGTCAAGATCATAGTGCCAGGTTGACCCAGAACACCTTGTAACAACCTACAAGGGGTTGGCAAGGGCATAACAGGGTCCCAATGAGTCACAAATTTGCTTGGCTTAGTAAAAGATGCCAGGCTGCTTAGAGAGCACTGGAGGAAGCAGCCTTCCAAGCTAGACTGCATTAAAGACTGTCATACTGAAGAGTCTTAGGGTAAACAAAGAGATGTACAGGAAACATTGCAAGGCAGAACTCTACCCTCCCTACCTGGACACAGGCTCAAACCCCTTTTCTTGAATCAAAGTGGAATAGTAATAGAATTATTAGGCTTGCACACAGACATCACAGATTTTCTCAAAGGTATTTCTGAAAAATACCTGTGTGTAACAAAACTGTGAACCTAGGCAGTAAGGACACTGAAATCACATACAAGTGCGGGTGAGGTAGCTGTCTACATAGTAGAAAAACTGCAGACTTGCACATGCTATGGGCTCTTTATTCTTCTGTTTTCATGGAATCCTACTGTCACTTGTCTGTAGAAGCTGTGCACAAGCATAATCTCCCACTACATTTTTCAGACATAATTAAGGGCTGTGACCGATCATGGTAGGGGAGAGAATGCAGAAATGCCTGGAAACTTGTGTAGGCCAAGTCCACCTTTGATATCCTTCCACAGCAGGTTTAAGCAAGTCAGCTTATATGTGTTTATAATGCAGTCAGACAATGACCAGTATTTTTATTAAGATTTTCAGTTGTCACAAATCTTAGAAATTCAATTATGAAGTCTACTTTAAAAAAAACCCAAACAAATTTAATTTCCTTGGCATCAAGTGTTCTAACTTAGTTATGCACATTCAACTTGGAAGTGAGATGGAAACAAATGAATGATACATCAGTTATCAACCAGATCTAGAACATCTTAATTTTAACACTTTGCTAGATGTGGTGCCTTATGATCTTCCTCATGCCTATATGCCCAGTGTACCTCTAAGACCTTATAAATGCCTTATTAGATAAGCAACAGACTGAAGGCAATAATTTCCTACTTTTTGCTAAAGGTCTAATCCTGTCAAACGCTAAAATTACATCCACAGAGGTCCTGAGTAATTCTTAAGACCTGGATTTTTGCCATACAAAGGACAAGGAGTACATACACGAGAGAAGCACATTACCATGGTATTAAATTGTAGTTAACACATGAAATGAGGTAAGTGAAATGAATGATATGACAAAGGTTAGATATAATTAATGTCACAAAATCAGTTACTGAAGGAAATTATTTTTCTCTGGTATCCTAACTCAAGCTAACTTCTGTATGCACATCATGACACCATTTTTAATTTCTTGATCACATCATTTTTCCCTTCAGAAGTGGCTGCAGTCTTGAAGAGCCATTCAGTATTTTTACTTTGTATTATTCTGTGAGTTTGCCCTTAGTCTGCCTTAAAGTCTTATTCCACTGTTGAAAACTATATTCAAACAAGAGAACTATCTTTTCTTATGTTTTTCTACTGCCATCACTAATAATGAGCCAAAGTCCTTCATAAATAATTAAACTTTCACAAAACACCTCAGAAGTAAGAACCCCAAACTTACCCTAAGCTATAAATTTTAAGGAGCACTGTTTCCATTAATTTGGGTGCCAACTTTAGATAGCAGATCAAGAGCAATTAGTCAGTAGCTACACATCTAAACAAAATCATGGAAATGAAAACATGAACAGCTTTCAATTAGAAGTCAAATGTACTGATTCAGAATTACCGACTTTGCAAATGCACAGTCCTTGAGTGTAGTTTTCCTCCTACATAGATTTGAGGAAAAGCAAACTCAAACCAAGTTTACACAGTATTGAAATTTATAATACATGAGAAGCATCTTTTTATACAAACTTAAAGATCTTGGCTACCTAAGCTAAAAACCTAACTGAGGACAATTTTAGGCATCATCCATGAACAGTTTTAGTGAGAATAGTTTTCCAGTGCAATCAAACCAAACAATAAGAATCAAAGAACATAACTATCTTTTCAGCACTCAGGAAAGGAGTGCTCAGTCACAGACTCCTTTTCTACCTCCTCAAAATTAATCTCTTCCCCATAGCCTTCCAGCAGGCCCCTCACTGACGTAAGAAGTCTTCAAAGTAGGGACTAAATTTATAATTTAGCTGGAGACTCTTTTACTTTCTTCACCTTTCTCAGCTGTTCCCAGTTGTTCAGATTCCCCATCTTAAATCCTAGCTCTCTTCAGAAATCATGCTCTCCCAATTCCTTATTCTCAGTCTTTTCATGCAGAAGAATAACCACAGCCCTTCTGACTTTTCTTACATAGAGCACAAATGAAAGAAAATAAATTTCTGCTCTAAAACCCAAAAAGTTAAAATGGCTTAAAGTCTGAATACAGCATCCAGGCAATAATGTGTACTCATTTATAGTATCTGGGACATATATGAAACAGTACTAATATTTATAATTTTAGATCCCAGTGTTTTAAAATTACATAACTTTATAACTTATCTATTCTTTCTGATTAAGATTTTGCCTAATAGGAGACACTAATCACAGAGTACACATAAAAGGAAAACTCCTGAAAAATGCAAAACCACCCTTGCTTTTCAGCAGGGAAAAGCATCCACTGTGAGCTGAACAGAGCACCTTACAACTTGAAGTTTTAATTAAATCAAAAAGGTCAGTGACTTCAGTGGGCTACAAGGGACTGCACTACTGAAAGAGCAAAATTTAAGTAAAAAAACCCCCAAAGCTATTAAGGAGGATTAAAAATGTATGAAAATACTTTGAGCAGCATGATGAAAAAACCAATGGGAAGGCAGAAAAGCAACAGTTTAATAGTCTGGAAGATAAAAGTATTTTACAACGTGAAATATTAATAGCTTTTGAAAAATAAAGATACACTTCCATGGAAGTATTTCAATACACTATCATCTTTGCATTGCAGCACTTACCTGAAGCAACAACAGTGCTTGCCCATAATGTATTTTCTATGCTTAGGCTTTCATGAACTGCAGGATCACTGTCTTCCTGTTAAAAATAAGAACAGCTAGTAAGTAAATCACCATCACAAAAAATTAAGAACCATGTCAAACCATCTCAAAAACCGACACAGGATGTTTGCATCCTTGTATCAATCACTGTATAACAGCATTCATTGCACATACGTAGACACAAATAACTTTCCAAAAGGTGAAATAATGTTTGAAGTTCATATTACTTCTATCCAGTCATACTAAAAGAACTAGTCAAAATTACTTTAAAAGTAACATATTCTTTTGCTCAGATGTATCAAACTGCAGAACAGTACGTTACAGCATTCAGTTAAAGGGAGTTATGAACACTAACTCCTAAAAATTAACACCCTGTTCTGTATTTAAATAATCTGTAATTCATACAGTAAGTTATGGTCATCATCATTTTGCACCTAATCAACATTATATAAACTTCAGGGAAAAATATTTATACTTTTAAAATGAAATGCAGGCTTGTATTATCCTACCACATACTTAGAAAATATATACTTCTTGGGAAAATACTTTCAATAGAAAACTGCTTCCATGATTACTTTAAACTTCCCCTTTTTTTCCTCCCCTCTCTCCTCCCAAGCAGTAATGATCCGCAGATTGTAAACAGACAATCTCTCATAATCAATTTGGAGCGTGTACAGATTTGTTACTCATTAGCAGTTGTAAAATGTGCTGTTTACAACTAAAGGAAACTTTAGGAGGTAGGATAATCAAGTGTATTTGATCAAATTACAGATTGGTGCTAAACATTTTGCAGGAAAGGGGGATGACTTATTTATCAAAGTACAAAATAAATTCTACATATTGTCAATAATCAAAACCACACCCACTTTTCATCTCTACTTTGAAACAACCACCAAGCACAGGATGAGCTGCATAGAAATTTCTGTTTCTAAAAAAAGGAAAAATCTCCAACTTGTTTTTGTGTATACATCAAGAGATCCCTATATAGCAAGGAAACTATAGTTCTTGTTCTCCTAAGTGAGGAAAAATCGTTTAAAAGGCATGGAGAACCATTCTGTCAAAAAGAGAGGGGAAGAGAGGGACGATACGGAATTAGCCCTAAGAAGAACACCACAAGTTTTGAATCAAGACTTATATTCTGACGATCCTGGGATTAGCTCAGTTGGTTAGGGCATGGTGCTAATTATGCCAAGATTGTGGCTTCAATCCCCATTAGGGGCCATTCACTTAAGAGCTGGACTTGGTGATCCTTGTGGGTCACTTACAATTCAGAATATTCTGTGATTCTGTGAAGACTCATCAGTGCTCTATAAGATTAGCCTTAAATTAAGAAAAAGGGGAATTATTTTTTGATTCTTACGTAAGGAATTAATGCTGCAAGAATTAATTGCTGTACTCCTAACTCATAATGCTTAGATTCCTGGTTTGATTTACAACTGTTCCCAAATTATTTGGACTCTGTGATGATTTCTGTGTTTATTCCAAACAGAAAGTAAAAAGAACTGGAAAATGTTCAAAAAGAGCAATAAGGGAGGTCAATGTAGCTTCCATACTAGAGATGACTGAATAAATCTCTAATGGACCTCTAATGGAGAATATGACAGACATCTATGAAACAGGCACCTAAAAAGGGAGGATGGATACTGCTTGTTTTTACTGAAGAAGAAAGAAGTAATAAATAAAGTCAGTAAAATTAAAATAATAGGCAATCACTCTTAAATACGTACTTAACCTATGCAATTTCCTCCCATTTAAATGTTAAAAGGTTACACAGGTTCATGGGTGAACTGGGCAAGTTTAAAGAAGGAAAATTCATTGCATGTTACTTACAGAAACCAGCTTTAACTCAGAAAGTTCCCACATATTGAGTTAAGAGACAGATGACTCTTTTGAGGAGGTAGTACCACGTCCTTACTCTACTTGCATTCTCCTTCCCAGCAGTCTGCTTCTGGCTATTGTCAAGAACAGGAGACTAAGCCAGGTAAATCTTTTGTTCTCCGTTATTCTTCTGTTAGCAGATTTTGACACTGTGAATTGTGAAACTCTTCCATATTACAAGAAGAAATCAAAAGCCCTGCGATGATTGTGGAGAGCTGACAACAGGGTCAGGAAAAAGTCACTTGTCCAATGTCTACCACTGTGAAATACCTTTCTTTTAGGTCATTAGAAGTAGGAAAACATCAAATGAGCTCTCTCTCCACTCATGCTCATCCACAGAATGGTCTGGCCAATCACTTATCTTTCATTATGATACTTTCATGTCTTTATACCCTCACCTAACATTTTCAGCTTTCTACAGTTCATTCCATTTCCCAAATACCACACCTTCCATGCCCAAACGATTATGACGTAACCTTATTTTTCTTTTGTCATAAGTTACTCAAATGAAAAATACAAGATGCATTTATGGGTTATGGGTTTAGCTGTGTTTCATACTACTTTTATTTCTGCTTCTGGAGAGATGGTAGGGAAGCAGAGGGAAGGACAAGAACTGCACCTGAGTAAGACCAGATGTGTTAAGGAGAAATTTCTGCAAATTTTCTGACACTAACAGAACAATATATGTTTTGGGTTAAATGAAATCCATCACTTGCTCTCGTAGCAGAAATTTGGCATACAAGGGCTTCTTTGTCCAGCTGACAAAGTTTCCATTTGAGGTCTGCTGGATTGAATTTCATTTGGCAGCTGTATGTTTATTGGTCTTTGAATTCTGAATTAAGTTCATTACCAGAATAGTGCAGTTCAGTATTATATTCAAGCTTCATATTCAGGCTCAGTTTTTTAATCTGTGTGCAGCATTGATCACAGAGGTTTAAATTGTCTACAGTTCTTATTCAGAAATTAGTCTGCTGCTCTTGCATGTGCAGAGAAAAAAGGAAAGATGATCAATGAAATAAAAATTGAATATATCTTACTCTCAGTCCTTTCATAATTAATTTCATAAAATCCTTTCATGAATTTGTAATACAGCTGACCAAGGATCATGACAAATTTCAAGGAGTCATTTAAAAAGATTCAAAGCTACAATGTTTTAGAAATTTTTGTAAATAACGAGAGAGGCCTTTGAGACTAAACACCTAATCCTTGAGTGAACCAGTGTACCACTTCTATTTGACCTTTTCTAGCTCTGTTCCTGCATAACAGCATGCAGTACAACAACCCCCATCAACTTTTGTAGGGAAGCGGAATACACATTAATTAATTTACTTGAATCACTGAAAAGAGATTCCTTCCCCACCCCAACCCCACAGTTAATTTTTCTGGCTATGTTCCGTTTACTGGCATGTGTTTTGGACAGGGTCAGATTAGGTTTCACACGTTAGCTCCCTAGTCAAGCTGTCTGTATAGCTGTTACTGCCAGCATAAGGAAGGGGAGTCAAAAGGATTTGCAAAACATAATACCATTCCCTTCAGTGGCAACGTAAAAGTAAGCCAGATTGAAGTGAACACAACCATTGCTTCAAAATAGGTAATTCTTTAACAGCAAACATGAAGTAAAAAAATGACTTAACATTCTCTCTACTAAAATACAAGACATATCCAAGAAAACATCTGTATAATTAGCATCAGGCCTGAGATTCTATTCATAAATGAATACAGTTGCATGCACCCGATTTTGCATCAAGGTAGTTTTTTTTAAACATCTGACAAGATGCTATATGGGAAAAAAAATGATATATATTATATAACATAGTTCTGTACCATAGTAAAGAAAAAAGCTTATTCAAGTAGTTGAACGAAACTCAATGGCATTTGTTTTTCAAGACTTGTATTAGAATATAAAAAACTAAGATATATTCCCAAAGTAAATGAAGAGACTATGGGGACAGCACAGAGCTGCAATATAGAAGAAATAAAAGGAAAATTTTCTTAAGGGAATAGTGAAAGAAGAACCCAAATTTAAACAAAAAATAGCCAAGGTTAAAAGCAAGAGAGACTTTCCATGATTCTGTACAGAAGTAAGCAAAGGTTAAATAATACTGGCTATGCCAATATACACTGATGTAATGCTCTAGAGTACTCTTCAGGCTCTATAAGTTGGGTTAAGAAGTATAGTTACCTTTTATTGTCTTTTTACAGATTTTCAGCATTGATAAAATAGCTCCCTCATTTATCAAGCCTACGGAGGAGCATCAGACAGAAGAGAAACTCTAGAAGTTACATCTGTTTACATCCTTGTTCTGTACACCACTGTTTAAAAATAAACTCATCCAAGACATGGATGATGCCCTCAGAACAAACAAAGCTATCTCATAAATTTCCACAAAACACTAATTTAGTTCATCTATTGTGTTTTGATAGGTTGTCTTAGTAAATGTAAAAGGAGGAGAGGAATTAATTTATGCCATTATTTAAGGGCCAGACATGATCATGCAAGGACACACACACTTTCATGCACTGACTGCACACAACACACCAAAATCCATGGAGAACAATGGAAAACAACTTCACGTGAAGCTGGCAGATATCGATAGACTACAGCAAAGCTTTTATGTCTCCTGACATGGTTATGCAGGTGTTCTGCAAAAAGTATCTTCTGCCAGCTTTCAGGTTTTTTGTGGATAGATTTGTACTTAGAACTTGCTTGCTCATAAGAACTCCAGCGCTGTGCTCCCAAGTTTGTGGTTTGTTTTATGGACGCACACTTTTTGAAATTATCTAAGTTTGTCTTTTACATTGTTAGTACTCTGTCTCCATAATGGGGGAAAAAAGAAAAAGAAAAATCAATGTGCTATTACCCTGTCAACCTACCCGTGGAAGAATTCTTTGAACATGAATGCTTAAGTAGAAAAAATGTATGCATTAGCATCACTAAGCACACTAATATTTTTTTGCTTTAACATAAAATAGAAATTAGATGCAAGAACTGATCTATTGTAAGAAGCAAGGGCTCACAGCAAAAGCAGAAAGCTAAATCAGTAAACGTGTCCTAAAACAACATTTCACAATGCAGAAGGTACACCATTAACAAAAACCAACCTTCGAAAAATATCTACTGTGATTCACTGTGAACCAAGTTTGAGGGCAATGCCCTCAGATGCTTTACACAGAAGTTCAGTTTAAACTACCCTTCCTACTGAAGCATCCAAAACCACATATATGCAATCCTGAAACCATAAAATGCACCACAGTTATTTATATATACTGGGATGTTTGAATCATACAGCTCTTATGATGTGTACAAACAGAACCCCCAACACGGATGATTGTGATGATTTCCCAATGTCTCAATTACTTATACCAGAGTTGTTAAAAAGATTCCAAAGAGTTCAATCTATATTTAGGAAAGTACACAGCCACTGAGAGGAATAATATGAATTTACAGCTGTTAATAGAAGTTTCATTTGGACAATTGGTCAATACAAGGTGTAAGTAAACACTGTTGCTTACTGCTTTAGAAGGTGTGAACAAATGACATTTACTTTGTAGGCAGCATGGACTATTCAACTGGTATAAATTGGTCTTCGAGAGCCAGCAACTGCAATACCTCATTCATTAGTGTATTTACAATTGTGAACTGGAATTCCAATTACAGAACAAAATCTATTACCAATTTGAGTCACGGGTAAAAAACCCTTCTCTTTACCTCCCCAGCAGTTAATTCTCTCAAATTATTTTAGAAACAAACTATCAAGAGGAATGACTCTAACACCACTGAGTTTGGCTACAATAAACAGAACAATCTGCTGTATCTGCTAACATACTGCTACAAAACTGTAAACCTATTTAAAAAAAAAATTACTACCTATTAGGACACTCTGCTTTAAAGGGTCAACTTTAGCAGGCCACCTTTTGAAAACAACAAAAACAAGTAATAGATATTATTGCGTTGTTATTTTCATAAACAGTTTTAAATATAATTATCTCTGGAGAAGAGATTCAATAAAATGCTCCCAGAAGTAGCTTCCAGTTTTATTTTACTTTTTGTGAAAAATGAACTTTGGAAGTACAGCAGAAACGCTGTTAAACAAGGCACACTTTTATTGCACATAAACTAGCAGATGCATTGTCTCAGGCTACTGTTATTATTCAACTTGTCAGTTTTTGACATATATGAACAATACATCAGATGCCTGGAAACAAAGTATACTGTTCACAAAGAGTTTCACATAAAAAGATTAAAGTGATGTCAACCAACAAATATTCAACTCTCCAATCCTGATTTTTTCAGATATTTCTTATGTATTAGCTTTCTGCAAGACATGTTTAACAGGATATCTTCTATATGAAGTATGGCCATGGCAGGAAAATAGGAAAAAATACTGCTGTAAAGCCAAGGCAAGATCTGATACAATGTTGACACTAAGTGTAGGTTTCACTTACACTGAAGTATTAAAGAGAGAAATAGAACTGTATTTACATACACTACTTACCCGTGTGAAGGTACCCTCAAAACTGTGGATATCCAGCTGTGGCTTCTGAGCATAAACATAAGCATTGATTGAAAAGAGATCCTGTAAAACAGATAAATCTACTTACTATAACTTAAACTTAGATATAATAATGTATTTTGAAGACCTGGTAAAGATATCAGTTTATGACCCTCACCGACCTACCCGAAACTAAGGTCACACAACTTTTACCCAACTAAGAAACATGGTGGTTTTTTCCAGTACATCTTGCTATAGAGGAATCAGATTCAAGTTGATATCCTAAATGTGTTGATAGTTCAAACACTAAACTGTTTTAAATTTATAACATGAGTTAGATATTTTATCTAATTAATTTTCTTTTAACAGCCCCATTTTAATTAATAATAGTGTAATCTTAAAATATTTTCCAGTTATTTGTTCTTTTAAGGATAAAGTAGCGGAGGGAGAATGGTTGGTTTGTTTGTTGGTTGGGTTTTTTTTAATGAAACTGGAAAAAAAAAATACTTTTCCAGCAGGGACAAAGCCAACTGAGTATGAGAGGAAACAATGAAATTGATTCAAGTTCTCTTGAATGCTCTAGCACCTCTGTGAAAACCCCATGAGAAAACCCCATCAGCTTCAGGAAAGTCTGGCTACATCAACAGGATTACTCAAATGTTTACAGTAGGTATTCTTCAAAACTAGTCTGATAAAATTTAGTCTAATATATGTGGTACCACTACTCATGACAGCAAACAATCCACGAATGTTCCTACCCTAACAGGAAACTCCTAAGATACCGCTCTATAAATAGATGGCAGTATAGCATAAACAAAACAAAAAAAATCTGATAAATCTGGTGATTGTTAGATCTTAAGAGCTGTCCCTAGAGGCCCAGGGAGGTTCACCTTCAAATTCTGAAACAATTATTTCACCAGATAATTGTTCTGAAACATCCACCTTCCATGGAAAGAATACTACAGACTACAACCCTGATACAAAGCACTTTTTTCAATCACAAAAGCAAACCTTTTGCTGCTTTTTTAGATGGTCAGGACCAACAGCAGCTAAGAGATTTCAAGAGGAGTTGAACATTCATGCATGGATCCACAACAACCCAATTTCTACTCTGGAGAGGAGCAGATGCTTGATACCACGTCCCAGTCGATCTAAGAATTCTAAGCTCTGATTAAAGGCAAGGTTGTACACCTTCCGACTGTATGCAGCACCTAATTATTTGGGTTATCTCCTTCCTTTATTACTAGATGAATCTTGCAAAAGGCTAATCAAACACCATTTCTGGGGACAAAATTACAGAGATACAATCCCCTGTTTGTGCTAGCTAGAATGTGCTACCTTCAACAGCAAAATTAATTTCACAGCCTCTTTCATGGACATATAACCACACCTTGGCTCAAATGCTGCTTTTAAAAGTAGGCCATTATTTTTTTCCCATAATTTTGAATGTAAGAATGTTTCACAATTTGAACAGTACAAAAATCAGCTAAAGT
This sequence comes from Gymnorhina tibicen, assembly GCA_013399875.1. Taxonomy (NCBI): domain Eukaryota; kingdom Metazoa; phylum Chordata; class Aves; order Passeriformes; family Artamidae; genus Gymnorhina; species Gymnorhina tibicen. Next base: position 732,456 of record VXAZ01009368.1, read on the forward strand.
TACAATTGTCTACCCGTGTTAATGTCTTAAAGCCCAACATATTTATATCCTTTAGTTTCTCCAATACAATGGCTAGATTGATGAATATCACTATTTTTTTGCTTTTCCTTATCAAAATGAATGTTTTCTTAAAATCTAATGTACGTTTACAAAATATGTTTGACTTTAGTTTAAAAATGTGTAGCTCTATAATGAATTTATATTTATATTCTGCAGAGAAGGAATCTCTCATAGCTTGCAAAAACCACACAGACACTTTATATTTCATATGCTTTTAAAAACATGAATGAAATCTGAACATTGAATCTCACAAATTGTCCTTATCTTATACCACTAGGCATTTATTGAAGTCTTTCACACGAAGTTCATTCATTGCATACTTGTTCTTCCAACCTACTTTCAACAGGTTCACGAGAAATAATTCATATGAAACTAATACACATGTGGTGTCCTATATCTTCATCATTCAGTTCTTTCCAATCTGTTATCACCTACAATTTAGCTAATCCAAGCTATTATGTGCTTTATTATGCAAAGAAAAATAAAGAGTCTCTCAGTAGTGGATAGCACCGAAGAAAACTAATACCACACACATACTCATACACACAATAAAAACTGCTAGTGAAATGCGTCAACTTCTCTCTTTTCAAAGAATGCCTTAGTGGGAAGCAAAATTAAAATAAAGGAAAGTAGAAATATCCACCTTTTTAAAGTGAATTGACATTTGTACAGTAATATATTTTCCTGGTTTCTCATCTTTCTATTTTTTTCTACTGTGATGTTCTCTTTTGTTACATTTCAAATGTAAAAATTTCTATCTACCATACTCCTTTGGTGTCTTTTATGTTTTAGTTCCCCTTCTGTATTTCTAATTTAACACCTAAATTTTTGCATTTTCCTTTTTTTCCTTTTTGAATTTCAACTCTGAAACAGACTTACTTATCTTTGTGGAAAACTGAGATCTGCACATTCTCTGTGCATTATTGGCATTACTCTGAAATGCTACAAGCTAGAACTGGCATAGTATTTCAGAAGTGCGTGGGGTTTTTTTTTCTAAAACTAAAAAAAACCTATGCTCTGGGAGAAATCTAGGGTGTTAGCCCACTAGCATTTCATTCATGACTACCAGAAAGACATAAAAGCATATTACTTGTGCTCAGTAGATTTCTGAAGTACTTTTTTCATTATTAAGATAAAGAAAAGAGTTAAAGGTTCTTATTTTCTGTAGCCAAGTGTTCTGTACTCCAAATGGACACCATTCTCAGGCCAATAAAATACAGTAGTTTTATAATACAAGGTAAAGAAAGCAAAACTTGAAGAACGATACAATTACAGAAGACAAATTTTCTATGAACTCCATTCAACAACCAGCAAAGGTTATTCTAATACAAAGATGTTTCTTCACCAAGTGCTGCTTTTCCAGTATGGAAGCTGTGCATTTCTCCTCTCAATGTCTTGAAAGAAGTCGTGAGGCTGACTTTAACAAGGAGACATCAAGATTTGTAAGCAACAGTACATTTTAATATAATTTCTGCTCACTAGGCAAGAAAAATCTACCTTGTCAGGTTATGCTATTGCTTTCCCTTATATAAAAGCAGGGGAAAGGGAAATTACCTTAAACAAAGGACTTGATTCTATTATTATTTTATTCTATTATTATTTTATTATTATTTTTATTAATGATTTCACTAATGGGGGATTTGTGAAACTCATCTTCAGTAAAGACTTATTTTCATACTAATACATTGAACTGCTGATTCACTGAAGCCAAATAGTTCTACTGATACCTTCAATGGAAACAGTATTCTACATATAAAATTACATCACTTTTAGGATGCAATAAGGGCAAATGACCTCAGTTATTTTCTTACTCAAGACAAAAAACCACATTTGGGTGGGAATCGTAACAGTTCTAGATTAAAAAAACTACATGAAAGACCTGAATCCCAAGTAAAAAAAATATTCTTATATAACAGTAGATGAGATTTTTCTTAAAAAATTGATATGCATTTAATTATCTCATACTTGAAAATAATAATTGAGAAGAATTCATTTCATCCTTCTACACTGCAAGTTAGAAAATGACTTTGTGATGGTACAATAATGAAAATGTTCTCTTTTTCATTTCACAATTTAAAAATCACCACAGTTATCAATAACATAGAAAAATCTCCTCTATTAGGTCAAGGGCAACATTTGTTCACCTTACTTAAAGATCATTAAAATACATTCTTAATCATAACATGTAGTTCATTGCAAATAAAATTGCCTTTGGTTCAATAAAACTAATTAAATGTAAATGGTATTGTTTACTGCTGTATGGATCTTCTGATATAAATCAGCAAGTCACCGTTTATTTAAAATTACAGTGACCTCACTGCTCTTAATAAATATAGCTTATCACACAAGCTAGAGAAGAATGCCTCAGAACTCGTGTATCACCAGAACTGTCCCACCTACAACTATGAAACTGCAAGAAACCTAATCTGGGTGTTACCATATTTGCTGCTCAGCCATCATTAAGTGACTTGCTGAAATTTTAATTCTCTGATCACATTAAGTGCTTTAGAAAGACAACGAAATCTGTACCGATCGTCTTGGTGGTGTCATCTGTTCTTTAAGAAAAGCTCTGAAGGTCTGCAGATTTGTTTGTTCTGGGTGTCACAGTGGGTAGGATTACAGTGCTGCTCTGTTGACACAGCTGTCAGCTCATGCCAACACAAGATACTCACTCTCCTACCTGAAAGGAGGTTGTAGTGAGGTGGGGGTCGGTCTCCTCTCCCAGGTAACAAGTGACAGGAGCAGAGGAAATGGCCCCGAGTTGCTCCAGGGGAGGTCTAGATTAGATCTTAGAAAAAAATTTCTTCACAGAAAGGGTGGTCAGGCACTGGAACAGGCTGTCCAGGGAAGTGGTGAAATCACCATCCCTGGAAGTGTTCAAAAGGCATGTGGATGTGGAATTTGGGGCATGACATGGTTTAGTGGTGAACACAGTGGGGCTGTTCACCGGATTCAACAATCTTAGAGGTCTTTTCCAACCTGAATGACTATGTTTTTACACCTAAAGAAATCAAAACGAGGGACAATTACAGAGAGTATATTCTATCCAACACAAGAGCTAACTGTTCAGTCTATTTTATGCTCTATTTGCATAAATTATATTTTTAATTATTAAAAATATATTTCAATATGGAAGTATGAACTGTGAGTCTCAGATTTGAAAGTGCATCACACACACGTGGAGAAGCCACTGTAGAGAAGCCACTGTGGTAGGCATGTGTGACGAGTCTTTGGAATAATGTGATCCATCCCGTAACACCCCGAAACATCAGCCCAGGGGCAGAGAGGGCAGAGCCGCAGGGACTGCGCCCCGCTGCCCCGGCTGGCATGGGTTCTGCCTCGGAGAAGCAGCCGGTTGCTGGCTCATCACATGCCCATAGGGATTTTACCTTGGGAACCGGGGATTGTGTCGCCGTGCCAAAGTCCCGCAGCAAGCCGGGAGGGCCGGTGTGGCAGCGGCGGGCGGCAGGGGCGGCCCGGGCCCCGCGGCATCAGGATCGGGTTTGGAGCGGGCGCGGTGGGAGCGCCGAGCGCCCCACGGCTGCTACGGGCACGCAGCGGCACTCGGGCCGCACCGCCTGACACTGCAGCTGGACGGGTCGCTGCACGATCCGCCTGGCATGCTCTACGGGAAAGGAACCCAACTGTGTAACTATAAAGAAATAATTCTGGACACTGCATTTTGACTTCCTGTAGGGCCCACACACAAATGTAGCTTATGACTCTATTATAAAGCACAAAAATTAGGCTTACAGTAAAATAATTTCATAATGCTATTTTTTGTTAGTTTGAGATTCATAGCTTGCTTAGACCTCCATACCAATCTCTGAAGTTGTCTATCCACAGAGTTTCTTTACATGACTGACATTCCTGCATATCACTGTCATTTGAGTAAAGGTAAAAGTGTCTTTGAAGACATCCAAGAATTACCAATGTGCTTTTCCACAGGAATGGAAATAGTATTCTGCGATAGGCACTGAGCATCATTTTCTGTGACGGATATGAGAATCCCTTAAAAAACCATTTACATTTGGGTGCATTAGGCTACCACTCCACCAAAGTAAGTCACAGACAGATGCAGCTTAGGAGCGAAGCATATATATGACATGAGCACTGCAAACAATCTAAGACTTGCTGGGAGCAGCCATTTAAAATGAGCTCAATAAAGAATCACCAAGTGTAAGTGGTTTGACTAAACCCCATAGTACAGAAATTTGGAAGTATTTTAGTTTAGCTGGCAGGAAGCATTACACCCAGCGACAGTTACTTCAGGATGAAATGTCAGCTTAATGTGGACAAAGCCTTGTCTAGCATGGGTAAGCACCAATAACTGAGTGGTGTGAGAAAGGGCAGAGGCATATCAACTGCTTGGTGGCTTTCACATGCTGCTGGTAGCCAGGAAAGGTGTGTTAAGTGGAAGCAGCTCCTGATTAACCGCACTTATGATACAACTCAGGTTATCACCTACAGCTCAAGAGGGGGAGTATAAAGATCTTGCAAGAAGCCCAGATCAGTTAGAGTGAGGTTAATAGCCCTAAATGGAAACAATTAAGGAAAAAATGGTTACTATATTGTACAGTTGACTCCTCTCTATATTGTTTCCAAGATGCACAAATAATTTCTTGGTGATATCTTGCCTTCCCTCCCGTTCACACCCAAAACAACCACCACCTGAAGCGAACCTTCACGTCTGCAGGAAGATGAGGCTGCATGTCCCACCATTCAAATGCAGACATCCCAACTTCAACCACTTCTGATTTAACAATCCAAAAATGTACAATCATTTCGTTCTCCGAATCATACAGCATAGATTTAACCAGTATTTTGTATTATCTCCATAGATGCTTAATGCTTTATTTGTCAAGTCTATTGATAATTGATTTTTATTTTTTTTAAACGAAGAACATAATACAAAAATTAAAGTACAAAAATTTCATGCTCCACTTAACATGAAAGCTAGAAAGCTAATTCCATACTTTCTTCCTAACAAGAAGGGAAAAACTTCAAACGTGGATTTGAATTTTTTAGGAAAAAAAAAATTAATGCAAAAGGCTTTTTTTCTTTTCCAAAGGATAGCACAGAGAAGCCTTTGCATTGTAACTGTCTCCAGATTTCATCAGCCTCAGTACACCAAAATGTCTAATCTCAGAACATCAAAATTAAAACCAGCAAATAAAACTCTGAGGCAGTGCTTTGCACAATATTTGCAACTGCAGTCAGTAATGTTTAAAAAAAAAAGACAAACAAAACATAACAGCTAAACTGAACGTAAGAGTAACTGTTGGAAAAGTACTGCTAAATTGAAAAAAAAAAAACAAAGCAAGATAGAAAGCTACTGTATTTTAGTCAAACACATTGCATCCGTCCCAAATTTGGATATGATTTTCTTTTAATGAGAAAACAAGAGAAGGCCATGATTAAATGTTAAAAACTACAAGACAAGCATTATTACAAATACTAAATTAATTACAGGTTACAGAATATTTGTTAAAGTCTGTTCTTGCACCAGAACTCATGACTTGAAGCCTGACTTGGCATCTCTGTCTGGCATGACCAACCTTTGGTTCCAAACCTTGTTCTCAATCCTCTAAAGTGCAATGTAACTACTTTTTCCGTCTCCTGTCACTTGTGAAACCAATAGTCAGAGAATATGAACACAGGAAAAAACCTCTCCTTTTTGCTAATATGAGTGTGGCAGCAACTCTATTTCTGGAAGTGTAACTGCAGAAGACCTGCTAAGATCTGGCAGATAATCTAATATATTTTCTATTGACATGGAATATAAACAGTCTGCTTAAGGTATATTTGCCTTTAATAAAACACCTAGAAGATTTAGTGTCAAAACACCAGAAATTCTGTAGAGGTAAATTTCCACAAGCTTGTCACTTGAATATGTTTTCGAAGGAGGTCTCCTAATACCAAGCCAACTTGCTGGTATAACAGGAAGCTTTCCCAGTACAAGGGAAACAATTCAGCTTCTTGTAAAGGAGACATTCATACAATTTTACATTTGCTTTTGTAGGTATGTGTCTATTTTGGGTGTATACACACACACACACACACACACACACACACGTGTCCCTTTTCATGATTTTAGATTTACTCGTGACACAACACATGTATGCACTCAAAAAATACCCACATTCAGGCCACTCTTAGAGAGCCCTGCTTGCAAGAACCTGCACACTGCACCTAGTCAGACCAGAAAGAATGTTGACAACAAAAAGCACTTCACCTTCCAGGAGCAGACTATTGTTTCCCAAGCTCACAAGTAAGTGATTAAAGCAATGGTTCCTGAGACAAGCTTAATTTGCACTTGCAATCTAACACTTGGTTGAAAATGCTGTAACTGTGATTTTCTTCTGGAGAGTGTGAATCTCAGTGCGGACAACAATGAGAACCACTAGGTTAAAAGATAAAAATCCAGTTCTGACTCAGTTTCTTTTCAATGGAAAACCAGGAATATTTGTGTAACCAACTTACTGTTCAGGTTCCAGTGGAATAGTTGTGTCTTATTTATTGTAAAAACTAAGGCTCCGATAACAGTTTTTTTCCAATATTACAGTAACTGTGACAATCTTTTAGATAGCAGCTATATATGCCCACATAGAAGATAACGTAAAAGCAAAGAGAATGCTTACCCCCAAAGCTGGCAATCTTTGTGTGCAACTGACAGCAACCTTCAGTTTCCAGTCTGTTTCTCCATCCAGCTGGTCAGTTCGAATGAAACACGAACCTTGAAGTTACAAAGAGACATCAAACTATTATTTTCATTTCAAAAATTCATTTTGGGTTAAAACGTTTAGAAGAGCGAAAACAACACAATTTACAACCATTTTTAAATAAATGTGCAACACATAAAAGGATTTGTATTTTGCAGCGTCTGTGTGCTTTCTTCCAGGAAAGCTTTAGATATCACACAACTGCAGCATTTTTTCCAATAAAATTAACAATATGTCTGTTTATGAATGAAGGTAACTTCTATTTTACAGGCTTCTTCAAAGTTTCTAAACAGGTTTTCAAATGTTATCATCATGAGATACAACTTCAACTGGAGTTGAAAAAGGTTTAGTTTTATTTCTTCATGCAATTCTGTCTCTTGTACAATTCCAACACAACAGAATAATTAACTGATGCCTGTAATTTTTTTCTCCTTGCTGGTATGACATCACAAACTTTTATTGCTTATTGTCTCCTGACTTCTCTGAAAAAAAAAATTTAAGTAAGTCCTTAACATGGACAGCATTCAAAACAATGTGGGTCTGAATGTATTATACTTAAAAGAAGTAATTTTGAATCATCTGCAACTATCGGCGATCCAAGACTAAAGAAACCTGTCAACACATGCAAAGTACTAAAGATATGAGGGAAGCTCAAGATACAGACTGATACACGCTGAAGAGAATCAGTGTGCTGTACAGACAGAAGACCAGTATTGAAGGAACAGAAAACTGAGAACACTGCAGAGCCTCCCCTCACCCCCATAACTAGTTTGATGCATATCATCAAGTCTGGAGTATTACATATATTACTAACGTAAGAGGCAAGAAAGACCACGCACAAACATTGCAAATCTTTTAAAAAATACAATATTAACTACCATTCCATCAAGCTTGAAGCCTTTTAAAAAGGCTTGAAGCCTTTTAAAAATACTACAGCTAAACGTGTATACACTATTGTTACTGGGTGCTGTGGGTGTGCAAAGAATAGATTTTACAAGTTATTCATAAATTTTAACAGACATATATATAAACACACCCATATTTCCTTCTGTATTTCAACCAATCCAATAAAAACTAACAAAGTAGTTTTACTCCTAGAAGTGATGTGGTAGCAATTAAGTGGAAGGAAACATTGCAATGAGTTTACCCAGGTTTGAGTCTTACTACAGACAAGAAGAGAGTCTGCTAGAATGCATCAAGGCAATGTGTCAAGAAAGGGTACCTACCAGTGAACATAAATTAAGAGAGATTATTCTACAGGACACGTGGACCCTGGTGTAAGTAAAGTCTAATAGAACCCAATGGTTTATCCATCAAAGCCTGCAAAATAAGCAGTCTCATGAGCTAACCATCTCAAAGGACATGCATGGGAGAGAAGTCACCTGAAATTGTATCTGACTGAAAGGTAGTGTTTTTGCACGACAGACTTGACAGAATCTTACAAGCTTTCATATAACAGCTATATTTATATTAAGTGCATTGTAAATAAACAAACCTTTAAATGTTAATATAGACAGCTCTGAGAAAACATTATCACAACTAAATTTTGCCCAAAGCTCAGAGATGCAAGCTACAAAGCTGTCTCTGAAGTTCTTGAAAAGCTGGTTTTAAATTCTTAACTGAATTCTTTATGGATTTTCTTCTAAAAATAAAAGACTATAAAGCACTTTTTGAAGAGTCAGTGACATCCACTGCATTATAATGAAGTGTGAAGTACCTAGGAACACCTAGAAATATCACAGTATCACTGCACTTTCTGTCCATGGCATAGATGAGCCTACTCTCCATCATACTTTTCCTGTACAAGACATTTCATGGTTCTCTTTACCCTTGCTGTCAATGGCTGCTCTCTTGCATCAATTTCATTTAGAATTATACTATAGATCAATGCAGTTCAAGACCAGTGTGGCTGCTGTGAATGGTTGACTGCACATATATTCATTTAATAGAGCTCACACTATGACATGTATTGGCCAGCTGCATTTCCTCTTCACTTCAGCAGTTAATTTCATCAATAACTTATCTCATAGCCTGTTTCCCTTTTATCCAGAAAAAGGGACTGCTTTCTGCCAAGTCAGCTTTCAATAGTGATCACAAAAGCAAAACCGAAACAATACAATCCTCTTCTCTACCTCAAATATTGCAGTAGATTTGACTAATTAATTTTACTTATTCTCTAAAGTAACCTTTAGAGAATAAACTTATAGCTTAACTAAGCTATAAACATGGAAGATTAAATACGTAGTTAGAAAGTATAAAAACAACTCTTCACCCCTACCAAAAACCTTGAATTTTTCTAAAACTAAATATTCCTCATTGTGTATTGTGTGGGAGTCACAGTTACTTTACCTTTGAGAAGTATTTGAGTCAGCAGTACATAAAACTTCTAAAAATCAGAGTCTTTTGAAAAAAAAATAAGTATTTTCATTTTTCCATTTCAAAATGCTTGGAAGCATTGCACCCTCCTCCCCCAATCACAAAATTAAAACCAAAAAAACCCCCACAAAAAAGTTGTAAAAATCGTGTTACATACTTCAGCAGAATGCTTTAGGTCAGTGTTAAAAATCTCTTACATTTCTAATCTGAATATGACTTGCCAAAAAAAGAAGAAATCACCAAATGATCTATACATGTCAGGAGTTGTTATTCCTTCTGAATAAAGAAATAACTCTTGAACCTGACAATTATTTTACAGCACACAAAGAATGAAATTTCTTAATGTTTGTCCTACTTTAAGGAAATGCCATTAAGCATTTTAAGTATTTACCAATCAAAAAAATCTGTTTATAAAAAGAAAAAACTAAAATAGAAAAACAAAAATTTAATTACACACCAAACATGAGAAATTTTCATAGAGCTACATATAAAAAAGAATGCACAAAAGTAAACCTTTTACTTTATACAGTGAAGCACTCAGATGCTCACTTCCCATAACTATACAGTTGTTCAAAATTAGCAGACAAAGTTCTACCTTGTGAACATCTGACTTATTTCCATCATTCAAGTGAAAATTCTGGAATTATCTGAATTAGAATTTAACGTTGATTCAAGGAAATTACACTGGGCCTAAATAGCTTAATCATTAATCAAAAGTGGTGCAAACTTCATGAGCACATTTAAACTACTTTACAAGTATGCAATATTTATTTAGCTGAATAAGTTGAAGACAGGCAGAAATCAATGTAGAGCAAGTGCATGCAAGGTGCTGCCCAAGTAGCAACTAAACTGATTTTTGAAACCATTTCAGTTGAAACTTTGAAACTTGAATGCTTAGGCAAGTCCTGGGATTACAATTCTGTTTTGGTGGTTTAGCAAGAGCTCAATTATTTGAGTCCTGTCCAGAATTTACCCTAAGGTTGCTTTTCCATGGAAAAACTGCACCTCAATACCAAGGATGAAAATAATTTTAAGAACTTGAAATAACTACGTAACTTCACATTATAAGGATACATTGATAATAATTAACAGACTTCTTACTTATGTTTATTTGAGATATTACGGATAAAAATATCTTTTTTTAAAGCTATTTTATGTGCTAGTGGAATACTGAAGAAAAATAATGTTTATTTCAGTAGCTTTTATGGTGTTTCAAAATAGAGATAAAAAAGTTCATCTACAATGGCACTAATCTAGGGCCATGATATGCCTGGCCTAGCTTTGTCAAACAAAGGTACTGTTAATACAGAGTAAGCAGGAAGAATTCTACTTACTCAGTGTGTGCTGGGCTTAAGGCTTCAGGCAGAACAAACCTGAAGGACGTGCATGCGTCAAATGCTTCTGGGAATGGCATACACGTGCACGTGCATCAGTGACCTACCTGCCTCTAGGAATCCTGAAGAAAACGGCCCTGAACAAAAATTCTCAAACTAAATACAGGTCATCCTTTGAGAAGGCTGGTTATATTTTCACCTTAAAAAAAAGTGCAGGAGAGAAATAAAAAAAGGGAAAAAAATTCTTCCCCAAACCAGAAAGGGAAGCTTCTTAATCAAGTTAAACACAATTGTATCATAAGCTTTCTCTTAATTAATACTATGCATCATCATCAGATAGCCTAATCTAGAATTTTTTTTACTACTGACCTTGCTAATCATATTTTATGTATTAATTTCTTTATATGTGGATATCTTTAAATTCCTGAAATTATAGTAATGTATATGAACTTGTGCTACAATCAAGCACTTAAATTTTATTTTTATATACATACTCCAGAGTATTAAATACAGTTTTTAAAATAGGCTTCTGAAAACAAGCTATTACTTGGGATGTTACATATTTTCTTAAATGTATTCTAGCTTCCAGGGTTTATTAAGAAAGTCACTCAGAAGAGAAAATTTGCTGTGTATTAGTTAAATTATTTGTTCCTATTTTATTTGATTTGGAAATGTTGTGCTTCTGTTAAGCAGAAAGATGGATAATTTCTCCTTAAAACAATTAGCTTAATATTCAGCCTGTTTAACAAGTAGAAAAGTTTTTATAGACAGTGTATTTAACACAAGAAATCCAAAATAGCAGTACTGACAGACTAAGAGCAATTACTTCACAAAAGGAAAATAATTTATTCTATGCAAAATTACATCATCTGATTTTAATGGAAAGCTGTAATGAAAAAAAAATTAATATCTTAATTACATTGAGATTTAATACTTGTAATATGTGTAGAAAGCAAATCTCAACTGCTCTAGAGAAGTTGATTTTGTTTGCTGCAGAATCAAAACTGTTATTTGTAGCATCTCCTGTGTTACATTACATACATTCCTGCATATCGCAGACATTTTTCTTTAAGAGATGCTTTAGGCAAAGACTGTTCTGTTGTACACTACTAAACTTATCCTAGTAGCCTAAGTGCCCTTAAATAACCAGGCAGACACAGAATATCCTACCAGTTACACAAGTATAACCTAATGTTCTTCGTTAGGCAGTAATACTCTTGATTAATCCTAGACTGCACAATTGAATCCAAATACCTCAAAATGCATGCACCGACTCATGGAAATTCTGTGCAAATCAGACTCTGAAAATGGCAAGCAAGAAATTCAGGTAGAGTGGCATGATGAAAAGAGTTTCCTCTCTGCTTCCTTCTTTATCATGAAGTCTACTTGCTTTGTTTTTAAAAAGAGAAGGTTGGAAAATACTCTAATACTTAAAGCTAAAATGTGCTAATACCTAAAGCTAAAATATGCTAATACTTGCTTTCCAGGACTGCCCATGTTTCTTGACAAATAGCAACATGAAAAATTAAGATGGTTTTCTTGACATAACAAACTAAACTATCCAACTTGTCCTGTATCCAAACTTAATTTTCATTTCCCAACTCCTGGCCTGGAAGAAGGGTCTGAGAAAGCAGTTCTAAGTCATGAGATGAGACACAAGAGGATTCTCAATTCAGGAAAAAAACCCCGCTAAGGAATAACTCATTCTGACTAGCATTGAAAAGCGACAAAGTAAATGACACATTATAAAAGGAATTCCACACTTCTATCCTTCACTTTTTCTGCTCTTGCTTTAAGCAATCACTTAGAGCAGATCTTGTCTTTGACTACACCTTTTTAATCAGCATTTTACAAGTGAAATTATTTTTTAAAATATTTCCATTTTTAGATTTCACAAGTACATTCAAATCCCTTCCATGGTCTTACCAGTCAACCCACACATGGCATTTGTTACAATCAGTGTACACAGCGAGGAATAGTGCATAAGAAGTTAATCAACACAAAAGTTCTGAAAACTGTATTTAATGTTCTCTCAGAAAACATTTAAGTTAACAGATTTCTGCTTCCAAATTTTTTACCAATTATCAGCAAGCTTAAAAAGTCAACTTGCCAATAAGCACTAAAGTAAACTTATAGGTATAATTCAAATATGCCATAGCACACATTTTAATGTTATACTGCAATGAAGATGCATCAAAGGGAAGCAACTATAATTTGATTGTATATAGAAGATGTATGGGAATATGCATATTTAAAAGCGTATTAAAGACCAGGCACCCCAGTCTTGAAAACGTATTGTTTTTTCTGCATAAATGCAGGGTTGAATTCCACACTCCATTACAGATATTGTCAAAAAGCAACCCTAGAATGTGTGCACTTAAATTAGTAAAAACAAAAATCAAAACAGTAAATTACATTTACTTTCTACAATATGTAACTGATAAGAATTCCTGTCAGTTATTCTTAAAGAGAGATAATGCTAAATCATCACTGCATGTCTGGGTTCTTCTCTGTCAAATCTAAATAAATAAAATTATGTCTGCCTTCTCTCTCAAGAGCTGTATCCAATGAATTTTTTACAAATGAGAACAACAGCTAGAACTAATGCCTTTCAAGCCTCAGCAAAACTGAATTATTAAATCTGTCTGCCTATATCCTATTACAGCCTACTTATGAATACTTGATTTTATTTTGTATAATTGACAACAGTTGTCAGGAAAGGAAGGTTTTAACAGCAATCAAATTAAGATCAGCTGGTATAAGTGTCAGAGTGAAGAGCTTGTGTCAAGTGTTGATGAATTAATTGATGGGTCAGTGGGAAACAGGGCACGTGGAACTGTGGTGTCATAAACAGCTTTATATTTTCTGGCAATATTACTAGCCTTCCTGCTTTAAGTGAAAAACATTGAAAGAGATGGGTTATTAGAATGTACCCAGCAGAAGAAAAACAGACTTTGACTTTGCACACCTAACACCAGATCATTTACAAACAACTTAATTTTTAAATCATTTATATTACTTAAGTGACTATGTGCATAAAAATTTTAAACTGATGACAAGGTGAATAGCAGCACCAAGATGACATACTGGAGTACAGAGTTTCATTTACTATTCTAACAAAAAGCTTTCAATTATAATAGCTTCTACAGAGGAAGAAAACCGCAAGACACCTGAAACATCCTAAACATTTAAGCTACATCACCATTCCAGAGGATGCACATTTATAGAAGACTGATTAAATTAGTTTAAAAGCATTAATTTCTCTGAAGACCAGGAAAGAACTGTGTGTACTTGAGATATTTGATCTGAATTAAGAAACCGATGAAGCAATTGATTAATTGGAATTTAAGCCATCAGTCACTGGATCCATCAACAGTTTCATTTACATTCTAAACAATCAGCTGATGGTCTTATAGGATACCATGTATTAATACACAGTCAATATGATACCCCTAAACTCATCACAGTTCCTTATTGACAAGAACCCAGACGTTTTTTAATCCAAGCTTGATCACACTGCATCTTTTTTGAATTGCGGTATTGATTCAGTACGCTTTAGGAATTTTTATCTCTATTAAAACATTATGGAATTCTCAGATATAGCAAACAATGTTCCAAGTTAAAAAAAAAAATCTACATTCATATTCACATTCTTAAATTTTAGCTTAATGATTTATATTATTTTGAGACATACAGAAGGGTACTCAAAAACATTAATCTTTTCCATTTAATAGGATTTAATGCACCACTTTGCTCCATTATTCTTCTGATGCATACTAGCAATCTCTTTTCGCAGAAACCCAGTGATACAGAAAAAAGATGGTGTGCATTATTTACATCTTTAGAGTAATGACTAAATCAAAAAGTCTGCCATAGACAATGCTTAGAACACTGAAAAAATTCTCACTTTTCAGATAAAATAAGAATACTGACTAAACAGCTACATGATTTGAGAGCTCTGACAGCACAGCGGAACTCACTGTCCCTATCAATCTCCCTAATGCACTTACATATTTCTAAAGACCAGTAATGCGAAAAATACATATACATCTCAAAGAAGAGTGCTTAGAGAAGACTTAAGGAGCGTTTCCTCTTTTGATGAAAGCAGAGCTCACAGAGGAGGTTGAGAAAAGCATATGGCCAAATATAGCAGAATCCAGTGAGAGCACGTTTTGCCTCCAAGATTTTAGCAGCAGCAATAATAATCAACTTGAAGGATATTCCATTAACAAAATCAGGAGGAGCAGGAATAAAAGCCTTGGTATCTCATAAAGCTTAAACACAGAAAAGTACAAGTCAAAGGAGTCGACAAAACCATCAGGTTACAATAGGCATGTGAAAAACAAGAGGATAAATTTTTAGTTAAAATTTAGCAGGGAAAAGCACATTCTCCTTTACTGTTTGGTAACCGGGAAGAAACAACAGACCTAGCTATGAAGATTTAACACTGGACTTCATTAAAGCAAAAAGCAGAGGATTTACAATTTTTCCAATTTCTTTTTACTTGACAGACAGAGGAAGGCTGTGTAAAGCTACATAGAAACCTTCAATCAGAACTGTAGCTCAAGTTAAATATTTGAGCTAAATTGCATTTAGCCTTCATATATACCAAGAGCAGTGACAGCATGGCAACACGGGCCACAACACTTGCCTGGAAAACCCAGTCCTCTCAGCTGGGTACTCCTTACAAGACAGGTTGCTCCAAGCCAGGTTTTCTACCACTGGAAAGAGAGCTGCTAGACTAAGGTAGTTCAAGTCTATGCAAAGTTTCCATTGCAGCTCCAGCCAGCCACACACCTCAAGCCCCACATGAAAGTCAGAATCAAATTAGCATGTGCAAGCCATTCTTTCCTCATGAATGCATTACGATAGATTGAGGATAATTTCTAAATTTTTAGCGAGACAATTCTGAATCTACTGCAAGATTGCTCCTCATTAGACCTAATAATTAGAACTTTGTAGATTATGCAAAAATTCCTTTTTCACAATAAATATGAGGCCCACCAAGAGACTTGTTGCAATCACTTCAAAGAATCAAGGTAATACTAGCAGCTTGCCCAGTAGAGCCTTCAGGTAAGAGAAGAAAATAAAAACACCCCAAATTCAATCATCTAAAAGAAGAAAAAGGAGACAGTATCTTAAAAAAAAACCCAAACACAATGCATGGTATGACTCTTATGAACAGATACTTTACAGACAACACATTATAAACTTCTACACAAGGAATTCTCGAATCCTACTTTTGCAAGAGTGATTTTGCTTTTTATTTTCAAAGCCTTTGACAACATACCAACCAGTCTATCAGTTCTTAATATACATACATTTTTTTGCCTGACTTGCCCTGCCTCTGGGATCTGCTGTGATGATTCTCACCTTCAGTTTCTCTACACTGTTTCTCAAACTGGGGGAATTGTTTGGGATTTTGGGACATTCGGACTGCTACTCCAGACAAGCCACCAAATCCCCTCAAATTTCTGGGAAAATGCATTATCACTGGCAAATAGGGACATAGATTACTATGCCTAACACAATACACAGTCTCCTTACAGATCAATTTTCTCAGTTCTTACTAGTCTTTTTTTTAAATACAGAAAAAAAAATTAAAGTATTTCTTTGTCAATGCAATTTTGCTGCAAATCTAATGAAACACATATATTGTACTAGTCAGACAAGTGTGCACAGAAAATAAAAGAAAATAAATAGGTAATGATTTATATTATCATGTCTTCTAATATTATTTTACTGTGTAATTTTACAGTTTTAATAGAGAGAGTATAATACTATTGGGAGCCTAATGCCTGCTGAGACCACCTCCTTCCACCACATAACATTCATACTATCTGACTATATCTTAAACAAGCAGCTGATCACATCAAATCACTATTACTCAGTGGCTTAAAGCAGATACCAAAACATTTCAAGCCTGAGTTAAATCAAATGCTAAAAACAGAATAGGAACTGAAGTAGAGAAACAGATTAAAGTAGTTTGGACAGATTGTTGGCAGCTACTCATGCCCTGAAGATAAACTTTTATCTGGCCGTATGTGCAAAACTTAACTCTAGTCATTTATCATTCTCTATAGCAATAGATTTTCAAAGCATTTTAGTTTCCAGACAGGTAGGTTTTAGAACACTTGTTTTCTAAACATAATAGAAAATTCCAGAATGTGTGACAAATGCAACTCCTTCAGCCTTATTATTCTGCAGTAGCTGGTTTTATGAAGAAATAAAATGTGACATCAGCTGCACAACAGAATACCAAACTGACATTTTCTCCTCTGGTTTGATTTTCAAATATCTGAAGTTCCAGAACAGGGTGGGGCCCAGACAATTAAGTTATTTGTAGAACACTTATTCCTAACTGTCCAGAATAAATAGACAGTACTAGCATAGCCTTCATTATATTTTTCCTTGCAGTGAGTTTGCAGTTTCATTCTTTGACATAAATGTTCTACTAATACTTGCTTTTTAAGAACTACAAAACTAGATCTTTTAAACAAGTAAAATGTATTTGGTGGCATAATGCTCTCTTTTTGTATAGAAATGCTTAAGAACTCATCATTTTCAAAAAAACCTCTTTAATGAGCAGACTTTGATTTAGATGGTAGACTCTTGAGTACACCTTTACCGGTTAACTCACAGCTCCTTCCAACAGAAAATCAAGTTGTATGAATGATTACTTAAGCCTGTACTTGCATTGCAGAGTTTATGCCAGTTAAATGGTTAGCATTTAAAATAAAAATCACATCTGAGAGTTATATTGCTACAGAAATGAACTGCTACAAAGCCTCAAAATAAAAATTATTTTCCTGTTTTATTCCCACATTTTACTTATACCATTGTTGTTAAAGTAATTACAAGTAAAGAATCCTGAAAACTCTTAACTACAAATTTTAATGTAAGTGAGATTGCTCTTTTTGCTACAATTCTGAAAAGTATAAACATGTTTGCAACTAGTATTTTATGCCTGAGTAAATATACCATTTTTGAATAGTTTCATAAGTGGAATTCAAAACACTGATCAATGCAATGGGAAATGTCCAGGAGGACCTTGACAGGCTGAAGAAATAGGCTGATGAGCATGGACCAGAACAATGTAACACTGGCCTGAAAAATACCAGATGTAGCAACTGTGCAACCTGCACTACCTTGCAAAGAATTAAAAGTTCTCCACAAAAGATTTTGAGATTTTTAAATGATTTTCCATTTCCCTACTGCTTGCATTGCACAGCTGTAGTGGTAGACAGTGTTTTGCAATGTCCACACCAGTAAATTGTTATGTACTGAATTTAAGGACAAACAGTAATAAAATTGGTTTATGATAAAAAACTTTGCATGAGAGCATGCTTGACAGCAGTGGAACTGATCATCCACCAGGAGTTGCTCTCTCCAGAGTATCACCTGGACAATAAAAAAACCCAAACCAAACCAAACCAAACCAAAAACCTCTTTTGTCAATTTGGTAGCTGTTGAGAAGTCTACAGCAGCTGAGCTATTAAAATAACTTTGTGACTTTATTTTACCAGACTTCTACATACGCTTTTTTTTTTTTACAAATTTTTACAAGTTTGTTAAAAGAGAAATATTTTAATGCAGTACTCTCTCTCTGGAAAAAAAAATACTACTTTTCCAGAAGTAGTGGCTGTTACTCTACATGGAATCAAGTATCTACCAAAAAATTGAACTCCATGCAGAATACATGTGCTAGGTTCAAATACTACGGTCAGGAAAGCTGAAGCAGACCAGTAAAACCACTTCCTTTTTACCCTTTGGAAGTTCAGTTTCACCAGAAATGGCTGAAGAGAAAATCTAGCTCTACTTTTCATACCATCACAAAGCATTATCTGTGACAAAGAGGACCTCAGGAAAAATAAGAAGGGTTTAAGTAAGATTAACCAATTCTTACCCCCCGAAAAAGATACTAAGGAAAGTCAGTATCCTACCAGCACTGTGATTAGTCTGTCACAGGCCTAAGTAGTTAGCAGCAGTACAGAATAAAAACAATTCTTTGCAGTCCTAGTGTCTATGGAGCACATCACAAGCCCTAAAGCTTTTTACTCCTCGGCTATTCCAGCTGCAGACATAGGCAATTAGATTCTTTAGCCCTAATTCCATGTACAATGCTATTCTGCCATGCCATCTTTCTCCAGTAACTTTCGACTTGTGGCCAATTTCAACCAAGTATGGCAGACCAAAGATCTCAAAGTTAGGAAGTTCCTTGAGTCTTTGTGTAACAAGAGAGGATGAGAGAGCCTTATGAAGAAAAGAAAAGAAAAGCTGCCAGATTCAACAGTCATCTGTTCTAGGACCTAGCAAAAACTGATAGCTAAAATCAACATTTGTTTAGCTCAGAACCAGCCACTGCATATGCCAGGTTTTCACCATGAATAATAAGAATCTGAGGTTATTAGAGGCATGTAAATAAAAAGCTTGTCTGGAAAAAAATTAAGCTTCATTCATGCTTTTTTGAAACTTTGTAGTCACCCTATAAAGTTTGTGTTCCTCCCAGAATTTCGCATTTGAAAGTAAAAAGAGTACCAATATTCCAGAAACACCGAGTCTTACAAATGCACTCGATTTTCAGGAAGGACCAGACCCAGTTCATGTCAGAGCATGTGTTAGCATAGGAATACCTGACCTGGATCAGAAGCCAGTCACTGCACCAAGGCACAGCCAATGCTGAGTACCAGGATTGTAGCTTAGAGAAGGAAAGAGTTTATCTTTGAAACTTTTCTTGTGTTTTACACACCCAGTATCTTTGATACTCCCATAATGAAGCTAATAACACATGCTTCAGCTGGCATTTTGTGTGGACAATTATAAAATTATATGATGATCTCTGGAATGCCCTGTCTAGCCTTTGATTTTTGATTGAGACGGCATATAGACAAGTGAAATGCAGAGAACATGCCAAACAAATTAAAAATTATCCTGAAAGTTTTGTTAAGGGCCACTTAAGATCTAGTTTAATTTCAGCAAGGGGGCTTTGTGTTGGTATAACAGAGGTCTTGCCTACATTTGCATAACAGCTTTACACTAAGGTAGTCATTTATTTTTGGCATGCTGCCTGCTTATACAGAAAATGAAAATAACCTTTAAACCATCTTTTGCAGCCAGTTCAGCATGAACATTTCCTTTCATTTGGTGGAAGGCTGATAAATGGAACAAATCATTCAAATTGCTTGTCACTTCTGCCATATAGAATGAGTAAAACCAAGATTCACCCATAAATAATCTCCCCCTACCTTTTCAAATACATAAAACTCAAATATATTATTCCATGAGTTTTTAATGCTTAATTTTTAAAATTATTTTTATTTATTTTCAAAGTCAATGAAAATCTTTTGGAAACCTCTGTTATACAGGGAGCCTGACAGCAGCAAAGAATTCACATTTGAGGAGTGATTTCCACCTGCTCCATCCCCCTGGGAAGTAATCCTAACTCAAAATACGAACAGCCATCTAGCCACCTCCATTCACGAAAGAGAGGAATACCAATGTTACAGACTATCACATGAATACAAAACGAAGTCCCACCAATATGAGCCTTTAGACTATAACTTCTGTAAAAGTCTGATTAAAAAACAGGAATCTTAGAAATTAGGTATAGGCACACAATTAACATCAAGCTATTTCAGATCTTTGAAGACATCATTCTAGCTAAAAGACAATACATTTGATAAAGAAAGGGAAAAACACATCTAATAAAAAAATTAGTTTTATCAAAATAAGCTTGATACCCCAGAATGCAGCTTCTGCTACGCAGAGCTAAAAGTAACATAGAAAACTGTAAAAGTCATTGTGGGGGTGAGTTTCAGGATGAACTTTGTAAACTGCCCATTTATAACTCAAACTGCTTCTTTTTTTTGAGTGAAGATGTAGGATATTGCAGTGCTGCAGACTACATTAATATGTAATGTAAATATTGAAGCTGGAAAATAGCACTTTACCCCAAAAGAAGCTTACAGGGAGGTTTGGATTTTAAGATTAGTTCAAACTCTCCACTTTACTCTTTATAGATTTATAGTAAGAAGCTATAGTTAAACTGCTTTATTACACAGAAGATAAAATTACATATAGAACATAAAACCATGCAAAAACTGTTTCACAAAGTACTTAAAAGTGTCAACTATAAATTAAAGCATAAATCAGTCAAAACTGCAACATCAGGAAGAAACAATTGCAGATGTAAGTGTTCACTCTTTAGTCAAAAAACAATTACTGCCATATGCTTGAAGTTTAGGAAATTATTTTTGTGTGGTTGTTTTCTTGTTTTGTTTTTAAAGAAGTGCAACACAAATAAAACTAGTTAAACTGTTGTTTTTTAATAGAAAATTAGGCTTTTAAATAAATTGTGGTTCTGAGAGAGAATAAAAAGAAAAGCCCCTGTATCCTGAACCAGAGGGTGGTTAACAAAGATGGAGCTTATATAAGACCACTAGAAAACTTTGTCACTCCAGGTCAGTTACAGATGATCACTGCATTTAATCAGCATTAGCAGGACACAGTAACTATACAGTAATTTCTTCTTTTAGCAAATATATAGCTCTACTAGAATTCCGTAGGCTATCAGAAATATTTTTGTCTTCTCTTTCAAATGATCTCTACAAATTTAGGCTTTTATCTGAAATATATGATAGAACTCCAGTGCCACAGTGAAATACTATGTGCCACTAATACAGAGTTTACCAATATCACAGCTATTAGCTTTGTGAAATTTAGTGCTGTCTGACAAATACCAGACAGTTCTTCAGGATCTGAAGAGAAATGGTAATATAAAGGAGGAAAACTCATTTGAGTTATACACAGGGGCATCTAGCAGTAATTTCTAAACTTTACAAAACAGCTATAATTTATAGGGTTCCTATAAAGGAGATATTTGTTTCTTAAAGATTAAGAGTACTCCCCTATCACCATGTGAAGAGAAATAGAGCTAACAAGCAGCACTTTTCTTTCTCTCACTCAAGAAAATTCTAGGGTTTTTGGGGTCTATCTTGACTGACCAAAACCACAGTATTATTTTGAAGTAAAAAAACCCAAAAAAGTTATTTCAGGAGTTCAGATCGCTGTAATACACTTTTCCAAAAATAGTTATTTTAAACACATATTAGTAGGTTCAGATTTTAGTTCTTTTCAATTTAATAACTGAAACACAATCAGATGACATTTAAATGTATGTTGCAAGACAATGATTAGTGAATAATTTAAAATAATGTCAAATCATACTTATCAAGTTCAGTCTTATAAATATATATCCTAAATATTTTTAGTATTTTTAATATTTAAACCTTTTATTAAAACAGCTCTTAAAAATCATCCCTGTAGAGAACTATATCTATAGAAGTCTCATGTTCACAGTAGATTATTCCTGGTTTACAGTCCAAGCATAATATGTTTGTCACGTATGGACTCTCTTCCATTAATCTGATGGAGGTAGAGTTCCATCAATTTAACCACTTCAAATTGGCCACAATGTACAATCTAAAATTTTACCACAACCACCAACTTATCATGTAACCAATGTGAATTGACACCAATGTGACAAAACATACCCGTTTTTTCTGAGGTTCTAAGAAACACCATGTCAGACGGGATTCGTTGATTCTGGGAGGAGAAGAAAAAAAAAGGTATGTTTTTTTGTAAGTAGGAAAAAAAGTTAATTCCAATCAAAAGTCCAGTAAGATCTATCACCAAAGGTCACACTTGGATTGAAACTCAATTAAAACAGGATTTTTCAAAGTACTTTACATTCAGCATTTGCAATTCAGAAATCAATATTTTCGAAAAATTATACCATAAGCAAACAACAGCTAATCCTTTCAGATGTTCTTTATAAGTGAATCATAAATACTTGAAGAACAGATTCGCATTTTCTTGACTGAAAACAGTACTTCAAGTATATAAATATCTAATTAAAATATCTTAAAACATAGTTTCACTGAGCAAAACTCTGACATTCAGTTAGCACACATAATAGAAAAAAACCCAACAGGTAAATTTAAAATATCTGTCTTGGCACTCAAGTTGCAAACATGTATACCAAGCATTCTTCTCTCTTCCAACACACACAAACACACAGAGGGGAAACATCAAATTAGGGAACAGCGTTTTCCTATTCCACACTATCCTATTCCTCACTATCTAAGACATAGAACCATATGCACAATCAGATGCACCTGTTCTGCCATTTCCCTTTCCAGCACACAACTGTCTGTATCAAGTTTTCAATTATTTGTTGATCACAGAAAGGCCAATCTAAGCTTTCACAGGTTAAACAAAATGAACAATACCATCCTCCCACACACATGCTATCTGCTACATGACTACCCAAATCCTCAGCTCTCTCTTCACTTGTTCCTAAGGCATCTATCAGCACCACATGGCCAACACAGGGTTTAAGAATGAAATACTGGAGCAAGCAAAAATAACCAACATATCAAAAGCTGAGAGATGCAGGACTGGAAAGGAAAAAAGCAAAGTTTTCCATTAATCCAAAGAAACCTTCCCAAGATCAGCATGCGACCACAACAGGGCCATTTGGAATAGTATGATCTGAAGAGATCTGCCAGAGTCAACTGCCAGACTATGTGTTATATGGGCTTAGCTTCCAAAATAAGATGATAAACTGTCTAAATCTGTGGGAGACCAGTACTTCTTACCACTCCTTGTAACATACTCTCAGCGACACCAGTTCATAAATGGGACTGGAAGCAACTGCAACTGTGTTCTCTATGGAAAGTTCAGTAAAGAGGGGCCATAAAGGGCTACAGAGAGGGCTACTATTATAAGCAAAGGTGAAGCTTGGAAAATGAGGAACTTGGGAAACATCAGAAAATGGATGCATGTTTTAGTTTACCTAAAAAATTCTACATAGGTAGCAAAAAACCCTCTGCATAACTTAAAATGATACATTTTCATCCATTAATTTCCTGATTTGCAGCACTTCCCATTTTAACTCTTTGTGCTTTTACAAATAAAATTCACTTGCTTGTATGCCAACAGCATTCACCTTGAAGAGGCTGCTCATCTGTAACTAGCACATCATTTTTTGAATCTTGCCTTATACGATCTAATAATTAAGGATGTAGTGAAATTTATTATTCACCATGAGCCCAGATTCAACTAGGAATATCTCATTCAAATTTGAAAAAATTGCAGAAAGAAGACTAACCTTAAACTATACTATTATGCACCTATTAGAAGGAAAAAACAGAAAAAGGTAAAGGCAACTTCAAAATTAAATAATTCTGTCCTTAAGTGACAATAACAATTAAACAGATATCCAGTCTTAATATAGATTAGCTATACATTTTTGCAGCTTCCCTGCCAGCTCTGACATAAATCCATTACACAAGTTTCAGGTTACTGACTTCATGCCTACAAACTTCCAGTCACTTGTAAACAAGCTAAAACACTTCACCAACATCCAAAAAACTTGCAAGAATAACAGTCAAATGATCTAATACTGAATTGAAGTTCTAATAATACAAAGGAGGTATCTACAAGTCACTACCAACTTCCACAGAGGACACGTTTCACACTGAGTAAATGAAACATTCACCTGGCACAGAATATCCAAGATTAAGATACTTTATGCCTGACAAAACTGGGCAGAATCATAGAACATCTGAAGTTGGAAGGGACCCATAAGGATCACAGAGTCCAACTCCCTGCTGCTTTAAGGACTACCTAAGACTAAACCATTTGACTAAGAGCAACATCCTTGAACTCAAACAGGTTTGGTGCCATGACCACTTCTCTGGGAATCCTGTTCCAGGGACTGACCAGCCTCTCAGTGACGAGCCTTTTCCCAGGACTTCCCCCGACACAGCTTCATTCATAAAATCATAGAATGATTTGGGTTGGAAGACACCTTAAATATTTTGTTCCAAACCTCTGCCATGGGCAGGAACACTTTTCACTAGACCAGGTTGCTCAAAGCTCCATCCAGCTTGACCTTGAACACTTCTAGGGACAGGGAATCCACAGCTTCTCTGGGCAACCTGTTCCAGTGTCTCACCACCCTCACAGTGAAGAATTTCTGGCTACTACCTAATCTATATTTACCTTTTTTCAATTTAAAGCTGTTACCCCTTGTACTGTCACTGCACGCCCTTGTGATTCCATTTCCTCGTGTCCTGTTGCTGATCACCAGAGGGAGATCAGCAACTCCTCCCGCTCTGTCCCCCAACAAGAAAGTTATAGACTGTGATCAAATTAGTCATGTGAATATTTTCTCATTTTAATACAAAAAATGCATATTGATTTTGCCTTCTTTTGTGTTCTTCCTTGCTAATTCTTCTTTCCTGTAAAATAATATAACCTTTTCTGTATAAATGTATCTGAAAGTATCCTACCACATAGGGAAGGCTAGAGACTGACTTGTTTTTAAAGTATTTAAAATTGACATCTTGTTTTATGATCAGGTTTTTCATATTTTGGAAGTGGGCAGAAAGATACTGCAGGAGTACTAGGTACCAAAACCATTGTCACTATTACTGCTGACTCTGGAGAGCAAAGATAGCCCTGCAGATACCTAGTCACTACAAAAGAGCGACTACACAGGAACAGATGGCAAGTATGCCACAAAAATCTTTAACATCTCATTATGAAGAAAATTAAATTCTGTTGTACATTGTCACAGTCAAACAGCAGCAGTATGTCAATCATGTTAGCCCTCTCATGTCATATTTATCAAAGTAGAACAAGTTAAAATGACAACACATACAACTTCAAGCATTCAAAAACCCATGAAAAAAATAGATCATCTCAATTACCATGAAGATGATAACAGAAATGTTTATTGACATATACTGAAATTTGAATACGTAAGTAATGAAAATTACTTAAATACATCGTTTTTCTTAAATCTGGGCAGAATGAGAGCTCCAGAAAAGGAGCTCCATTTATCTCACTGTGCACAGACTTACAGATTCAGTCCTAGAGATCTAACTACAGCCAGACAATGGTCAATACAAGGCAAGTGCTTCCCCAGCACCAAGGTTCCCATCAGTAACTCCATGCCCTCCAGGAATACCAGCCAGACTAGTAAACAAGAAAACCCATAAAGACTTCCCTGCAACACAGGCTACAATATTCACTTAAAAAATACTGCTTCTCATACCTTTCAAATTAATTTTATATTTTTCCCATGTTATTATCATGAAGTTGTTACTTACATGAACTTTTCCTGTTACCTAGTGAGCCTTCCAATTCCCCCCAACTGCGCATAGCTACAGACCCTTGGAATTTTGCATTTACCGTCCTTCCTTCATGCAGTGAACCATGTCCTTTTCTCATTAAATACTCTAAAATACTCCTGCTTGCTTCTGAGTTATAAATAGAAGAGGCACTTCCCAGGCGTCTTCTTGGATGTACATGCTATGCAGTACTATATGTTAACATTAACTGCAATCCTTGCAAATACTGGATTAATTTCACTTTATGCCCAAGATTAAGAAAAAAATTGTGTACCTTTACAGCTCCAAGAAAAGCTCTCAAGGTTTTAAGAAAAAGCATTACTGTTCTCATGCTTTAAATCACTGTTACGTGTTGTTATTGTTAAATGTTGGCCCATAAATGTGTAGTTATTATTATTAACTAAATGTGTTACTAAGTTTTATGCCCTCGTCACATTTCCAAAATGTATTCCAAACAGTCAGTAAGGTACAGTATCTAAATAACAATATATGAGCTCACTAACTCATCCCTTCAAATTGTCTTATTTAGGAACACTATGCACATCTGTGCTTCCACTGGAAACTAGAAGTGTATCTTAACACAAGCCAAGGAGAACATCTAAAAGTAGCACGACTGTTCAATGCAGGGGACCATTTTTCAGCTAACAGATATGAATGTCTTTCAGCTTTTAAAATTAGGCAATATTTCATCTGTTCAGGCTTCATCCTGCCTACTAATAGTGCAATATGAAATTTTCAGTTGAAACAATAGATGTATTACTTGAAACTAAACTATTTTAAGCACATTACAGTCACTTAAGAAATAATTTGAAATTATTAGGACTATTAAAAAAAGAGACAATCACAGGATATTCAAAGTTTAAATCTAGAAAAGCCTTTCACTTAAGTTGTTAGTATTTGTGATGCAGTCACTAGTTAACATATGGATCTTCAGCTCAAGTGAGTCATTAATTTCACTGCAGAAATGCTGTTGATGCATCTACCAGTCAAATACAATGTTAACTTGTTCCTCTGCCATTAGAGTGAGCAATTGAACATTTCACTCCTGACTGGTTCTTTGGCTTAAGAGCCATAGTCTGAAATTGAAAACTGCTTGCTCCAACAAAATACACTCCTCAACAGAACCAGAAAACATTTAATTTCATTAGTCTGAAGGCACCCCCAGCTAGGTCAAAAAGAAAAAAGGCAGCTCTGCTGGGGCAGTAGGGAGCTTGAAGCTGAAATACAACTTTCAAACCATTATATGCATCTTACTGAGATACCTGATTAAAATATCCATCAAAAAGCACACTACTCATTATTTCCCTAAATCCTTAGACATTACTTTTTTTTTCATTAGAAACTTCACAACATGAGGTACTCACAACATAAGAAGCTCTAAGCTATGGCAAATACTGCTAAAACAGATGCTAATGACCAACTTCATACATGACAGACTGATCCCCAAAGTAATGCCAGTTTTCCAAATTCTGGTATAATCCAACTGACAGATGTATCTCAGTGAATTTCAGGGAAGGCAGATTACCTAAGTAGCCACTAGAGTCTTCCCTACACTCTATAATAATTAATTCCAGGTTTAGAGTTCAAGAAGGTCCAAAAAAGTTTGCTAATAAAAATCAAAGCAAATATCTCAGTCTCCAAGAAGTTCTGGAATAGGCAGAAGCAAGCACCTGCAAGCCAATTCCACTCACATACTAAGGTAACAAAGTATAAGGCAAAACAAATGTAAAGGCCAGACATACCAGTGCCTCTTGTGCATCCTAGTACTTGCTGCTCAGACAGGCCCAAAAAGTTGTAAGGTACACATAGCAGACAAAAAAGAACAGGAAAAAAAGCAAGAAATAGTGCAAACTACTTGAAAATATATATATTTCAAGCTGAGAGCAGCAAACCAAATGAGACTTGGGTGTATTGTTTTTTTCTTTTAACTACAGAAGAAATAGAAAGGAAGGAAAAAGAAGTTTTCCAAAACAAGCAGAAGCAGATACAAGCTTCAATTTGAGGTGTCTCCTTCCAGCATCTCAATGGATTAGTTCTCTAATACGAAGTGTGATGGGAATTAGTTGCAGGCATCCAAAAAGTGAGTCACCTTTCCAGAATTAATTTAAGTAAAAATAGTTACCTCTGACAACAAATTTAAGTTGACTTCTAAGATCACAGTAATTTCTTAATAGCTCAGAAAGGCAACTGAAATAAGCAACAATCTTTATTATAATGTTAATATAGAGCAAAGAAGAATTCACAGCTCTCACTCACCATCTGCAAACAAACTGGAAAGCTTTTCGTCCATTTAAAAAACATATAAACTTTCTTATTATTTAATTATATATAGTTAGATACATATTGTATTTAAATAATACAAATATATAAATATATATAAACACATGCATAAATAAAGCTTATCCTTAAAAGTTTCAGACAGAAAAACACTGATTCAACCATAAGAAGGAATGTATGAGTAAGAAAACATCTTAAAACATTCAGCACAGCACATGTCAGGGAATTTAATTCTGTAATTGCATTCCCCTCCCAAGACTGATTTAAGCATATACGTATTCATAAAGTATAAATATATAAATTCAATTAAAATATAATTAATTCTATAATAGACTTCCTTGAAGATTCTCAAACAAGACTTGAACTAAAATACTAGCTACTTAGGACTTCACAGATAAGTACCTTGATACACTTTTCTTCAGAAGATAATTAGCATGTTAATAATCTTTAGTCTCTAAAATATATTTTAAAAGTATCAACCTTTTCCACTATGATGAGGTCTCCAACTTGTATGTCTGAACTCTTAACTTGCACTTTACCTTAAAAAAAAAAAAAGAAATGTAATCAACTTAAGCAGACATTAATAAAGAATAAAACAAGAATATAAATCCCAGAATGCAAGTGTTATTTATAGATGTTACTGTTTAGTGAAAATGTTACAATTTGTACAAAACAGATCTCTGCTGAACACATTGATGAATACATTTCATCTGTTTGAATAAATAACTCAGTGGTTAAAAAAATTCCAGTTTTGTAACCAGTTAGCTACTGTAGAAATATTAGTGGAAAAAATACATATGGGAGATGCTCAAGTCTGATCTATGGTATCTGTTACAGAGTTGTAAAATTGGAAAAAGGAATCTTTCCCATCTACTAGACAGCACTTCTGTGTCTGACAAGAATTGTTAGGTTTATAGTCACGGAGCATTCTCGCACACGTGTTGTTATTCACAGCCCAGTTACCAACAGGTGACTGCTCGACCACTAAAGTTCCTGATATAATTGGCACCATCTGATACTGCTGGCAATTATACCAGGAAAAAGGTAAATCTCTCTGAAGTCAAAGAAATGCCTAAAGATTTAATTCTAGAAAAATAAAATATCAAAAGCTGAGATAGAAGTTTTTCATTCTCTAAAGCTGCCCATTCAGTAACTGCTGTGAACAACTTACTCAAAAATATACACAGAACATTTTCCAATTTAATTTCCATATGTTCTGCAGGGTATTAATATTTGTAAGACTGTTAAGTTTTAACATTCTTATTTGACGGACTGAAAACTGAGACAGAGAGGTTAAGCTACTGCCCAAAATATGTTATTGTTGATCTCATTATAATTCAGGAGTTCTAGTCCCAGGTCCTGCTACAACTCCAAAATAAAGTTAAAAGTTAAAAACAACCAAAACTCAAAAAACCCTGAGGATCTAAACACACACACATACTTAAATAGCCTGCTGAGCTGAAACAAACCCCCTGTAAGTATGATCTTTCCTCAACAGAAATACTATCACGATTCCAAGCAGCAGGTATCTGGTCAGCAGGTATAAGATGGCAAGTATGTCAAAACATGGTAAGCTGGTAGAGCTCTAAATGACAGGTGGAATGAATTAGAACAGAAGACACACAAAAGCACAGAATGAGCAGCAAACTGTTTGAAGTTTAATCAAAAATACTACCAGCAGATTTGTCAATGCTCAGTCACATCTCAGTTATACTAAGTATAGCAAAAATCCTAGGGTAGGATGCAAATCCATGAGACCTTCTCATTACAACTCTCAATAAAGAGAGATCAAAATTCCTTATAGTTATATTCACATTTAGTAAAAGTCAGTAAGATTCACATTATAGTAATTATTTTGAGTACCTGTTCTTTAAAATTTCATGCAAAAGCAGCAGTTGCTGTATGTCTAATTCAGTCAAAAATAGATGTATTCCTGTGATACGCAGCTAATATTCAATACATTTTCCATTAAAACAGCACTTCTAAAATGTGCAATGACAGGAAAATCACAATTTTTGTTTGGCCTGCCTGCAAACTTACTTCTGAGAGGCAGACTTTGCTACTGATAATGACATTTTATACTAGTTCCATTTTTCAGTTGCCAGAAGCACTTTCTGTCCTCTGCTCTCAAATATAAGACAAATTCTATCTTCAACAGATAAATTTGTGAGGGTAGAGGAACTAGCAGAAGACTGCAGAAGGTATAAAAAGCTGTAGCAAGAACATCAGCAGTTATCTACAAGAATTTCGAGATACCTATGGAAATTAAATTAGTGTCAATGTATCAAAAGCTTTTATTTTTTTAATTTCAAGTAACTAATACTAAAGCTGAACTACCAAAAGAACAGTCTGACATAAAATCAACATATTTCGCCTGCTTACCTGTACAAGCCTGTGAATCCTCCTTAAAAATTCTGAAGTTTTGACTAGAAGTGAAGAGTATATACCAGAAGAAACATTGTAATGTTACATTGCTTTCTAAGTCTGTTGGCTTTACCAAAAGGATAGCATTTCCTATATTCTTTTCTTCTGCTAACAATTTTCATCAATTTATCAGTCAATCACTTGATTATAGCAATAACAGCCACAAAAATTCTAGTATGAGCTATGTCAAGTCTCAGATCTACACCACCTATACAGTCATGTATGAGCAAAACTACTCAGAGGTACTAACCAAATGCAACTACGGGCAATTTTATCAGCTTAAACAACCAGATTTTCCACAGTCAGGCCCTAACTGCGCCTACAGTAAAGACCAAAAGACACTAAGTCTGAGAGTCCAAGAGAAGGTAGAATGTTCATGTGCAACACTATGTAGGGCAGACATAAAGCAAAGACTTCTGGTGCCAAATACACCAAGTGG
The DNA here is from genome assembly GCA_013399875.1 of Gymnorhina tibicen. NCBI lineage: Eukaryota > Metazoa > Chordata > Aves > Passeriformes > Artamidae > Gymnorhina > Gymnorhina tibicen. The sequence goes on from VXAZ01009368.1 coordinate 763,288, forward strand.
AACCCACACTGCACCTTTGTTTGTACCTAATCTAGCAACTCCAGGAATTTCACATAATGAATTGAAAAATTTCCTCATCAGACTGTTTTCTAGGTGGCTTAGTATAACAGAACAGAATGCTCTCTTTATTGGACACTAACATGTCTTGTTAGATCATTCTGTACATCTTCACAGATAAGGAAAAGGCCTTACATACATACAGGACAATTCTACAATGAATTTGAATGGCAGGATATATTACACTAAAAACTAAGTGGAAAAATGTGGCAGTAACTAAAAACTGTTGACTGAAAAGTCAACACATAACACTTTCTTTTAGGCTAGCAAAAATGAGACTCATTAGATACCATTTCAGAGAACATTAAAATAATGCAACACTACATCTTAGTGAAGATGTATTTAGAAAAAAAAAGACACTGAATGTTATTCACTGCATAAATTATTTTTGGAAACTATTTTTTCTTTAAAAACATCTCCGTAGCAAAACACACTTCACCATCTGTGTAATTACCAATAAAAAGTCCAAAGCTGTCAGAAGTGGCTGTGCATTCAGACTTTATAGTCCACCAAGGCGCAAGGCTTTCGCCTACAGCAACATATAAAATTACGCAGAACTGGAACACTGAAATGTGTCTGTAGTAAGTCATTCTACTCCCCAGATAAAGCCAGCTTAAACGAACTGCAATGATTTGAAAAACTAATAAATATCTCATACGTGTTAACAAGTACTTCACACAAAAAATTAAGAAATGAAGTAAACAAAATGTGGGTATAAACTATGCTTCTTTTTATTAAAAACTGTCTCCACCACCTGACTGCCACTCATGAAAGAACAGACACTTCTGAAAACAGCATTTTCAAATTCTTTTTAAGTTGCTATTACATCTTACCCATGGTACCCTGAATACTGTCTCAAGTACTGCTTGTTCAGTTAGTAATAGTGCTTGTCTCTAACCCATAAATACAAAACTCTTGACTGATGGCAATATAGACCATATGAAAGTTTCCCCTGATATCTATTAGCCCAAACTGTCAGCATAATTACAGTACACATAACATAATGGGGAGTTGGGGAAAACGTAAAGCTACAGTGAGTCCAAGGTGAGGATGCTGATCTTTCAGAGCAAGTGCTGTCCATAGGTTGTTCTTTCAAACTCCATCTTACATAGTGAAGTGAGGTTAGTCTTTAACGACCAATTGTAAAACTCTACAGAAAAGCTTCTTAGCTTCTCTCCTATGTGTCCTGTCTCCTCTTGGGTAAAATTCTTTCTTATCCAATCTCTTCAATGCTGCAAAAATGTACAATAACAGTCCCCTTGGTTTTTCCTCTCTTCTGGCCTCTTATTTTAAATTCTTTCTTACATTAAAATTTCAAGTTCTGTTTCTGTTGTTAGTACTGCTTCCCTAACAAGATAAAACTCATACAATTTTTTAAAAACTTGTCTGTTCCAAATGGTCTGAATACCAGGAATAAAGTCATCAGTAGGTCTGAAATGTTGCAAGCAATAAAGACCTCATGTTGTACCTCTAGATTCAGATATACTGTGGTTTCTTAATGCACTGGCTTTTCAAAGCAGGACAACCTGTTCTTGAAGAGCTGAAATTCTAACAACAAAAAAAATAAATTGAAATCACTGTAGGTCTCCAAAAGAAACATACTAGCTTTCATACTTTTTCCTCTTTTATAGCAATTACTGGTTATTGATATTTTCTTAATTTCACACAGTTTTAAATGTATGTTTTCAACTTTGTTACATTCCTTAATAGCCTTTAAGGATACAGCCAAGACCTAAGTCTTTCACATTTGAAGCCTGGATGGAATTATTTCATTAAACTTATCTCTCCTGACATTCAATTTTTCTTTTGCAAAGTGAGAGTTCTGCAACAGGTTAAACATTATAAGATAAAGTGACAGATGCAGGCCTCTTCTGCCACTTGTACTTTTGACTATTATAGTGAGTTATTTTCTTCTTGATCTTTTTTTTCTTGGAAACTTCAGTAACACTGCACAGATAAACCTAACTAGGAAAGGTTCAGAACTGCCAACTTCAAGAATGGAAAGGGAGAAAAAAAAAGAGTTAAAACTGCTTTACAATTTTATTATCCAATTGGCTAATGAAATATATAATAGTCTGTTTATAAACTGGAGGTGATTCTGCTGCAGAATAGCAGTCTTTTACAGGCAGTTAACTGGTCATACTAAGACTGAGACAAGAAACTGAGTCAAATGTATAATGGTCCCTTAGGCAAGAAAAACAGAAGTCCTCTCAAACTTGCATGCCCAGGTCTAATTTTTTTCCATTGCAGTTTTCTACTCTGCAAAAGGATATGCAGGTGAACTGCTCTGAAACAGAAAAATGCAATTAAATTGACAGAATCTTCAACAGTCAGATAATTTCAATCCCTCCTTCCAACTTAAACTTGAATGCTGACTGAAAACTGTCTGTTAAGGACCTGTAGCCCTTCATAGGCAGCAAAGCAGACTTTGCAGCAAACATCTCAGTAAGATTAAGACAGCAGGATGCCTTATACACTGAACAACTTAATATATTTGATACCATAATCAAGGAAACAAGGGAAAAGAATCACATGACAGACATGAGACAGGTAGCCGTAATTGACTTGCTCACTAAGAAAATTCAATGCATTTACTGATTTGCATGTTTCATCACTTGCCATGAAGGGTTGAAAAAACAGAAACAATTCAAACTTCATGTTTAGCAGGTTCACCAACTCACAAAGTGCAAAGTTACACACTGCAAATTCAACAAGCGGTGACCGAGCTTTTCCATGTTACATGACAAATAGGGAACTGCGTATCACTGGATAGCTCATGAATCAGAAGTAGCCTATGGATGTTAATCTGGCCAATAGCTGTCCAACTACAAATAAGTAACACTTAAAAGAGATGTTCCATTCTCCCTTGATTTCCTGCTCTGAACAGCTCATTATTATAAAAAAAACCTGATTACAATAAATACATATTCCAAGGTTTTGAATTACTATAAAGAAATTCTAAGTCTTCAAGAGTTCCTAGTGTGAATACCCTTGTCTTCAGAAGCTGGTGGTTCTTCCACTAGCAAAATGCAAGTCATAGGACAGCATTCACATGTTTTACATGTTTAGGATTTCCCAAGACTAAGGAAGACTCCAACAGAGAGTTAAGCCTGTTAGGTAGTCACAGACTTCCCAATTTTAATCTACTGCAACACTGCATAAAAAAAAAAATCAGTTTAAAAATCAGCCTACCCACACTATCTTTATGGAAGTAATTAATCACAATTTAGATCCCACTGATTTCTATTGCAACAAATATGTTTATTTTCCTTTAGTAAACACATAATTTGGAAAACAACTAACTAAAATGATTTTCATTAAATTTTCATTTCTATTAACCAAAACTGAACACTGAACCTTATTAATTTCAAGTTTTCCTACTGTCCAATTTGAGCACGGGCAACCTGCTTAACATCTCTATGTCAGTTTCTCTACCTTTGATATGGAAAAAACAAATATTTCAAATAAAAGACAGTAAAACTAGCACAAGTCATAAAATCACTAGGGAAAAAAAAGATGCTAGAGCAGTATAAAGTGCAGTTCCACTCTGAAAAGTGACTCTTAAGAGCGGCATCAATTTTCAGGCTTTTAATTAAATCAGTATCAAGTTTGTTCATTCACAAGTAACAAAGCCTTCTTTCTCCAAACCATTAGCCTGTACTTTAGTATAGTAGGCCTAACCAAATTTTCCACTTGAAGAATACTGTCAATATTAAAAACTAGGTAATTATATTGAAAGCTACTTTTAAAAATAGTGTATGAAAGCATAGTACTTGACTTTTTAAATTTACATAAATTTTTAAATTTACATTTATTTATAAATTAATGTAAATTATAAAATAATATACATTACTTTATAAATAAGATAAACCTACATCCTTCTCAAACACATAAAAAATTTTGGTCTAATGTTATCACAGGAAGAAGTCCCATTTTTTTGTATCAAAATTATATCTCACAGAACTCCTTTTTATGGAAGAACCCTATATTAGGAAAAAAGGGCAATTTATCACTACTCATGATTTTATATATGGGTTTGTGGCAACATGTAGTAGAACAGTTTTGAATGGTAACCACAGTAATGTTTTCACTCTTAAAACTGGTCATTACTCAAAACATTGTTAATTCAATGATCTAACATAACTGTCAACAGGGGATTCGGAGTTCATTGTAAGCAGAGTTCTTGAATCTTTATTTCTGTAGAATATCAGTCTTCAAAAAACACACAAAACAGAACAAAAATCAAGTATGAATTCCTGATGGTACTGACACCAAAATCTGAAAGTCAAAATACACAAACGCTCTTGTAGGTAAAAGCTGATATACTTTTTTTTTAAAAAGGGCATTTTAAAAGCTTCTTTTTAATAAGTCACTGCTCTCTGTGTGTCAGTTCCTGATATAACTGCTGGACTTTACCTACAGAGTACTGTATATGCCTTTTAAATTTCTATTCTCTATCTAGAAGACAGTCATCTCAAGGTGACCAAATCCAATTTTCATTGACAACTTCCTTATTTCTATGAGAAGCCACAAAATGAAGGGTTTTTCAAACACATATACCCTCACAAAATATTTCATGAGCTGGGAAAGAGGAAATTGCAATTCCAAAACTTCTACTTAAATGCTGCTTAAATGCCTATTAACTCTAAACATAAGTTAAAAATGAGTAGCACAAAAGGCCCCAAACTTTGCTCTTAAAAGAGCAAATGTCAGTCTTGACATTTACATCACAAAGGTAACTATAAACTGTACATGTGCTTCCTGAATTAAGAATTTCAGAATAAGAAATAACAACTAAGAATAACACTATTGCCGAGTAGGGTAGGATTGTACTATCTATTTCAAAGGGGAGTGTTCAGTGGCCTGCCATAACAGATCTAAAAAATGAATAGGCCAACTAGCAGTTTAAATTACAACTTTGAAACAAAAACCATTAAGAGTCCATTTCCTAACAGACTGTATTAATAAGTGTAAAAGATCTGGATGCCAGCAGTGCAACTCTTGTGTTAAACAAATTATAGCTATGCCAATTGTCCCATACGCCAAATTTCAACAGTTGTACTTCTAAATGTTGATAACACTATTTCAGACTGATAAGGAAAGGAAGAACATGAGAGTATTCCCTACAGTTGCTCCCTTCAGTATGGAAACTCCAGAAAAAAAGGCAAATGTCCATATTGCAAGGAAGCAGCATGAATGCCTCTCAGCTGCTGGGTTACGCCATCACTAATGAGACTGTTGACTGTTTGTTTACATTCCAGCTACTTCAAAAAATGGAAACATACTTCTGTTACATTACAGGCCTTCCATCCATTTTTTCTGGAGAGAATATTATCTGGAGCTACTCCAAGAGTTTAGTTTCTAAGAAAGATTCCAAGATCTGGTAATGTTACTTTTCCCATTGACTTTCAGAAAATATTCACCAAGATATACTAAAAAGTGCACTGAAATGTGTGTTGGGAAGAAGTAAAAAGTTTACATTTGGCACAATGTCTGCCATATACTCTAACTGCTTGAAATGCAACCTCACATTCCTTAACTTCCCACTTTTAGAATTTTTATGCCAAGGAAAATCCTCAACAGAGAAAAAAAAACTTTTAATGGTAATAGCAAGGTCGTGTTGTAGGGTGAGTCACTAGATTTGATAAGAGGTTATTCACTATTTTTTGGCACCTTTATATGTGGCACTCTTCTGAATCTAACAGTAAAATGTGCTAAGCACATAGAAGTGAAGAGCAATACATAGTTCTCTGTTATGCCCATGTTTAAAATTTGCAATATCCTACCAAATTTAATTGTCTTTTCACATCTGAAGTGCTTCACTTCCTTAAAAGTCTTCAAGAAAACCTGTCAAACATATTGAGTTCAAAAAATGTCATAACTGATTTCTCCTTTCATTAAAGAAAACTGGCTGTTCCTGAAATTGCATGATCAAATAGATTTCAAATTACATGCAAAAATTCAAATTAATATTTCTCAAACTGAAGATGACTCACAATACACCTTCCTTTTCTCAGGCACAAATATATCCACCAAATTGGAAGGGGTCTAGGGAATTTTAATTTGTTTAATTATTTACTGCTCCCTTATTTCCTATATACACTTGAGACATAGTTGACAATGTTGTTGAGTTCCTCGTCAATTTCAGAGGTGAACTGCACTTTGAAGTAAGAGTACTAAACAGCAGAATTCTTAAAAAATATATACAATTATATTTATACACCTTTCTTTGACAACCAACCACATATTTATAAAACTTCTTAAAAAGGCCAAGTTTAACAATCATATTTCTGTAAGGGAAATCACAAGCTTTATTTAGTTCAATATCAGTATCATTCTGAGTTCTACAGCTTGAAACTATTAGTTATTTATTTGAATTAAAAGCCTGCCAATGTATATGTAAGAGAAAGATGAAATATTTTAAGGATTTATTCAAATAGTTTTGCTAACCTCGTACTGTCAGCTTGCTATATAACTGTGAGTTCATTTCTTTGTCTCTCTTGTAACGTCGAAATTCATCAACAGCTTCCCGTACCACTGTGACCGTCAAAACAAATCCCTGTTAAAGATACAATTATGCAATTCAGAATTCTCAGTGCTAGAATAGAAATAGACAAGTAGGAACACTAGACAGAGTAAGAACATGTGCTTAGAGTATTTATTTTTTTTTAATTTGGATTTGAGTCTTTTCTTCAATAAGTTAAAATAGTATCTTGAAAAACAAAAACCAAAATCACATTTGCACATTGTACAAATATAATTAGAGTAACTACGTGTCCAAATACATGTAATTTAGATAGTATTTTGAAATGCAAAGAAGGAAAATGCTTTGGATTACTTAAAGACAGCCTTTATAGTTTCAAAAAGCATACATATTTCCTTATCTTCCACAAACTTTAGGGCTTTACCAAGAACATGTAAGAAACTTCCAATTCTAATATTGAAAAATTGCCTTTTTCCTAATACACAGAAAAAGATAAATGGATGGCTAGTTTAATAATTTTACATCTTTAATGTAGTTATTTAGCAACACATCACAAATATGGACAAAGAAAAAGGGGATTTGTTCTGAAAAACTAAGTGTCTAAATGCTTTGGCTGCTTCTTTCACAGGATGGTGCCACTGCAGCTTCTACTGGAAGCACACAGAGTGCTTCACTCAGCTGTGATAGCCTCTGGCTAAAAAGGGTGGTAAGCTAAAAACCACAGAACAATTCAGGGGTAAGCACATAAATTTCCTCTCTACCTCTCTAAACCTTCTCAGATCAGATCTGCTGGCTTAGACTCAGCACTTGAGCTTTTCTCCATCAGTGAAAGAGACATAAAATTTTCACCAGTAAAAGGACCTCTCATTATTATAAATAAGATGGATACAAAATTCAAATATTAACAAATCCACCAACAAATAAGATTCTACATTATCTGTCTAGCTTCAGACAACCACCAATACTTTATAGAAGAAAATTTATGCCATTAGACTTCTCTTGCAGAAGTCCAACAGTTTGCCAACCTTCCCCTAATGTCCCAGCAATATGAAAGGAGTGAAGGTGTAGAGCTTTCTTAAAACAGTGTTGACTAAAATCCTCCTATGGATTTTAGGGCTGTTTTGCAGTTCCAGACCAAAGTTCCAAGGCTTATTCAGTTGTGACCTTATAGTTAAGCACTACTTGTTTGTTCAGATTTACGCTGGCTACAATTATATTGGAACTACATAGAACAAAAAACTGCCTATGCAAAACTCCCAGGTTTTTACTCCCAGGGCGTAATTGAATGAACAATCAGATTTTCCCCCTTTCTGACAGAAGCATTTCATACGCTTTGGTGAGATAGATATTTTAGCAGCATAAAAAAAGGGCACTCCTCAAGTACCTTCAAATAGATTTGTCATTTGCACACACCTTGTTACTAGACAGTAATCAAAACACAGAATGCAAGGTGCTAATTGCAAGAATTTCCTCTAGCAGCTCTTTGCTGAGCAGCTGAGTACAGCTGACTGTGACTGTGAGGAACAATTTAAGGAAGACACTTCTCTTTTTACTCATGTGCTCAAAGGAAGTTGATATTCTTCCAAAGGAGAGCTGAAATTGTGAAGCCCGTTTAAAAAAGAAACCTGTCATCTTTCTTTAACTATAAGCAGGTAAGTATCTTTAATGTACTGCTTACAATCAAACCTGTATGCTTTCAAACCTTTGTATGCTGGAGTGGAAATAAGAAGTCCATTCCCTAGAGCAACTGACAATAAATTAGCAAAATAGTCTTGTTTTAAGAACTTTGGGGCTTAATCTAAGTGTATCTGTGCTGTAAAAACTGTTGAAATAAACAAAAGGCAAAAAAATATCCTAACAAAACAAAATCCACATACAACACCAAAAAACCCCCAAACACTTCTAGCAATAGTCAGCTTCTATTAATTTGGTTTTAAGTATCAGGGCAAACAACATTCCTTTAAAATTTTGAGACAAAATACAAGTCATAGCTACTCCTCTGATTATTACTGAAGATTTATCAGCAGTAACACACTCTTCAAAAAAACCTAAACTTATCTGTTAAGCAGCAAAAGCAGACCAAAGGATCTGACTTAAATGTTTTGTATTTTCCTCATAGATACTTAGCTTTGCTCAACATTCAATTGATGTCTTTTACCTGGAGGTTGATTACTAGTAGAAAAGCTATTAAAGTACAAACAAGTGAGTTTAGCAAAAAAAGATGTTGAGATACTGGTATTTTCAAGCTGTGTGTGAAAATCAGGATACATAATTCAAAATACCCTTGAATAAGACAAACATATCTATACAGAACAGATTACTGGTGTTTGCAAAATACAGTATTTTCTCCCTTCTTTGGGCAGGGTAGAATGGGCTGAGATGCTAAGGGTTTGCTGGATTTTTTTCCTTACTCCCCACTAACGTATAGCGCTGCACACAGCACATTATGGTGACTACAGCAACTTCCAGACAAGGCTGATTCCTGTCTTTTCTTACTGTGTCAGTGATAAAAGACTTTGTAAATATCCATTTCAAATCCCACTGTTGAACAAGCTTTCTGTCTTGAAAGCGTTTTTTTGTTGCAGCAGAAGCAAAAAGTTGTCTGTAAAGAGGTGGGAAGAACACCCAGGACAGTGTCTCCATTTATCCATAGTTTAAAGGACACATGTTACAACAATTAAAACAATGAAATCAATCCAGAATATTTACTCTATTGACTTGTTAAGAACGACCTTTACTCAAGCAGTCAGCATGTCACAGTTCTTCTTGAATACCATTGAGAATAAATGTTACTGAAAAACACCAATTTTTAAAAAAAGTTTAAAACATAAGGCATTTATTCTTCCTGCCTTTAAACCTAGTGTGGAGGGACTGGGAAGAAGATGAAAGAAAAGGTAATGATCTGGTTACAAATAAGAAAATATTTCCAAATCATGACAATACAGCTGGCAGACTACCAAAAGGATCTCCTCCGAAGAGAATTCAGTTTTCAAACCACAGGAAACCTTGAGTCAGAAGCAAGTGGTTTGAAAAGTTTCCCAAAAAATACTGCAGAGGGCTCAATAATAAAAGGACATATCAGAAGAAAGCCAGTGCAACTGGCAGGGTAATTTATTAGGAGAAGCATGTTTAATTAATAACTTATTTTCAAGGCACAATTTCCTCCTGATTTATCCATGGCTTAAAATATTTTATCTCAATTTTTGTAAGAAAAGGTTGTGATCAAAACTGATACAGAAGGAATGCAAAAAATTTATGCTCACAATTCTGACCTAGTCTGAAAACACGAAATAGTCACCAAATAACAACAAATGGAAAGATATTTAACACACAAATTAGCTATGTTACCCAGTAAGTTTCTCTAGTAGCTGGAGCTTTTTCTGCTTGTTGGTTTTTTTAAACTCTCGAATGACCAGTAGGCAGAACAGAGCACTACACACTCAGATTAGCTGGTTAACAAAAATGACCTGTATCCTGTGGGGCAAAGGCATAGTAGACAAGTGGAAGGGAGGGCTATCAAACAAGCTTTCAAATAAGCGTTTTACTTCTGTTATGTTCTTTGACCACTGTAGTTTAGCAGTTGCAGGTTTATGCAATGTACATAGACATGAACCTTTCATTGACATTAAAACCCCAAAACTTCTAGTTAAGAGTATTTTTCTGTTTACCAGAGGAGCCCAGTATGTGTACAGGTAGCCTATTTTCAGTGCAGGTACAAACTGTGAGCAGGACACGACGAGAAAATAGAGATTCAAGAAAAACTTGAACTGTTCATATAAAACCTAAAATGAAAAAGAAAACAGATAAAATGTCTTAAAATCTGTACCCATAATATACATAAAGTACACTTTTTCATTACAGGAGATACAGAAGCATTATATGTCACACTATTGTAGATGGTACTATTATAGTACCTATATAGCACAATATATTATATATATCATCACACACTACTACATTATTTTAATATTATATTATATAATATTATATTATATTCCTTTGGTGATTAAAAGCACCACTTCAGCAAGTGCATGTTCTCAAGATTGCTTTGGTCGTAATTTCAATGCTAAGAACATTATTCATTTTACAGAATTCTGACTCTTCAAAGAGTCCACATATTACTTCAGTAAGCCAGGGTAACATGGCACCTCCACCAGCATTAAGAGAAATGATCACTGAACTTGGAACACTGAGACTTCAGAAAATGAATAACCAATTATTTCAAAGATAAAACATTCAAAATAGATCAAAAAGCCACATTTAAAGATTGTCTCCATCTTTTAATCTTAAAATTCAGTTAATATTACAATGACTTCTGCATAAAAATCAAAGTTATTTGACTCATATTTATTGCTCTTACCAGTCCAACATTATTACATAATTATGTAAAAAACTATGTGCTAGGAAAAAATACTCAGGAAAGTCCATTTCAAAGTGTCTTTCTGGCAGGCACAACAAAGTAGTGGTACCTCAAAACTGCCAGTTCAGCTAGAGACTACCTAAACAGCCTCCAAGCATGTTTTCTTTCTAGAGCATGGAATGCTATTTCATGACTTACCAATAAAACTGTAAAGGTAAAAAAGTCAAATCTGAAGTTGTCGGAAAGATTAGAGCCTTCTTCCAAAATGAACGTATTTCAGGCTGAACCTGCACCTTGTGTTGATCCTGACGAAGTTCATACACTCACTTCTGCTAGTATGTTTAACTCTACAAAAACTTGATACACCAGGTCAAAGAAAAGTCCACAGAGTATTTTAGGAGGTGCAGATTTTGTAGGAGAAGATGGAAGTTAAAAAGCACCTTCCTACAAATCTTTTGAATCCTGGCAGACAACTGATAGTTCATTCAATACAAAGCTGAGCATTTCAGTCCGGTAAAGCAAACTGGCAAGTCTCCAGCTATGTAAAATTAATAAAACTACTGCCTTTAAGTTCAGGAGAGGTATCTTCAAAATCTGCCCATCACAGAAGATATGTTTTATGGAAACTCATGCAAAGTTCCTAAGCTGCTGTATCAAGATGTTTATGAAACTGTAAATGGAAATTGAACAGACTGGTATAAAGGGAGAAGCCGCAAGTATTTATAAAATGTTCAGAGATTAGGTGATATTTTGGAAATGTTACAGCTCTTTTAGTCAGCAAGTAAAATTCTGTTAATCTAAGCATTATTTTAAGTTTGTATTTGGATATGAAATCATTGAATATTACCCATTGCCAGCTTCAATGTTAAAAAAACCATAAAAGAGAACACAAAATTTCACATAATGAAAATTTCAATGGGAGTAGATCACTGGAGTCCATATTTATGACTTTGTTATATTTATGGCTTTGGAACCAATACAGTGATGTTCCCTACAAACTACTTCTAGTAAAGCAACATAAAAAAAAACCAGCTATACAGTATTCTAATCAATGAAAAGTCTTAATTTATGTCTAAAATTAAAATTTGAAAATATTTCATTTTTATCAACTATTGGGCTTTACATTTAGGAGCTCCCTTCTTTTTGAAGTTTCTACTGAGTTTTCAAATACTAGCACCAAATTGAAAATCTAATTTGGCCTAAAACCAAGATTTTTAAAATATCAAAAAAGAACAAACATTCTCTCTCACAATAGGTGATTGCAGCTGATCCCTATAGGGAATGTGAACCTGGTTCAGGATTTGTAATCTACACAGCAGATTTCTGGTTGCAATAATCAATGGCCTACTATATGCTTAATGAATTTTGTGACCTTTAGGAAAGCATATGTGGCTTAACCGATTTCAATGTATTTAATAATTCAAACTTTGGAAGAAAACATTTACTTTGTCCAACAATGATAAGAATATTTTATCCACATGTGGTAAGTGACATTTTATTTTCCTGACAGGAGATCAGTCTTAATTACAAGGCCATTAATTTTTTTGTTGTTTTAATAAGGAAATGCATTAGGAAACACCTGCCAGTCATTGGACTACAGAGGCCAGAATAATAGAATCAATACTCTTATATCAGCATGATCACTTAAATAAAAAACTCAAGACAAAGCACGTCCATATTCAAAAGTACATGACATTCAGTTTTTTCTATGGGACACAGGACTCTTGATGGTATTTGTAAAAATAGGAGCAAAAGCGTAATACTAAAATTTATACTATCACAGTAGGATACATTTTTAGGTTTAACCACGTAAGTTCCAAAAGTTGTTTCTCTGTTGCTAAATTTCATTGTAACAAGAAATTTTTTTAAAAACTATGAACTAGACAAAACCGTGATATCTCTTTTGTCTTCATATACACAGTGTATATTACAAGCAAAAAACTGAAATTAAAGTGCAATATGGCTTCTTAGGAAAAAAGTGACAAAATACTTTCCACTCCACAACAAAAGTATTTGCTGAAGAACTGCACTCAAAGTCAAAAATACCTGCAAAAAAACTGCAATAATAAATTCAACTCTGAAAAGTACTGAACTAAGCCTACTTGTGATATAAATTGAATATGTTAGTTGTTTTTGTCCTTTAAGGAGTTGTCCATTTCGGAATTCATCATTTATTTTACTTTCAATGGCAAGGAGTATGAGAAAATATCCATGGGACTAAATTGTAATTTTTGACTATTTACTTCTCAACTGAAGTCAGTCCTTTGCATGCAGAAGTGCTTCTTTTTTAAAAAGGATTACAAATTTCTAATGATTAATAGAAAAGTGCAAAGAAACTCATCTCAAATTTCAAAAGCTTCACTGAATTCCAACCACTCAGACTGCAATTAAGTACATATCTCTTTGAAAACAAAACAATTTAATAAAAATGCAACCTTGTTCTCAACTGTTAATTTTCATTGAAGTCATTGAGACAAAGATAGAAAGAAAAAGAAGTCTCTGGGCAAATAAAATTTTATTTTTGTGGAGTAGTCAAAAAACACTACAGAACATACAGTCAGCCCAACACCAGAAAATGTTTAGTGGCCTTACCCCAGGTATAAAGGTAAAGATGTTGTACTTCTGATTTTTTATGGCATTTTTGGGGTATTTTTCTTCACACTTTTCAGGACACCCAAGCCACACTGTGCGAGCCTTCAGGTCTTTCTTTCTTCGACAAATGTTTATGAGCCAATCAGAACAACTGAAAAGAAAGACAACTGTTTATTTTAAAACTAAAAATGTACAATATGAGATTACAATTTCCAAACCTGGAACCCCTAAAGGCAAATACCTATGAAAAACAGGCTTAAAAATGTTTGCCATATCTAAATAAGCAAGCATGATGTTAACTTCTAATATTTAGGGCAATTACAGAGTACTCGACTCATCCAGATATACACATATATAAACACTTGCACATCCTTTGCAGAAAATCTTAATACAATAATGACAAGTTTCACTACACCTTACCCTGACATAGATTAAAAATATTCTAGTTAATAAGATTCTGCATCATACCGTATAGTTCCTTGGCTAAACTCTTTATCTTGTATTACTAACACACAGATTATGCTAATGATTGAAGAGAAATAAGGCTTCTGTTTGATACAGTTCAGAAGATTTCAGCAGCTTTGGATACAATTTCCACATAATTTGCAAATCTTCAGTTTCCTCCATACCACTGCTAATGCCACACTGTCATATATTTAAAAAATCCAAACCAAACCATACCAACAAAACCAGAAAACCATTCAAAAGAAGCCCACTATGTAAATACAGATTGCACAATGATCTGCAAAGGGGGAACTTCAGTTTACAGAAGAAAGGAGCATCCTTGCCTAACCAGCTTACAAATCTATTGAAGAAGTTTAAACCATGAGCAGTGAGATACAGAAGAGCTCAGAGCAACCTTTAAACAACTGCATTTTGGACAAGGATACAGGAATGGTGGGAAGAGGTCACAACAAGGAGGAACAAAAGGCTGGCAAACAGAATGATGCCTCTGAGGCTCGACGGACTATTTACTAACAGCCGTAAAACAAGGAACAAACACGGATTTGACTCAACTTACATAATGTAATCAGCTTAAGACTTGCTAGTGCTATCTACAGAGGCAGAAAGATATCCAGAGACCATTAGCAAAGAAAAGTGGGTTTGCTGTACACTGCATATACTTGGTTTACAATCCCATCCATTAAAGGAGAATTTATCTGTATTTATTTTTTAATACAGTGAGGAGGTGCCTCAATCATGCTGGGAGTCTGTTTTAGGCAAGTGAATCGGGAACACTGAGCAGACAGGCCTTCTTATGTTCTTCACCTACTGCAGCTGATGGAGCTGATAGCAGTAGATTTCAGCTACATCAGCTGATGAAGTTGAAATAAGAAACCATTTCTAGCGAGGTTTTTGAATATACTGGCAATACTTTTGATGCAGCAAAAAGAAAAAAAAGTTAGGAAATTCTTACATATTTTATTCAAACCAACAGGAAAAATTTGGCTGAGAACAAGAGGGAAATTTACAATCCAATCACCCCAGCACTGTTTACTGGATTAATTCTGTATAGTCAATCTATTCATATGTATTTGTACACACCTGTAAGAAAACAGAAGTCACACTGACATGTGACATGTCAGTGACTGAACCAACACTGACATGTCAAGAAAAATCTCTAAAATGGAACTAATTTCACTCTGATAAGAACCAGTTGCACTACCTGCTTGAGAGCACATGTCCTCTATTGACTCCTGGGACTTTGAGCACCCTGATCTAGTGAAAGATGTTTGTGCCCATGCCAGGAAGGCTGGATTAGATAATCTTTAAAGGTTCCTTTCAACCCAAATCATTCTATGATTCTATGTCTCTAATAAAATTTAACTCTCAAGACATTCATCATAAGAAAAGTAAAGGAATATATTCTTGAAACTGATGCAGTTGGAAAAATCATAATTGCAGAGTAGCTTATATAAAACCAAAGTAATTTCAGTGAAGGTCTGCAAAGGTTTATTTAGAACTTACTGGGTAATTGGCTATTGAATATTTCATTTTTCAGACCACAAAAAAAAAAAGCTAGAAGAGAGAGGGGTACATGCAAAGAGAAGATCTGAATTAAAGGCTGTCTTGACAAATTACAAAAACTACCTGGAAGATATAGAATGGAGTTGAACAGCTACAAGTGCAACATAGTTTCCAGAGAAATAATCAACTACACAAATACAGAACCAGGAAATGCTCAAAAACCAGGTGGCAGCTCAGTTACTGCATGAGAATGTTATACATGTGCAAAAAAAGACATCTGTTCAGTGTGGACAAGCATACTTGTAGCAAGTAATGAATGTACTCCTTTCTCTCAATCAGTGCTAGAATGATCTCAGTTGGCTTACAGGACCATTCTGAATACCAAATTTCAACAAACAGGCCTATTGGGAAAACAGAGACCACACACAAGAGCAAGAAAACAATTACAGGTCTAGAAAGCAGGGCAGGCTGACTACAAGATACACCAAGAAACCGGAGCTGTTCACAGAAGGCTGAGTGTGGACACAATATGGTTTCAAGTATGTAAGAACCAACTGCAAAGAGGAAAGGGACAATTATTCTCTAGGTCCACCATTATTATCTAATGACAGACCTTCAACTGTGGCAAATCAATAAGCAGGGTGGGCACAACATGGACAGATATTGAGTAAATTCTTTAAATGACAGGGGTGGAGGAGACACTTAGGGAGGCTGGAATTGCTGCAGGTGTCTAAGATGTGGTTAGATCAGACATTAGCGACAGATATAATTCATTCTGTACAGGCAAGGAATCTACTCAAAACTTCTTAAGGTTCTTTCCTAGTCTGTTTATTCACAATTACAGAATCATGAAACACACAAATACTGCAGGAAAGGTAAGCTGATAGTTAGCTTACATTGCCACAATCCGATCAATTACAATGTTCTTGTATGTAATATACATTATCCCATGATTATTACAAATTAATTTTGCCAAAGAATGGAATTCAAAGTTGTTGGTTCTTTTAAAACAAAATTAAAAGTTATGCAATAGTAAAATCATTCAAAGTAACAATAACTTTGTTATGGAAATACCACTACATCAATAGTCACAAGCTGACCTTTAAAATACTTCAATTTTAAATGCTGGATTCTTAAGATTTGCTCCCTGAAACTTTCACTATGGGATAGAAATCAATTTGGTTTCATCCTATGTAAACATGCATTCTATTTTTGCTACAAATAGGAGTCCATTCATCAGCTTTTTCCAGTTACTTTAAAATAGCGACAAAAAATTATTCTATCAGAAAAACTGTAACAGCATTAATTCAACTTTCAAAATTCAGCCCTGTTATTTAGTAACATACAAATCAGAAATATCATTACTTAAACTTGTTTTTAAACCAAAATGAACAGCAGTCTTTCTATTTCATGATCTCACAATCAGTTTAGAGGCTGTGAACAGATCCTGCTGATGTTGAGACGTCCAGTACCTCCCTCCTCCCATAACAAAGGTGTGAATTCTTGCTCCTTCCCTTGTGCTGGCACAAAAATTCATGCAACTGCATGGGAAAACCAGGCCTGCAAATCGATCCAGTTGTAAACTAATGCAGAATAAAAGGGTATTATTTTCAATTATATCCATCCCCAACCTTTAAAAATCTAAAAAACTGTAAGAATAGTTGAAACAATGCAAGTTATACGTTTGCAGCAGAACTAAGAATGATTCCACTCAGTGCTAACTTGGATTTTTACTGGATAAAACTGCTCACAGCATTAAAGCTTTAAACTTGTTAGTTTCCAGGGCAGGGGTGTGGAGACACAGAAGAGACAGCTTAGGTATACAGTGAAAAGAGTAAAGATAGATCTGTAGGAAAAAAGTTCCAAGAAAAATAATTTTTCCCTGGAGAAAGTGAGCTAGCATGACAGCTCTGCCTACAATCCTGTATACAGCAATTCCCTGACAATCTTTGAAATCCTGCATTGTTCAATCCATTTTTGAACTTGAACCGTAAACAGACTGAATATTTGATTAGGCACAGTCTCTTTTGTAGAATCATTTCCTCAGACACTAAGGACTTCTCTATTGCTAAAATTAAACATTCACCTAAAGCAACATAATTATGCTGCCTTCCTTGCCACGGAGTCTCCCCTCCTTGAAACCACTTTTTTTGCTACAGATCAACAGACCATTAGTTCAGCAAATGCCAAAAAGTACAGACACAAGAGTGATGTCTGACTGGGAAACAACTGCAATACCTTTGATAAAAGGGATTTAACAGACACATACCCATCAACAGTAAAGTTCTCAGAGGTGAGAAAGTCACAGATGATGAAAATATTACAGGTTATGCCCAAATCAGTATTGTCATGGTTCAGATAAGCTTTACTACCATTAAAATAGAAATCAGTTAGATTCTTCTGTTTACAGTCTCAGCAGCAATTACTGCTTTATCACAGAAAGAATACAAGGTGGACATGCTGGCCTCAGAAATCCTGATCAATTTACATTAATTAAAAATTTTAACATCAGTGAAGTCTACCCAAAATTTTTGTAACTCAGACTATCAACACCCAACACATTTCTAATCTGTTCTAGAATTAACATTCCCCAGTTGTCTTGGGGTGACTGTGCTGTTGTATCCCCTACCACTGCTCTATGCCCAGACATGATTCCTGAGCCTTTCTATGCCTTTAAAACTGGATGCAAGAGACAGAGAAAAAACTGAGTGAACTTTTCAAAACAGTTTGTGCTTCAAGGACACAGAGATTAGGTACTTCTGCAGCAGGCAGAGGAAGCACTTTTTTTTCTTCTGGCTTTTCGGTCAGTTTCTTCGGCTCTGTTTCTTCGGAGAGGGACGGAGAGTTGAGGTTTTTTTCTTCTTGGGACTTCGGTTTTTTTTCCCTTCTTCTCTTCTGGACTTGTTCAGAACACCAGAACATCAGAACCCCACCGGGGGACCTTCCACCGGCCTGGAGGGGGGGACCCCCACGCCGACCCAGCTCCGAGGAGGAGGAGAGAGACCACACCCACAGAAGGACTCTAAAATCTTTCAGGTTTTCTCTCCAGAGCGAGAGATTTTATTATTTAGCATTATTAGTATTGTTTTCCTGTGTGTTTGTTAAATAAATAGTTTGTATTTTCTCCTTCACTTTCCTCTGAGGAAAATTTGTGTTTTCCCGAACCCAAGTGGGGGAAGGGGTGGTTTGTAACCTGCCTTCCTTTGAGGAGACGTTCCTTTTGGACATTTCCCTGAATTTGGCCTAAACCGTCACACCAGTACAGAAAATACTTTTGAGCAAGGGTATAGACCCTTTCATGGGCTTTCTGTACCCAGTAAATTTGTATGATAAATGAGAGTAGCATTCTCCAAGCTTCAAATAGCCTAGAAACATAATGTAAGGTGTATCATGATTGAGACCCACTTCAGATTTTTCTGAACTCTTATGTCAAATCCCATCCTATGCTAGGGATTCAGCAATAAAAAAAAATAAAAAAAATAAAGCACACCCTTGTTTACTGATTAAATTTGTATTTCAAATGCCCTTGCCTAGAAAATTCAACGTATGTACAGAAAGCCTTTTCCTTAAGCTAGTTATAAGCTGTATTGTCTATATCCACATAACAGACTGTATATATGAAAAATAACCTGATTTATAAAAGAATTTCAAGGCATATCTATCAAATAGCTTTTTACTAACCTGCTTCCTAATGTATTTTTTTAACGTGAAGGAACAATAACCACAGTCTTCATATTAGTAACCAATACCATATTTCAATTAAAAACAACAACAACAACCCACCAACCAAAAAAAACTCCCCATCAACAAACCAAAACCTGAAGTAATTGTTAAATAAGAACCCTTAACTTTTTCATAAATAGAGTGTATCTCTACAAGTCAAAAGCTAAAGTAAAAGTCTCAACTGACTCTGCAGCTCTAATAATAAAGGCTTTTTTTATTTTCTCTTTTCATTACTTTTATCCTACAAGCTTAACTGCCAGTATCTTTCACAAAACAGCATTTTCATCAGAATAGAAAGATAATATAAAAGCTCTACATTGTCTGCAAGGGTCAGCTTTTCCTTATTAGGTTTTAAGTAGCAGAAACTAGTTCTGCAAAGAAAACATACTGTAATTATTGTACTCAACAGGTAGCTTCAGTAATCAGGCCAAAAGCAACACAGTGGTCATGTCATTCTCAAAAGATCAGCATTTTCCCATGCTTCTGCATAACAAATGCGTTGCAGATTAATTGAAAGCGTACAGGCCATCTTAGAGCCCAAATTAATCCGAGCATTTGATATCCCCTTCACTTCATATGGAAATGCCATTCAATGGCACCATTTTCATAGGGACAAAGTGGTTTTTGATAACAAGTGGAATGTAAATCTCATGAGAAAGAAATCAATCCAGCCCAAAGAACTCCAGAGTATTGATCTATGTGCATTATAATTTCACAAGCTTGAAGAGAATTTGTAAGTTAAAGGGGAAATGATTACAACCACAGAACAGCTGCTATATCACAAAGTTTTCTTTTAACTGTGCTAAGAAAGCAAGAAATAAGCAGTTTCTGAAGTTAAAAGTTATATGTGTTGAATTAAGTCTTCAGTTTGTTCAAAATCAAAGAACATTTGATTTAATTATGATTTTTTTCTTGCAAATGCAAAAACTCTTTAAAGAGCTGCAGATTTGCAAATAAAGTTCACACCATTCAGTTTTGATCAACAAGTCTCTTGTCTAAACTGAACTTAAAAGCTGAATGAAAGATTTTTACAAAATCATTTTTCAATTACACAGAACTTGGTTAAACCTTCCATATTTGCTTCTGCAAAACAGGTGAAACTTTTTCGACTAAAAAGTAACAGTTTGTGATGCAGCAACAAAAATCTATAGAATATAAAATTCCAAAGCTGCAAAGTAAGAGATGGAAAACTTCCTCTCACAAAAATGAGATTAATCTTAACAATGCAAGACAGACAAAAACCCCTGCTGGGTATGGGGGTTTTTGTTTGTTTGCAACAAGTAAAGTGCTTTTGAACACAAACACAAGACTTTCACTGAGAACCGCAAAGAAATCAGGGGCCCCCTGAGCTCGGCTCCAGACTAATGCCTAGTCTTTTATTGTGTTCATCTTTCTGTCACAGCTTCGAAAAACTTACAATTTCATTTAAAGCACAAAAATAAATTCTAGATGTTGAAGTTGAGATTTCAACCTCACCCAGACACAGGTATGAGGTACTGATTTTCATAAAAACAGAGTGAAATTTCAAGTTCTGTTTAACTGAACAGGTCTCAGACTGCTTTAATCTTCCATTACACTTAAAAGAACCCTGTTTGTCATCCAGAAATAAGTTTCAGTTGTTCATATAACATGTATACACATGAAAATTGTTTTCTCACATGTTCCTCTCCATTTCAAGTGTGAAGGCAACACACAATTGTATCCCAAACCGATACTTTACACCCCATAAAAACACTGTACCTAATTCTACTACATAGTGTAAGTAAATATGGCAGGTAGGACAATACAGTAGCCTCCAAGTTTCCTGCATGATTTTTAGTATGATCCTAGGTAACTTTAGCAACTGCAAATTGGCGTTTCAAAAACTCACCTATTCTGTGAGCCCCAGCAAAAATTTGCAAAGTGCTATTATAATGAGAAACCATCAAAAAGAGTAACTTATACTGACTGCATATCCCTAACTTTTATCAATTACAAAGCCTCAATAATGCTCTCAGCCCAGATGAAATCTCCCTACTACAAGGACAGGTATTTACACACTCACTCAGAAATGTTCACCCAAGATGAGGTTTCTATCCAGCCTAACTGGACCAGTAAAGATACCATGGGATTCAACTTCCTTCCACATCATTTTCCATACCTCATCTGAGCAGGCATCTGCAGTTTTCCTGCGGGAGTACCCTCTGTCTGCTAATATCCAACTGAAATGTCAAGCTTCTGCTAGAATCTGTTCATCATTTTTTCATTATTTTTTCCATGAAAAATATCCATGTCAGGGTGCAGTCTTTACTGATCTACCTGTTTTCATGAAACTTACAGGAATATAACCACAGTAACTAAAAATCATTAGTACTCACAGAACTGAACTCACATAAAAGTATATTGTTTGAAAGTTATCTCAAATTTAAGACATGTCCAGAAGATTAACAACTTCTTTAAATATTTAAAAATGTTTTTTTTAACAACTAAAATGTAGGTCTGTACAGAAACACCACTTCCAAAACCCATTTACTATATAAACACTACTTCTGTAAACTTTTCTACCTTTCAAACACTTAATCCCTATAATAAAATTAATAAACCATGAGTTTTTGTTAAATTATTATATAAAACAGAAATCAACACAGATTATGTTTTTTAAAGCTTTGTAACAATTATTTCAAAAAACTGAGGGTGTACAAACACAGCTTTGCTTAGGTAAAACAACAGGCCTCTTAAAGTGCCATGAAAATCACCTGTGAAGACTTCTATCTAAATCAGTTCTAAAAACATCTGCCAAAAAAAGCATTTANGGACCCTCCTCACACAGGTCACAAGACCAGGTGAGGGGATCCTGGCCAGCTGTCTTGTGGGGGGTGTTAGATCTCTGAATTCACCCACCACTGAGCTGCTGAGCCCCCTGGTTCCCCAGCCATCCCAGCTGGTGGCTCGGGGACTACAACAGCATTTAATTAAAATTAAATGAAAATGCTTCACTCCCTTCACTGGACTCTCAGATTTTATCATTCCAAATTAAAGAAAAAGGAAGAACCTTAATAATCCTAACGACAATTTCTCTATTTAGCAGTTTTGCTAAAAAATAATTAGAATATTACTATTCCAAGGTATTTGCATAGAGCAGAGTTTGGCACAGAAAGTTTCTAAATAAGAACCACATCACAAGAGCTAATTCCAGTTGTAATTCACTCCAAGACCACAAGTTACATTTATACTTTAACCTTTAAAGTTGAAGGGTTAACTAACCATTAGTTGATGACTTTGCTTTTTCCTTACAGCAACATCAATAAATTTATATATTTTGTCAACACACTAATATCTGCAAAAGTAAAAGATTTAACCCCTCTACCCTAATGTGGTTTTGAGTAGCAGTGAGAACCAGGATTACATGCCAAATTATGGACCTCAGATTGATACAAGTCTCTCTTGCAAGTCAGCAAGGCAGACAGGAGAGGTACAACAGCATCAGCTCTTCAGAACTGCTGTTAACAGCTGGCAGTGTCCTAGTAGGGAAAATGCAGGCAAATAAATCAAAAGATTAATGACAAGCAAATTATTCTGTGTTCTGTACTCTGCACATATCACACAATACAAAGTTACTATTTATTTAATTTGTTAAAAATTTAATTAAAAGTACTACTATGTGACAAACCTAGTGCAAAGGAACTTCCAGCCACCACAGATAAACCATTCTAAGCCTCTTCTTCTCTGAGAAATTCTGGCTCTTGGTAGAGTATGGTAATCACTTTCATCATTTTCAAAGCCTTCTTCTGACATCATTAGTGGCATTTCATCCAAATGAGAGGACTCATCTTCCACTTGGTACCTGGACAAATGAAATAAAAGCACTAAATAAAGAGCCAATACATCACTTTTTATTACTGAGATCTCCTAAAGTAACAAGTTAATTTTTGCCATATGGAATTTTATTAGGGAGGTATTTTCATCTAAGCATCTCATGCATTTTTGTTAACACATTAACAAGATATTCTGATTTTAGTTAAAATTGTGTAATACAGCAAAAAGGCCTGCAATCATTGTCAATCACAGTATAAATAATTCCAGGGAAATTCTTGGTTTTTATATAATCTGTGCATGCAAATTTGCAACCTCCTACTTTCCAAAGGATTCTCTGTAAGATTTTGTTAAACAGAAGTTACTTCGCAAAGCTTATAGCAGACACAAGTGACGGCATTTTCATGGAAGTACAGACTTTATATTTTCACTGTGCTTCTTCAACCTGCCTTCCTGATGTCTCTTCTTGTGCGTGCAGGCCTTTGAGCCTCACTTTCTACACCATCAGTATCTTGGTTTTAATTACAAAAACATTATAGTTACTCTTATAATTCTACACAAAAACATTCAGTGAGTCAAGAAGATTTGCCTATGGGACCCAACATTAAGCTAACAATGGTCCTTTCCTCTCCAGAAACTATTATCCACTCTAATTTTATATTTCTGGAATGCTTTTTAAGCTAAGGCAAAACACTGGAATAGTCAGTAAGAAAATTCTCTTAAGTGCATGCAAATCGACTAACTTAATAATTTCATACTTTTATACCTTTGGGAAGATGATTGAAAGAAGATGCACTGTTACTCAGAATTAGTAAATTTAAATTTTATGAAGCTGTATTTAAAGTCATCTCTTATAAGGTGAATCCTGGGACTGTCCCATTTTCTCCATAGCAACCTAAACCCAAACCATATGAAAATAGTAATTAACAAAACTGGAAATTCATCCCCTTTATGTGAGAGAGCAGCTGGTGTGCATGGAGTTCTGCCTAGGGATGGATGAGGAAGCAACTGAGAGCTTCTGGGTTAGGAGCAAGGAGAGAACAGGTAAAGGCAACATTTTAGTAGGTGCCTTCTAGAGACCACCTGAACAGGAAGTGCAGGTGAGGCCCTTTACAGACAGAGAGGAGCAGCTTCACATTCTCAAGCCCTGGTCTTGATGAGGAACTTCCACCACCCTGGTATCTGCTGGAGGAACAATGCTAAAGGACATAGGCAATCCTGGAAGGTCCTGCAGCACTTGGACAACAACTTCCTCCTCTAATTACTCAGGAGGAGCCCATGAGACGAGCTGCTCTGCTGAACCTCATACTCATCAAACAAGGAGGGGCTCACTGAGGATGTGAAGGTCAACACAGCCTTGACTGCAGTGATCATAAGATGGTGAAGTTCAAGACCCTGAGAGCAGGGAGGAAGGTGGCAAGCCTGGAATTCAGAATGGATTAGGCCTTTTCAAGAACTGTTTGAAAGAGTACCATGGAATAAGGTCTTGGGGAGAAGAGGGGCCCAAAAAAGCTGGTTAGTATTCAAGGATCACCTACTCCAAGTTCAAGAGATTCCCATCCAATGGGATGGCCCTGACTGGACAAACAAGGAGCAGTCCAAACTTGGACACAAAAATGAAGTGCACAGAGGGTAGAAATAAGGACAGGTAACCTGGGAGAAATACAAAAACATTGTCCAAGCTTCCAGGGACAAAGCTAGAAAAGCTATAGCCAAATGTGATTGAATCCAGCCAGGGATGTCAAAGACAAGAAGTTTTTAAGTACATAGGCGAGGTAAGAAAGACTAGGGAAAATATGGGCTCATTGCTGAATAAGACAGGGGATATAGTTATACAGGACATGGAAAAGGCTGAGGTACTGGACGCCTTCTTTGCTTCAGTCTTGATTAGCAAGACCGACTTTCAGGAGTCCCAGGTCTCAGAAAGCACGCAGGCAGCCTAAAGCTGCCTAAAGGAAGATGAGTTAGGGAACACTTAAGCAAACTGAGTAGGCATATATATACATATAGATAATTTTATATATTATAGTATCATATATTTCATAGAATATATATAATTTATGTAACAAAATACATATAATGTATTAATAGTATTATATTACATACATTTATATATAAAAATATTAAAATATTATGGGCCCTGAGGGGATGCTCCCACAAGTGCTGAGGAACCTGTCAGATGTCATTGCAAGGTCACTTTCAAAAATTTTTGATCAATCATGGCAACTGGGAGAAGTGACTAAAGACTGGAGGAAAGCAAATGCCACTCCTGTTTTCAAGAAGGGAAAGAAGGAGGACCCAGGGAACCTGCCCAGACCTTCCAGTCTCACCACAGTCTCTGGAAAGGTGATAGAGCAGCTCATCTTTGGAAACCTTTCCAAAAAAAGCACAAGAAAATCATGAGGAGCAGTCAGCATGGCTTCACCAAGGGGAAGTCCTACTTGACCAACCTGATAAACCTGTAATATTAAAAAACTGACCTAGTTTTAGGTAGACAAGGAAAGAGCAGTGGATAGTGTCTCCTTAGACTTCAGTAAGGTCTTAGATGCTCTCTCCTATACAATTCTCATAGACAAGCTGCTGCTGTAGTAGCTGGATGAGAAGACAGCGAGATGGATTGAATTCTGTCGTAATGGCCAGGTTCAGAGGGTGGTGGTCAGAGGCACAAAGTCCAGTTGGAGGTCAGTACACTAGGTCAGTGTACCCCAGAGATCCATCCTGGCTCCAGTCCTGTTTAACATCTTCATGGATGATGTGGAAGATGGGGCAAAATGCACCCTCAGCAAGTTTGCGGATGACACAAAACTGGAAGGCCAGATGAACGTGCTGCTATCCAGTGCAAACTTGACAGGCTGGAGAAACAGGCTGATGGGAACCTCACAAGCTCAGCAAGAAGAATTGCAAAGTTCTGAACCTGAACAGCTTCATTCACCACTATATGCTGGGGGCTACTCCAGGGAAGTAGCCTGGCAGCAAAGAATTTGGGGATCCTGGTGAACATCAAGTTGACTGTAAGCCAGCACTGTGCCCTCGCTGCAAAGAAAGGTACCCGTATCCTGGGCTGCATCAGGCAAAGTGCTGCCAGCACATCAAGGGAGGAGATCCTTCCCCTCAGCTCAGCACTGGGGAGGCTGCACCTGGAGCACTGTGTCCAGTACAAGAGAGACATGGCCATGCTGAACAGAGTCCAATGAAGGGCCATGATGATGAGGAAGGGACTGAAGTATCTCTCCTACAAGGAAAGAATGAGAGAGCTGGGACTGCTCAGCCTGCAGAAGACAAAGCATAGGCAGGATCTTATTAATATCTATGGACCTGAAGGGAGGTTGTGAAGATGACTGAGCCAGCCTGTCTTCAGTGCTGCCCAGTCACAGGATTAGAGGCAATGGGCACAAACTGAATGTCAGAAGGTGCCATCCCAACATCAGGGAACGCTTTTAACATGAGGATGACAGCACGGGCGTGAGCTGTGCATGGAGATTGTGGCATCTCCATCCTTTGAGACATTTAAAACCTGTCTGGACACAATCCTGGGCAAGCAGCTCTAGGTAGCCTTGCTTGAGCAGGAGGGAGTTCTGCTGACATAGAGCAGCACCCTGAACAGTATTCAGTCCAAAGTCTTGATAGACAAAGCCGGTGTTTTATTTTAAAAAGCAATATTACAAGCACAAGGAATGAGCATGACAAGGCACCATCACTGGGCTTGCATTTTTTCAACTCACTATATATTTAATACAAAAACCTGAAATCATTTCCTTTCCCCCTAGATTTTCTGTGTTGAGCCCTATTGGATACAAGAATATATATTAAAGCAGTTATTAACCTTTTTGAATGCCAGGAAAGGGAGGGAGGGAACAGAGGGATTGAATATTAGATTTCTATTGGAAAGGTACACCACATACTTTACACTGGCTATATAATAAATTGGTATCAACACAATTAAGAAGTAAACTCTAATAAGGAAGGGGAACAAAGAGCCCCAAACCCACTATTGTTTAACAAGTCTTCTAGACACTCCCTCTTTTCTTTGGCAGGTAATGCCCTGATTTCTGCACCTCCTTCGAATCACTTGGTATGGAACACTATTAAGAGATGTTAATGTATTCAGACCAGATCAGCAAACATTGCATAACTAGGAATAATAATAAACAAACACCTCTCACACCCAGTTTCAAGTCAACTGAGTATCAGAACCTTAAGTACATTAGACCTTGTGACAACAAATCTTCATCAGTTTCAAATGGTGTAAAAGCACCACCACATTGCAGAAAACACAACCAAAGTTTCAAACCAAAATAAACTGTGCTAACTTAAAAGTTACGCGATCCCACAAATTAATTATGTTAGAATATGGCATGGAAAATGCTTTCCAAATTATTGCTAAGAGAACCCACTTAAAAAAGTTTAAAACAAACATGAAAAACTTGATCTTCACAATCTTGTTTGCAAAAAGCTGTATCTGATGGTTAGTTTAATATGACAATCTAGCAATATATTTTCTCTTACTATTATTATTAATGGACATTATGAAAAAAACTATACAAAAAATTCTCTTCACAAAACACAGGAGTTATTACAGGTTAACATCCATATTATACCAAATAACATTGATTGCTCTCAGACTAGATCAACACCAGGCAATAAAACCACTGCTTAGAAAACACTCAAGACACTACTTTATTCTTAGACTTCCAGTAAGATAGGCCTGTGTTTAAACATGCTCCTGTTCAATGCTTTTATAATATTTTCTAATTAAACTTGTAAATTACATTATCACAGTTTTAATAGAGAGCTTTATGTTGCATTGTGTTTTGCTCTTGGACATACACTTAATGATGTATTTTAATACCACCCAGTGAAATCACAGTCTGCCAGCTGTAATGGAGTGTACAAGATATCACAGAGTAACACACCCCTTTTACTTCCATACAAAGTTACCAAGTGTCTGATTTGAAAAATAGTATCTCTTATAAACAACAGTAACACAGTAAACATGGTAAAATCCTTCTTGAAAGAACACACTAATGCAAGAGAATCATGGGAGAGAGATTTGACAGAGAAACATTCACAGATATGCTTAATATTTAAATCTATTTTGTAAATGTGGTAATATTTGCAGAATACATTGATCTTCTAATCATAATTTCTTTAAGATTTGTTTACCATTATATTAAAGACAAGGCTTTTTTCCCACAATCGGTATCTAGGTTTGTACTTTCAAATATGCAGCTTCACCAAGTAGTGAAGATAATGAGCATAATCACCATCGTGTTTGGTAAGCCTGACTTCAAAATACAGCCTCTGAACTGGCAAGCAATTTATTCTGTTTCAAAAGCAATTTTGCTATTGTGTTGGAAAATTGTACTTCAGTATTTAAAAACAGTAAGATAATGAATAATGGATTTTTCATAACTAGGATGAGGACAAAAATCTTTGTGTCTTTGTTACCTAGTATTTTTGTGCACTTAATTGCTTGAAGTGCTGATTTTCCTTGAGTGACAAATCAATTAAGTATAATCCTAGAAACTTGTATTAAGATAGGGAAGCACTGAAAGCAACATGAATAAAGAAGCCACAGTGAAAATATCAAAACTCTCAGCATGACTGCTACTAGATCAGGTATGAAGAAAACTATCTTGACAAAATATGGTTTCCTAAGAAAAAAGGAATATTAATATTAAACAACTTCCCACAAAATCTGACTAGAATATTAGGAATATAATTTAACAGACTTAACTGAAAGGAAGCGATGTACAAGAAATACTTGTAAGTGAAATTTTGATATAAATATCTGCTGTGGAAAAGATGTCTCAAGTCACATGTACCTACATCATTCCACTTTGATGGTTGTTTGCCAGAGTAGGTGCAGCTGCAGAGTTTCCAGTAATGGAAGCCATTCTAAGTTATTTAAATCTAACTTGGCTACCTATTTAGATCCATAATACTTTCTGTGTTTTCTGCCAGTTTTCCGTTACTCTAAAAGAGCAATATTCAAGGCTGCAGCAGGAAGGTGCAAGACACAGGGCAATTGTGGCTGCATGCTCTTCTGGTTTTACTCACTGACCAAATACAGAAGCAATATTTATGAAGAGGTTTTTTTTATGTGTTTGATTAAAAGACCCAGGTAGGAATATAAGCACTGTGTCAGATACTGCATAAATATTTGTTCCTTGTCACCTATCACTTTTGCTATAGACCATCATTCACAAGAAGGAAAAACAAAGCTGATGTCTTAAAGCAGTATTTCTCAAACCTAGTGAGGTAGGAAAAAGGAGTGCATGGTCATGAGTCTATGCATGAACTGGACCCAGGAGATGGCTGTGGGATGCAGAGTAGCATGGAAGAGAGGCGGCAGTGGAAAAAGTCTTGAGTAAAAAAGCTGAGAAAGACCAGCTGAGCTACTGCCACCCACCACTGTGACCACGTCGCATCCTGTGGAGGGCTGGTGATTTGGCTGAGCGGCTGTGGCAGCCACAGGACTCCCTCTGCTTCCTGTCACAAGCAGAGGACAGAGTGAGCTGCACAATCTGTCTCACTCATATCCTGCTCTACCTCCAACCTATGTGAACACTTTCCAAGTCTGAGAATAAAGGGGGAATCTGCCAAACTGTAGAGAAGCAATAGGAGAAAAAAAATGAAGAAAGAGACAGGTATATCCATACGAAGAGCAAGAATTGTTTCTTAAAGGATGACCCACCAAATCAGCAACTGCTGTGGACTGCCTTTATCACTGACAAAACTGTTCAGATCGTGTCCTGTAACAAAGAAAAAATTCCCAGGAAACTGCAGCTGCATAAATTTTATTAAGAGAGGAACATTCATCCATAACCTTGTTTATAACTATACAACGTATTTTCATGTAACCCTTCCTCTTAATTAAATAACCAGTGTATCCATAAAACAAATTGCTTTGCAATTTAGAAATTTAGAAAGTTACCCAAGAAAAATCAAATTACAAATACTTATTTTCCTCAAATATTACCCTTCATCTCTAAGAATTAGAAGTTACCTTTTCCTCTAATTTCAAACACCTCTGTGCTTCACACAGCAGTAAATTCTGTTAAACTACAAAGCAATCATGCTGTTCCTAGATTACAACAGAAGCTGAAAATGGAAAAATCTTCCACAGCTAAATGCATGAAATTTAAAGAATTTCTTTCAACCTCTTCCTAAAAAACACAGAAAAGCTATTTCAGAAGTTTTTAAAATTTATTAGAGCTTTCTGCTATACATCCCTATTCAGCTTTAGCTGTGCCTCTAATGCAAGTACAGCCCTAATCAGTGTTACTTGGGAAGTCTCTGAATGCAGGTCCTGGCCTAAAAAAAAAACACACACTCACACAAAATAATGCTATTACAAATTTTTATGGAGTAACCACAGTTAATACTAAAAAAATAAAAAAAAAAAGGAAAATACATTTGGACAGCTTTTAAGGATGCTGAATATTTGTAGAGCTGAACATTTATATCCAGGATCTTTAAAAACTTAGTACAACACTCTCATCATAGTGCACGTTTATCCGCTGGACAACAAAATAGACAGAAGGAAAAACTGCTTCTACTCTGTGCAGGCAAGTTTATTACTGACTGCATCACTGAGATGAGTAAGACCAAACTCTGCAATAAGACCAAATAAATCATTGTCCCCCTGGACCCAAATGATACAGAGTCATAATCTGGAAAACCACAAGGCAGACCAGTTGAACTACAACTATCACTATGAAAAATAAAACAACAATAACAACAACAAACAAACAACTAAAAAACCCCAAAAAAACCCACACTAAAACCAAACAAAAAACTCCAAAAAAACCCAAACAAACAAACCAAATCAAACAAAAAACAAAAAACCCAAACAAACAAAAAGCTGGTATCTTCTGCCTTGCAGAACTAAGGCAAAAACCCTTATATCTGCTGAGATAAAGGTCTACAAGCATGATACAAAGTTATTACCACAGCAGCTCCCTTTCATCAGTAGATTTTAAAAAATGGCTTAAAACAGATACTAAAACTACAGGTTCCACCAGACCCCTACAAAAATCAAATATTGTGAATGCTATTTGCCTTCTCTCTCTCCTACATCACACTTTCTTACTAGAACAATATACAGAAGAAACAAATTGAAAAGATCTGTGTAATGAAGCCTCCATGAAAAAAGGCATCCGTCCTTATTACCCCTTGCTCATCTTACAAAGTGCTGTGCATAACCTAATACAACATCTTTTTCAACCCACGACAAGATGAGTGAGTCTCTGTATTTAACAAACAGATACCAGAAACACCTAAATACACAGCAGGACCTTAGGAAACATCATCTACATTCACCAGAACCCTATTTTTAATTAGTAGGGTATGTCATTGATCAGAACAACGGGGCCATTTTATCACTGTCACTGGGTATTGTTATTGACATTGTAGCCCAATCAATTGTTTTCTCTCCCTGTTCTTAGCAATCCAAATGCCTGCCCAAGCAATACAAATCACTGTATTTAGATAGTATAGATACAAACCAGGAAGGCATGCAAAAATAATAGCTTAAACATGCAGTCACTTGTGCTTATGCAAACAATAGTAACATCTGCAATAGTAATTTGAAGTTCTCAAACTTTTTTTTTTTGCCTAATGATTAAAATGCTTCAGATCAGGGTAATTACTGTAAGAATAACCGTGCTAAAAATTATGACTGTCTGTACACCCATCTTGGTGTCAAAGAGCATTACTAGTGAAGAGAAAAACATAAAGAGAACTTTTTCCAAACGCACAGTTCTACATAATGTCAAGTCAAAGAACTGCAATTAAAAATCACTTTTTTACTAAAATCACCTAAAGTTCCTATGTCATCTAAATTTGTGTCTACAGATAAAATATGACAAACTACTTCTCAGGTATGATGCCAAAGAAAGTGTCATTGTTGGTAAAATTATTCTACAGTTGCTAATGTAAGCAACTTTATATGCACATCATATGGTTACCTGCATCATTAAAACATTAAACTTTGCTTGAAAAGTAAAAGCCACAGAAACTAACAATGACAACACACACTGCATAAAAGGTCTGAAAATATTAACATACAGCAAGATTATTTTTCAAAACTTATACATCAAACTCCTTGAACCTTTGTCCCAGGCAGAAGTCTCAGAATCTGCACCTATCCTAAATCACATGTCAGTCCCAACCAGCAGTACTAACCTATAAATAAAGTCTTCAGCAAAGAAAGCAAAACACAGTCCAGGAATGTGAATACATGAACTACTCCTTTTTCTAAAAACTAGAGGTACTCCATAACTTGAGATCTTGAAAACAGACCCAACCCAACCACTGTTACACAAATATGGCATCCCAAGTACAAAGCTGCCATGCAAACAACCCTGTTGGAAGAATAAGAATTCAGAGATGCGATCTCAGACTAAGCCTAAAAGTCACTCAGTTACATAGTTCCAAATAACAGGGGCAAATACCTGTCCAAAACCACAATCCAGGAAAGCCTAACAAAAGGCAGTATGTCCTGCAAGACAGTGACATCAATGTTGAAGTTTTTTTTAATAAAAAAGAGACAAACACTTTGAATTTCAGGTGAAGTCTATAAAAAAGGGAGGGGCAAGAGTTCTCCTGGAAAAAGAACAAAAGGACATACATGATTGATCCACTTTGTAAAAATGGCATAACAGGTAGACAACTCCCCTAAGGACTATTCTAGCGAGATTTCTTTACACCGCATTTGATCCTTTCTTTCTTATGCTGAAACAAAAGATAGAGGTGTATTGGAATGAATACATATATATTTTAATATATTAGCATAACATACAGCTGTGTAATTTGTGTTCGCATTTTCAATACACTACAACATCTACATATCAGCACGTGTAGCCTCAAACACTTACTAGGAATAACACATTTATTTGTTCAGAGTTCATGACATTTCCAGCAAGTATCAGCTGAACCTGTAACATTTGCAACTTTTGGTATCACAGTAACAACTGATACATCTCACTTTGAGTCACTACCTCCACCAAAGATTTCTGTCCTACAGAGAGCCGGTAGGACTCATCTGTAATGGTGCATCCATTTTGCTGCCATTCCTGTTTGCTTGTTACAGAGGAAAAACAAAACACAGGAGCTCTGATTTAAACAAAGGACCACAGGAACCAGGATTATGTTAGGAGCTTTGTCCACAAGGAAGTGCAGGTGTGCCAGTAAACATATAGGGAATTAACAAGTAGTACCCACTCCCACACACTCCCACAGCTGAAACTTCCAGGAGTTTCTGTGATCATGACCAGAGTAGCAGAATGAATAGCATTAACAATGCTATTTCTACAAAAAAAAGTAACACAGATATTTACAGTTTATGTTCCTGGACTTAACAAGTTATTGCTTCTGGTCAAACAACAGATGTTTGAAGAAGTTACTGTCACTTTGCAACAGCAGTTTTAAAACACAGATGTTCAAAAGTAAATTCAGTTCCATCTTCAGAATGTTTTATCACAGAAGCTCTATTAAAATTCAAATTAATGCCAATATTGTCAGTCATTCAGCTTCATCCATCATTTTCAAGCTCATTTTCAGGATGAAATATGTAGAGCCATTCAATTAACAGGTGTGTGTGGGGGAGAAGATGTAATTGAAACCTGTAAAACTCTGCCCAGATAGTGTAAGAACTTTTGTTCTAAGCATTCAGAAATACCCCGGGAAGGAGATTCATAGGAACTAGCAGCATTTCAGAAAACTGTACAGAATACCAAATATCACTGCATATACCCCATTCAGTGGGTAAACTCCACTGATATGTATCAATATTCGGGTTTTTTGAACAACTGTGGACATTTTGCAAGGCTTTCCAGACCCACAGTTACAGCAATATAAGTCATGAACTTTCTGTGAATGCCATTCTACAACAGATGCTAGGTCCTAAAAGCTCTGATTGTTACATGGCCTCACCAAATAATATTTTTAGTTATTTGGAGACATTATTCGTAGTTACTACACATGAAATATCAAAAACCACTGGAATATGAGGAATAACATCTAGACTGTGAAAATCACATTATAGTTTAGAATTAGGACGCAATTCTAACAAAGAACTGAAAGGCAGCAGGAATCAAGGTATTTTAACAAAGCTCACATCAGACTATGTCAGAAATGAAAAAACCCCACAGAATTACAGTATATGCCTTGAGTATTACCTGTTGACATTTTTATCCCTTTTTTGGTGGTTCACTCCGGAATCTAGCCAAATACCCTGAGAAATCATCACCATAAGGACTACAAGATTGCTGGGAACAGCTTTCATTCAAATGAAAAGCATTAGAACAGTACTACTACATTAAATAATCTTATTTTCTGTGTACTACAAAAATTGGTTTGAGATTTGTAAGTATCAGGGAAGTATGTGAATTCTCATTGAACTTCAAGTTCTGCAGACTTCCATTCTCCTTTTTCTGGAATAGATTTCATTTTTTCTATTATACATACTTCACATTAAATAAGCTACAGTTCACCAATTGTTAAGGAACAAGTATCCTGCATTTACCTGTACAAAAGACACATCCTATTATTATTTGGTTCTTTTTTTCCTTCTTGTGCAATTTTCTTATTCACTAATGACATAAAAGAATTCAAAAATAACAGTATAGTCAGTTGCCTTAAAACAAGAGTTGCTCCATCAGTGGCAAACTGCAGAGAAAAGCAACAGCAGTTATCTGTTCCAAAACTTGCCCTGCCACAACCACCTAATATATCCAGTTGTGCCATTCATAGATTCGCTACCGTGGTCCATACCATGAATAATCATGCAAGAGATTTCCTTCCAGTGACTGGGTATCTTTCATGACACCACCTTTGAGAGGATCTGGAGTGCAAATGAATTTATGTCACATAAGGGAGAGCTGGTAAGATGTGATTTTCTGGTACCAGCTCAGCAGTCCCAACACCTCTCACCTCAGCCCTCTTAGGCCAAATACAAGCATACACTGACAGCAGCAAGCATGAATAAACCAGGTATTTTGTTTATTGATAAACGATGTTTGACTACTGTTTAGTTCCTTATCAGCTTCAAAATTCCACCAGGCTTCTTGCTTTCCTGCCATCAACCTCACATGACAACACAGGCACAGCATAGTCAACTTCCTTCCTGCGTTCAGCAGTTGATTACTCTGGGGTTGATGACGACAAATACAAGTCTAACAGATGAGAACAAGTCTCACATTTAAGGTGAACCTGAATGTTCTCTGGCCCTCTTTCTCCCTTACCATGTAAACAAAAAGCAGCAGCTATTTTTCCTGTAGATAACAACCTTCAAGCTGAAGGACAAGGTGCTGAAACAAGTGCTGAACCAATCAGCTTTTTCCCCCAAGCCTTTTTACAGCTATACAAGCTGAATATACTAAACAATAGCAAGGATTTTTCAAATTAATTTTAAGGTGAACAACTTTTTCCTCCAAGATAGATTTCCCTAATTGCTAACGGCAGCACATGAACACTTCTCTGTCCATCTGAGATAGGGAAAGATGACAGAAAATATAAAAACTGAATTTCTACTGCAAAAGTAATAAGTTGCCCTTAAACATCAGAAATAAAAGCAGAACAGGATGCATGTGTTCATTGAACCATAGGTAACATTTAATATGTATTTTTGATTTTTTTTTTTAAACAGGCCTTAACATATACAGTATGAATATATAAAATACATTAATCTTGTCATGTTTATTTATATATAAAGTACATCCCAGGATATTTCATGATTCTTAGCTGGCTACAGTTTTATACAGAAGTGTGCATATTATCGAAGTTTCTTTAGGTGTGCGTGGAAAAACATAATCCAGCTTTAAAATATGCACTACCAGTCTGTCTGAATAAATCTCAAAAGCACAAAGGGCACTATGGACAAACACTAAGTATGAAAGTCTTTGTCCTCACTGCAAAGCGAACTATAGCAAGACTGGCAAAGACTCCTACAGACTGCTTAGCTCAAGCAAAAGAAGTTATCCTACAAATTAGCTGCGAGGCCAATAAAGGTTAGCAACTGATGAGTTGTATTAACTGATGTTGCACAGCAGCAGGACAGTCAACTGGAGTTAAAAACACCACCACACTTAAGTTAAGGATGTGTGTATAAGACTTCCAAAAGACTGTAAATTCTTCACTGAAGAAATAGATCACAGCAAGTCAAAGACTCTTGGAAGTCCAGAAACAACGGCACTGAATTAAACCTGATGAACCAACTCTAGTGTATTTTAATGGGTGTTTGTTTCTAGACATCTTCAGAGATAGGCATTACACCCTTTTAGGCAAAATCCTCAAGCTTACATGCACATGATAGGTTTCTGCATATCAGAGACCTCAGTGACTTCACTTCAACACTCTCATAAGTATCTGACATCAGGACCTTTGCTGCAGTTTCCACAGGAATGCAAGGCTTCTTCAGAGTCTGTGCTGAAGATAAAGATTAGAAAAGCAGGATGAATCATTCATAAAGACATAGAAGCTGTAGTTCAATTACAAGCTTAGATCCATAAGACTTACAAGTTGTAATTCGACTATCTGCACTGCCGTATTTCCCCTTTGACTCCACACAAGACAGCTGTGGTAGACTCTACACAAGCATTCCCATGCTTTTGTTACAGGCCCATAGGACACCTTCCAGAGGTGCTCTCACAAATCCAAGGCAAGGTATTCTTAAAGGAGAATGACCAACCTGCTCAACTCACATTAGGAAAAATAAAACCAATAAAGTGAGTGAAGAGGCTGGTGTAAGTATTCTAATTCTCAGAGCTCAAATGAGCAATTTATTAATCAAGTGATCAAGTATAAAGAAACGCAGTAAATGAGCCTGTCAATTCTTAAAGATTTTACATACCTACAAGAAGTTGCACAAAAGTAATGAAAAACATAAATAATCACTTTTGCGGAGGATCAGTAAGTTAATTACACAGATTATGAAAGACCATAACTCTGAAAGATGTCATCTAAACTAGAAGGAATGTAATCCACAGTCTTTGGAGGGCAATGTTGATCAAAGACAGAAGGCAAGAAGCAAATCTCTAATGAGCTGGTAGTTCCTTGCTAGTTTCTACAGCTTGCCAAATCTGCTTATAAAGCCATGATTAAACAGTTTGTCTAAAGAAGCACAATGACACCTTCAATAAACCTGGGTAACCATCTGACTTACGGACTCAACCCGTCACATCTACAGAATTTTTCAGATCACCAAAAACACTCCTGGTTAACAACTCCCGGTACCTTTTACACTCTGGACTAAGTTTTTGCCTACCTAATCCTCCTCTTTGTTCTCAAGCACAGCACCTACTGAAAAACAAATTTCAGTGAGAGCTTTCTCTGATTCAATTCTCTAAGGAATAGGGATAGTGATGATAACACTGCCCTACCTCAAGACAAAGGACAAACCTACTACAAACTGTCAGACATTCAAGTATTAATTAGTGAGATGGGGAAAGCTACTACTATGGCAGACTGTCCTACAAACTTGAGAATGTTCATAAAAAAACCTTTGTCCAGTTTAAGAATCAAGAAAACATAATGTACGCCTAACCTGTTTTGCACAGCTTTAAACTACCTTTTTTTGTTAGTTATCCCATCCAGACAAAGAAGTTAATACATTTTATTCATTACGAAACAGATTTATCACATTTTATTCATTATGTCACTGTATTTGAAACTAGAACAACAGCACCAACTATTCTGTTCTTAGCAAGTCCATTTACTTCAGATCCTACAACTGCTCCCTCCAGTCCTTGTATCCATAGCCAATGCTCTACAAGAAGCAAAAGAGGAAAGAAACCTCAAACAAGGAAGTATAATCACATCATCCATTGTAAGAGAGCTATCCAATGGAGATACCAAAATTATGGAGCGAAGTTTTTTCTTGCTCACAACAACAGTATGCCTAGAAATTATTCAGAATTATGGGAAGCAAAGAAACGTTCGATTTTTGCCTGGAAACAATTTGATGGCAGTCCTTTAAACCGTCTTCTCCAAACTGTTTAAGTCCAGTAGTGTATCTTTCAGGAAATTTGAAGTTTTTTTAATTCCCACACTCAGGAATGGTGTCCGTGCTAGCACCCAAGAACTAGCTCGCAACATATTCACTAACGACGCCCAAACCAGCACCCCGCCATGGGAATGCCTCTAGTAAGTGAACTCCTGGCAAGGGACCCGAGTTGCGCGGAGTTGCGGGCGGCGGGGCCGGGCGATCGAAGGCCGCACCCGCGGGCGCGGGGCCGGCGCCGGGAGCACCCGGGCCGAGGACGCCCTGCGCATCCTCCCGCCGCCACCGCAGCCCGTCCCGGCCCCGGCCCCGCCGCCGGGACACGGGAACAGCGGCCCGGGAGAGGNGCAGAGGCCGCCGCGCCGGCCCTGCCCGTACCTGCTGTGCCGCTGCGCCGCGGCGGCGCTGCTGTAATAGGCCGCCCTGCGCTGGGCGCTGCGCGGCACCGGGCGCAGCGGGATCTGGTCCGCCATCTTGGGGGCTCCCCCCCACCACCCGCCGGGCGCCGCCCGGGCCCGTGACGTCAAGGCCAACGCCCAGTGACGTCAGGAGGGGCGGGGGC
Source organism: Gymnorhina tibicen (assembly GCA_013399875.1). Lineage (NCBI taxonomy): Eukaryota > Metazoa > Chordata > Aves > Passeriformes > Artamidae > Gymnorhina > Gymnorhina tibicen. The sequence goes on from VXAZ01009368.1 coordinate 801,830, forward strand.
TCGGGGTAAACACGGGGCGGGTGGGGCGCGGGCGGCGCGCGGGGGCGGCGGGCGGGCGCGCGCCCCCCGGCCGCCCGGGGNGCGGGGTCGGCGGGCGCGCGCGCTCCCCACAGCCTCCGTGGGGCTGGCGGAGCTCGGGGCTCAGACGGCGGGGTCTGCGGGGACCCACCGTGCGGGAACGGAGAGCAGGGAGCCGGGCTCTGCTCCATGCTGCCAAGCTGCAGGACAAGAGGCAACGGGCAGAAGCTGATGCACAGGAAGTTCCACCTGAATTTGAGGAAGAACTTCTCTCCTGTGCGGTTGCCCAGAGAGGGTGTGGAATCTCCCTTACTGGAGATACTCAAGAACCGTCTGGACGCAGTGCTGTGCCATGGGCTCTAGGGTGACCCTGCTTGAGCAGGGAAGTTGGACCAAATGACCCCGTGTGGTCCCTTCCAAACTGATCAGTTCTGTGATTCCATAATTATTCAGCTTCTGAGGTACCACACCTGCCAGTGATGGTTTCCTGCCATTAAACAGAGACAGGTATTGTCACATGGAAATGGACATTCTGTATGTCAGGGATGATGAACCAGTCTGTGGGATTTCACAGGGTTGATACGCAAGTCACCACCAGCAAAAGCTGGTTTGGAAGGTACATGTGTTCATAGACCTACTGTAGGATGTTATCTGTCAGTATTCCCATGAAATCAGATGCTGTGGGGGAGCAAAAGGCGTAACACCATTACAAACAGACTTTCCACAACAGGAGAAAGAAAATTATTTTCTTTTTTTCTCAATGCCTATTGCTAAATAAAGTTGCTCTTATGACCCATGACCCAGACTCTTCAGACCAAAGTGTTGCTGTACCTTAAAGTATACCTTCTACCTTCGGCCAAGGGAGGATGGTCATCATGAAGGCACCACAATACACATCTTACAGTGAAGGATGCTCCTATCTGCTGGAGTGAAGGTTATAGAGCAATGGCAATGCTTTCCAAGTGCGAATTTCTGAGCAGAATTTTGACTTCAAGCATATTATCTGGATACTGAACTCACCAACAGACACAGAACACTCAAAGTTGAACCAGGAGACGGGAACAACTGCTACACAGAAGGCACAAGGCTTGTGTAGGAATACAAGGAAAAAATATCTGTGCTGGGCATGTGACAGGACTTTTCTGGGTATTCAAAGGGTCACACTTGGAAATGCCAAAAAGGGGAAAGATATTTATTTAGCTTTTAAACTCTGTTAATCCTTATAATGTTCATGGTATAAGAATCAGAATCAGTGTACCAGCAGAATCACAAAATTGTAATTTAGATTGAAAGAGATGTCTAGACATCACCTAGACCAAGCCCCTGCTCCAAGACATTACTTTTACTATCAGGTTGTTCAGGGCCATGTGCAGTGGAGTATTGAACACCTCCAAGGACAGCACAGTGTTTCCATAACTTCTCTGGGCTACCTGTTGCAGTGTTTATCTTGTGATAAACAAATTGCTAATAAGTACTCAAAATTTCCCGTCTTCCAACTTGGGAAACACAGGATCAGCCATAAACATCCATCTCTGAGAAAACTCTGGGCTCCATCTTCTTGGTATCGTGCCATTAAGTAGTTTTATTCAAATACAAAGTTTCTTCTTAACTTTTTCTACTCCAAGCTGTGCAGGCTGAGCTCTCAGCCTCTCCTTATACATCATTCTCCAGCGCCCTGGCCGTCTTGGTCACCCTTGCATAGACTCACTTCAGAATGACTCTGGACAGGGTCGTGGCGAGGATTGCAGTGATGGGCTGGATCGGGGTGGTAGGGTTGAACGTAAGTAGCCCAGGCAGGGACGCGGGGATGGAGCAGCAGGGTGGCGGTCAGGGACACAGGGTGGCAGGACAGGTGTTAGGGCCAGCAAGGACAGGAGAGCTAAAAGGCAGGGTGGGACCAGGTCAAAGGAGGGAATGAGCGAGCCAGAAAATGAACAGCAGTGAGCAGTAGTGAGCAGCAACAAGCCCCCAAAAAACAAGACTCAAAAAATCCAAAGCCAAAAAGCCCAAGCCAAAAAGCAAGTCTCAAAAGCCCCTCAAATCACCAAGCCTCCAAAGCAAAAGCACCGTTTCAAAAAAGCCCCCAGCCAAAAAAGACAAATGTCAAAAGCCCCCCAGAGCTTGGGTAGCAGTTACTTTTTATGCTCCCTGGCCCCTCCCAAAGCCCACCTGCTGACAGGACAGAATTGGCCCAGTCCAACATTCCACAGCAGTCCATTGGTGGAGACTTTTCGCCATCTGATTGGAGAACCTCTCTGAAGGGTACAGGGTCCTTGGTGTTCCCCTGCTGACTGCCTGCCTCATTTGAAGTGAAATGTTTGCCAGGCGGTCTCCTCAGAGACCAGGCTTTCCTCCATCTTCTCCTAGCTGCCTTCTGCAGGTGGCACATGTGCAACCCCTCCTCCACATGCTTCTGACAATCAGTGTTGAGACAAATCAAAACTAAATTGGCTCCTCGCAACTGGACATGGTAACCCAGATAAGGTCCTACAGGTACCAGACAGAGGGGAAGGTCACTTCCCTCTTGTAGGTGCTGGCTACGCAGTTAGTAATAGCGCCCGAGGTGTGGGTGGGTGACTGCTGCAAGGGCACGTGTCTGTTGCATCCACTGCATAGCAGTTTATGGTGTGTGTGTGGTACTGCTTGTCTCCTGCCTGCTCGCAGTGACGGCTGTAATTTATGTGTTGGAATAAGCAAACAGAGCCCTGAAAACTTTCAGGGTAACAATTATGCCAGTCCTAGGTGCTTTCATGGCTGTTGTTACTGCAATTCTGCACATCTCACAACTTCAAAATTTTAAACTTTAATGTTAACAACTATATATTCAGAATCCTCATGTGGCTATGGAAGTTACTGCAGGTCACTGAGGCCAAGAGAATTAAAGCTATTGCTTCCAGTTGATTAATTGATTCAAGCCCATGGCATAGCAGTTTTTGAACTGAACAGAATGCACTTCATCCACAAGTTAGTAGCCTAAGATTAATCTTCTTGTCTGTGCAGAACTTTGGTTCTGGTTACTTGGTTATATTTCTGGTTATTTAGCAGGTTGTTTGGCCCAGAGATAGTTGTAACTATCTCTAATGTTAGTCAATTACGTGTACGTGTTTGTAAATTCCATATGTATAGAAAAATACATGTTTGAGCATGTATAATGAAATGTTTATTATTGTCAGACTTGTAAAGGCCCCAGCATGAGACAATCATTAGGAACTATAAATGCCTTTAGAGTCTTAATTTCTTACTGAGTCTCCTGTATTCTATAAAGCATTACTTTATTTACAACTACTTTAAAGTCTTAAGAAAGAAATACTTCGCTATTACCTATGTACAGAGAAGATTTCAACCACAAAGCCTTCTAAGAAGAGGAAAATGAGATTTTTAGTAAACCAATGGCCAAGAGAGTGACAAAATGGAATATTTATCATTTTAAATACACGCTGTTTTGGTTACATCGAACATATGTTTAAAGCTTGCTGTTAAGACAGTTGCTGGAAATCTATCATGATTTCACCTTCTTGATCACTCTAATTGACTTTTTGCATCGTATTTTCATAAAATGGTAAAAGCTCTTAAGTGCAGGATCTTTGATTGTGTAGCATGTATTATCATTCAGTTCTACCTCTAGATTATGAGGTAATCCTGGTTTTTTTTTAAAGAAAATTCTAAACATTTATATAAAAGTTTTCATCATGCAAAATTGAGACTTTGGTGTATGTTATGTGTTGACTTTTCAAGATGCTTTTAGAAAATGTCCCTGCATTTTGAAAATATTATTTTCTTTCCTATTTAGAAATACTGAAAGGTCACAGAATAAACTTGCTTTTGATCCAGATTTTGGTATTCAGGCATTTCAGGCAGGTGTTATTTTGCTTTATGAAAAAAGATTTTCATTTCAGGAATTCATTTCAATATTAAGTACTGGCTAAGTAACATTTGTAACTTAAATATCATGATAACATACATTTGTTATAATAAGTAAATATAGCACCACTGTGAAATAAACTTTCTGTATCATCCTTTCTGTGCTTCTTTTTTGCATATTTTTGCATTTCTAACAAGTGGCAGAGATCCAGAACCTATGATTTATGGATCTTGTGAACTCTTGGTTTGACTAGGAATGAGCTGGCGTGGAAACTGTTTTGCATTTGTTGCATGTATCTACTACAGGTGCACAACCTATCTGTAACGAGTTCTGCCTGATATCCCCAGAGGGCATTTAATAATAATTTATACTTTTGCTGCCATTCTACTTCTGCTGTTAATGTTCAAGGTTAAGTGCTCCCTCCCTCCCTGCTAATCCTGATTATGTATCCTGTCTGGGCTAGGGTAACAGGGGAAATGAAAGGCAGTTTGAAGCTAATTCATTCTTTGCTATCCTTCTCAAAGCCAAATTATAAAATCATTTATACTGGAGTAAATCTGTGGAAGTGATACAAAAATAATTGAATGTAAAACAAAAGAAAAAGTTTCAGTAAGCCTCATGTAATGTTACATGGTACAAAATTTACATTGCTTGTATACTAGGTATTTTCTTGCCTTATCCTTCAAACCTCATTGTATTTCTATTTTAATTGTGTAACTTTTTTCATCAGTGGTGAACCAGCTTGGTATCTGTCTTCAAATTTTCATCAGATTGTAAATTGGCCCAAAACACCTAGAGGCTTGAAATAAAAAAAATCACTGGCAAGACCTAAGCACAGCAACACAGAAAGATTATGGTTTTGTTTATAGGAAGAGCTGAGGGCAGCAAGGAAGACTACACCAAATAAATTCTTACACTGTCAGTGAAAGAGAGCAAAACAAATACAAAATAGAGGGAGCTAAGTCAGCTGAAGTGATCAGTTTTAATAATTCTAATAGCAGTGCCTTCCTATCTTCAATCTGTATCAGTAGGATGTACCAAAATGTTACTCTGCTCTGAAAAAGAACAAAATTGGAGACACTGTTTTCTCCGAAAGGATCCTTGTTTTAAAAGATCGCTTCAGACAATGAAACCACATGCAATTCAGTTATACACCAAATAAACGAGTTTAAAAACAGCAACAAGAAGTAAAAATAATCATATAAAATATTATTATAGTATAAAAACACTGAAAACAAAATGTTGCTCACATATTAAAAAATATTATTGTCTACATAGCTAGAAGAAAATTCTATTTCTGCACATTTTATTTTTAATATTCACAACATTCAGTGTTTATCAATTAATTGTGCTCCCAGCTGTTACATTTCTTTCAGACCTTCTTTCAAGGTCTTCTCTTTGGTAAATGTCAACTCTCTGCAGCCCTGCAGGATTTATGGACTGCCAAATCTCTATTCTTTCTTTTGTAGTCCATCCTTACCAAAACATGCATCCCACAATTTATTTGCCACTCCAGTCCAGTGTCACCCTCACCTGTATTCCACCAAGTCAGTTGTTCAGAATAAAATGCAAGCAATATCTTCTCCAGTTATGTCAGAAAAATACTGTATGTGTTGTATTTTGGTTTACTAGAGATACATCTTCTAGAGAGTAACAGGTCTGGCTGAAAGGGCATTTTCTCCAATTCGCTTGGCAACACTTGAGGAAGAAGAAGCGCAGCTCCTAGAGTACTTAAATAAAATTGGTTTAGAAACAAAGGTAAACCTTGGTGACTTCTGATACAAATATCAGTCATGCTTTCACTTAAAATATTAAGTGTTGATTGTGAATAAACAAAAGGAGAAAATTGTAAGTACAATGTTCATTATTTTACTGCATTTTCACAACGACCCTTCACTGAGAACCATCTAGTAATTTTTCACAGTTTCTCTTCAGTTAAGTTAACCTCTAACTTGAAAATTGCTTCAATATACATTTCAAAATACCATGCGTTTTAATTTCTAGTTAGCTTCTGAGGTATTCTTTCTCATGCTCTTAGTGTATGTAAATTCACTGCTGGATTTCAATTTTTAATTGGAGAAAAAAAACCCCACGGACTCGAAACTTTTAAGATGGATTACCAACTTCCAATCTTCTTTTGAAATGAGAGAATATCCAATAAAATATTCCCATGATCTGTGGTGCAAAATTAACAGCAAAGCACACCAGCACTTTCAAAGGATCCTTTTTTCTTTTTGAGTGTTCTCAGTGGGTTTATTTTTTCAAATTCCATGCTGTTGATATTTCACGTAAATAAATACAGCTGCTTTAACTACATCTTGAAACTGAAAGAAAAATACTCCCATGGATTAATTACAAATTTTGTGTTGTTTCAGAGCTTCTGAAAAGGTCGTGGAAGGACAAACAAGGCGCAAGTGTAAACTCAAGTATCCAGTTCTGATTGCTGGTATCAGACTTGCTTGGATCTGATTTCCTTTTGCAGTTTCTGATACAATAGTGACCAAAAGCTTCGTGTGGGGCTAGGGGGTCTTTGTTCTGGGAGCTATATAGAAGTAGATTAAGAAAAATGTTCCCAGACGATAAGTGACAAAATACTTAGTGTCTTGTAAAGCATATCCTTCAAAAGTCAGAAATTACTTGAAATCTCCTCTTTCTCTGATATCTCTCTATGTCTATCCCAGCCATCAGCTCAGGCTAATAGTAAAAAAAAAAATTTATTTGCCTCAGACCTGCTTCTGAAAACTGTTTTTTCTCAGATATTTTAGCCAGTCAGATCTAGTTTCTGTTAAAACCTAAACATCTCTTTGTATGCTGATTTTTCTTGTGTATCTTACCCATATAGGTGATGCCTTAGGTTTTAACTTTTATATTTTTTCAAATCCTGTACTGCTTAGTGTTTAACTCTGAAGTTTCTTGTAGCCTGTTAGCTGTTCTCTTATACTAGATAGACATAACAAAGCTTCTCAAGCCTGCTCTCCAAGGACACCCAGACTGTCCTAGGCCGAAAATATGTAAACTAACATCTTTAGAAGAGGAGTGAGCTTGGAGAAATTACATCATTAACTGAAGCTTTAATTGGAGAATTAACCCTGATATGCAAATGAAACAAGCCTATAAAAGTGTGAAGAACTTGTGACTTGTCATCCATCTTGGGGTCCATCTTGGATGTAGCCTTTGGCTCCCCAGGGTGTACCTTTGAAAGCCTTTCAAATAAATACCTACCTTTATTCCCTTATTCCTGTCTAGTCTCTGTTTCTAGGTAGCCACCCAAGGCATCAAGGAAACATTATTTTCACAGAATCATCAAGGTTGGAAGAGACCTTCAAGACCATCTAGTCTGACTGTCAGACCAGCACTACCATAGTCATCCCCTAAATCATATACCCAAGTGCCACATCCAGACAGCTCTTGAATACTTCCAGAGACAGTGACTCCACCACCTCCCTGGGCAACTTATTCCAGAGCCCAATCACACTTTTTTTGATATCTAATCTGAACCTGCCCTGGCACAGCTGAGGGCCATTTCCTCTTGCCCTTTCACTTGAGACATGGCAGAAGAAGCTGACCCCCACTTCATTCCTTCTAGGCAGTTGTAGAGAGTAATAAGGTCTCTCCTCAGCCTCTTTTTCTCCAGGCTAAACACCCTGAGCTTCCTCAGCCACTCCTCACAGGACTTGTGCTCCAGACCCTTCACCAGCTCTGTTTCCCTTTTCTGGACGTGCTCCAGCACTTCAATGTCCTTCTTCCAGTGAGAGGCCCAGAACTTGACACAGGATTTGAGGTGTGGCCCCACCAGTGCCAAGTACAGGGGAACAATCACTGCCGTGGTCCTGCTGACCACTCTATTCCAGATACAGGCCAGGATGCCATTGGCCTTCTTGGCTACCTGGGCACAGGCTGGCTCATGTTCAGCCGCTGTTTACCAGCACCCCTAAGCCCCTTTCTGCTGAGCAGCTCTCAAGCCATTCTTCTCAAAGGCTATAGGGTTGCATGGGGTTGTTGGGACACTTTGCCTCGTAGAAGCTCATGCAGTTATCCTGGGCACATTCTTAGCCTCATGACTGACACCATACCTTTTTTCTGGTATTGGGAATGTCAGCTACTTTCAGATCAACTCAGCATGAGCTGAAGAGATAATTTTCCCACCTCATCATTTTCAGTGTCTTGTTTCTTTCCATGTCCTTCCTCTACCTTCTTCCCCAGTACTGCACTGAGCAGTAATCTGTTCCCGCTCAACTCATTATTTGTCACTGGGAGATTGTTTCCCATTACTAATCAACAGATAATTCCAGTGGGTTTTGTCTACTTCTATAATTTGCAAACATTTTCTCCCATTCCTTGGGGAATTTCCCATAAATGGAAAAAAAAATTCATTGCTTCTTTTCAAAATTAAGAAGGATCCGCTTCCTTCCACAAAGCAAACTGAAACCAGGGTTGCCCTCAATAATACTGGATAAAGAAAATCAATTTTGCTTCCAAAGTACTAGGATAAAGACCAATCAGTCTACAAACATGAGTTACCTGCAACTTCCAATATCCTTATCTGATTCTAACTTATCTAAATCTGGAAGAACTGGTAGCCAAACACAGTGGTTTTTGAAAGCAGATAATGTTGTGAAGAGCCTTAAAACTGAAAAGAGGTATGTACTTCATATAGCAGAGTAAATAGATTATCCACAAAAACTGGCTGTGACTATATCCATTTTTAGTCCATTGTTTTAGAATAATACCTAAGATCTGAAATACATTTAGATTGAAGTCGCCAGGATTTAATTTCTTGGATTACAGAGGCATGGAGTCATAGTCCATGATGTTAGTGAAAATAATTATATAACCAAAATTACAGGTGCAGGATGCAACAACCCAACAAAGAAAAAAAGATTGAAACAAACAGCTAAGGGAATGAACAGCATGAATTTCTTTTGCAGACTGTACATACAACTGTAAGGATGACAGGACAGTCAGCCGCAGCTTGCCATTTTTCAGTCTTCTAGTAAAAAAAAAGATTTTTCTAACCTCCAAATGAATTTTCTATGAAAGGAATCTAAAGGAATCCACGTCTTGTACAGACTTCAGGGAAATTTAATTAATTCATTTTTGAAAGCTGAAAAGAAAGGAAAGAGGGAGAGAGAGATGTGCATTGCACCTTTGAGTCAGAAGGCTGTCGGCAAGAGGAAAGCAGGGTAATAGTCAAGGAAGAATCTCTTCAGAAAAGTGGGAATCTTAGGGAATTGTTCTTCTCCCATAAGTTTCCTGTTTAAAAAAAGAAAAGCCACACCCTCTTTTGTGAATTCTGTCAATGTCACAAGACAGGGTATTTTCTCTTGATGCTGAAGATGGACTTTTTGGGGGGATTATATGCTCCATTTTTCCTATCCTCTTGATTTTTTTTTTGCTTTCTTTTTTTCATTTAAAAAAAAAAGAGATCTGAGTGATCACTTTGCAAGCCATGAAAGAGGTACTTGAAAATAATTTCACAGACCTCTGGTGCAGTATGGCAATACAGATTAAAATGATTTGCCCACAAACAGATTCAGTTGGGATTAGGACTAACTCATACTGTCCTGCCAAGATCATAGGCCTATTCCTTTTTTTCTATGAAATTTATGGATTATTATACACATCACTATTAAATACTGATCTTCTAGGAAGCGTGTGTAATCTAAAGTTGCATTCAGTTTGCTTTCTGGAAAGAGGCAAGTTGATCAGTATGAAAAAAAAAAGAGAGGGTACCCTGCAAATTTTATACTACATTTTCAAGAAAATAAATTTAACTTTATTTTAAGACCAAAGATGTTTCTTCTGGAAAATGGAAATGAATGTTTTACACTGCATTTCCCTTTGTACTAGTAATGGGCAACATGGTCTCTCACAGAAGTAAAAATGGATTTTATTACAGGATTCTAATTTGAAGACTTTGCTGAGATGAGATTGAAGTCTTTGCAGTGATGGAAGCATCACTGACAGAGAGGAGAAATGTATCCTTGTGCCCTTTCTGAAACTTGAACAATGTGGGTGCAGTGGTACGTAAAAGATGGAGTTCAGAATGGGCCTGTAGCCTTAGGCTTCGTAGATCCATAGAATCATTGTATCACTAACTGTGAGGTGAATGGGGTGCGTGTGAGTATTTGAAATTCAATTTCTCCTCAGTCACCCTGGTCAGCTTCTTGTGTCCTTACAGGAAGGAGCCTTTCTGCCGTCTTTGTTGCTTCCTTGCAGTGGGTACAGCATGAAAGGTTTTTGGCAGTGAGCTCAGGCAAGAACACAACTGAGGGCAGTGAAAAACAGGGCTTGTTTCATGACCTAACTACAAGGGGACTTCGTGGATAGCTGACTTTCATTCAGTTATCTTTGTTCAGTATAAATGTGAGTGTGTATGTATACATGTGTGTATATCCATATGTCAGCTGTACTGTGACTGAGATTCCTGTTCTGTCTATGAAGTTTGGAAAGTTTGCCTTTGTTACATGCCGTGGCATGTATTTCAAGAAAAAGACATCAGCTAAAGCATCCCTGTGTCACCAGCAATGTTTCTGGGATCAGAAATGCTGCAAAGTGCTGACATCTCTTATTGTTCACCTACCTGTTAAAACCACTTTACCCTCAGTGTTGGTCAGAGCATGACTAAAATCTGGATAGACTTAGGAGAATTGACCAGATGAGTTATGTTACCAGCTGCACTAAGCTCCCAAGGTACAAGCCTGAGACATAGGCCTTCGGACACAGGGCTGACTCAAGAAGGTAAAGAAAATGGAGTGAAAATTAGTATATACCCAGAAGCAAATGTGCTGATATGTGCTGACAAGGTACTATCAGTGTGATGCAGTTGGCCTCATTTATTCCCTACTTTTCCCAAGTAAATTTGGGGTTGGAGCTGGAATTTTTCCACAGCATAAAGACGTAGGACCAGAACTGAACAGTAATGAACTAAAAAAGTCTATGGGAAATCCAGTGAAAAATTCGCTTTGCCTCAGTCCTAGTCTAGTATCTTGTCCAGAAAGTCACCTGTCTGCCAGCTTATTCCAGATTTATTTACCTTGCTGAAAAGTATGGAGCTTCACAAGACAGAAATCTGCCCCATCCACCATATTGCATAGCTGATCTCTGAAGCATGAAGGTTTTCAGAATGGTAGACAACACATTTTTGAGGTGATCTCCATGCAACACAGAGTGCAGTTTCAACTCTTAATAACCATTCCTCATATCGTATCAATTACAAACTGTGTCTTGCCCAAGCAACCTTCTGAAAGCCAGTTAAAAAAGTGGCATTTTCTCCTGTGCTTCAGAAAGTCCATGTTCTACCACAAAAGTGAAGAGCCTGAGGTTTCTTCCCTTTCTGAAGGAGTAGATTTGGGAAACCCCTCACAATGCAAACAGCAGGTTCCCTGAGAGGTGGAAGCTTTGTTGTTAGATACTATGAAGATAAGCATGATAGTTCTGAATGTTTTCCTTTAATCTTATGAAATAGAGTTATAAAGAGGAAAGGGAAAAAAAATAGGCAAAATGTGATCTTTTGTGCAGCTGACAAATCCCAAGCCTTGGTGCACATCAAGAAAATACTTAATTTTCACAGTCTAGTCCATTCCTAGTCTAGTACATTTTAGACACTGGTAATTTCAGGAAGAGAAGATGCTCCATAAATCCAAAGGCAAAAGTTCATCTGTGTTTGCTTTTAAGACATTTATAACTGAGATGCAAGAACTGTGAACAAAATCTCCTGTACCAGTGTTTCATATATATCTACCCATGCTTAGCTAACTAAAATGACCATTTCCCACTAGCATTACAAGTTGTAAACTTTCAACCCTTTTGATGAAATGAGGTCTTCATCAAATGCCTTCTAAAGAATAGGTCTTCCATTTATAACTGCCTCTCATATCAAACCCACTAGGAGCGTAAAAACAGCAATTATTTATAATAACTTTATTTGGTATAATTTCCATCTGTCTTTGAAAGCTCTTCCTGCTGTTTTCAGGCTGTGCATGTTAAACAGAAGTGCTTACACTTGACCTTGCTCTTGATCCACTCTTTGTACACAGCAGTGCCTTTCTTCTTCTGAAAGATAGGTACAATTTGTGTCCACATAAATTATACTGTACTTGCTATTAACATTCTTTTATCTGGTAAATTACTTACACTGATTATGTTGAAGACTGTTCTATGAGCTGTTGATAATGCAGGTCTATGATTTGGATGTAATGTGTCATTCTTAATTTAGGACAAGGATGAAAGGAGATGGCAGCTTGCTATAACACATGCAAAAAATCAGGTTCTGGCCACATGCAGTCAGGAAAGGATCTACAGTAGTATTTGGAACAGAAAATGTGTTCAGACTCAGCATTCTGGCTAAATTCCAGCTTCAGTAATTATTCTGTCTAAATCTTCCAGCATTTCCAAAGGGGTGATTATGGTATTTTCATTTCTTTCCTGCCTCAGATTCATGGACCACGTTGGCAGAGGTAATGCCCATTCTGTACTGCACTGAAGAAGTATCAAACAGGGAAAATTGTCCATACTTCCTTCTTTCAACAAATAGTTAAGATGGAGCTAAACTCATGTGACATTTGTCTTGTCCAGTCAGCCACAAGACTAGAAATGCTGCATTACTTATCATCCAAAAGACATGGAGTCTTGAAATCCTGCTCTGGAGCAAATGTGCTGTGCATTCAGGGCAAATGGGACCCATCAGTAGATTCGAATCCTGCAAGGCTGCACCCCCTCAAGAAGGGAGAGAGGACACAAGGATTCTAGCCTTTCATTCGTGCAATCCCATCTCTTAACAGCAGGTTCTCATAAACTGATGATTTTGTAGTAAATAAATGGCAAAAAGTAGAAACAGCGCAAACATACTGCATTCTTGTCTGTTTCAGGACAGTGCTGAGGTCTTCCTTGATGATTTACGAAATTGAAGATGAAGAATGCTGCTCTTGCAAATTTAGGCTGCTCTGAGCAACCATCACCAAAAAAGCCTCCTGCATTTCATTTGCTCAAAGGTTATGGCTTCTCCTTGTCACTAAGGAAATGATTGAGGATGTTCAAAGCAGATTCCTTCCATGATGTGCAAACATCTTCTTTTGTAAACTAAGATTTTATTTTTCTAAGAGTAACGTTTTTTTCAAAGTAATGCAAAAATACCACAAATAATCATAAAAAGGGTTTTTCAACTGCAGATTTCAGAAAAATAATTTTTGTTATGGTGGTAATAATGAACACACACATACATGCTTTCTAAGTGTTAATCTTGATCTTATAAAGCCACATGACAAAAATAATAATTGCTCTAAAAGACAAAATAACCCCCTTGCTCTTTTTAATGCAGTTCAGCAAAGAGCTGTAGCCCCAAAGTGCCAGTCTCATCATGTTGCTGCACAGATCTGGCAATCAATGGTTCTTCAGTGTGTTCCTGCCCAGGAGGCAGGAAACAGCTTTGCAGTGCTGAATTTTGCACTATTATTATTTTTAGAGTTTCAGTGTACTGCAGACATTTGCTTATATTCTTCTTAAGTTTTCCCTGTGAATGAACTTGTTTAAAACTACATATCCATTCTATGAGGAAAGGTTTAGAAAAAATCTTGTTCTAGATGAAGTCAATGTAACATTCACAAGCCACTGTGGACTGTACCTGTCTTGTTGCAGTTGCAGTCCTGCTATCCTGAAGACACTAAGTATTTTGCAAGAATTATTTGTTCTTATGGTGTATGTTATCATAATTCAGTTTTATGCTGTACACAACTCTGTAGAGCACAAGGTTACACCCTTCCACCCTTCTCAGATGTGTAGCTAAGATGCCCCTCCTTGAATTCCGTTGGTTAAGCAGAGCCAGTAGGATTCAGTCCATGTAACTGATGGACCATTGCTGGTCCTTCAACTACTTCTGTCACTCACATTCAAGAGTTAAGGCAGATATTACCCAGCCTGTGCCCTCTTATCTATCCCCAAAGCCTGTCCTGTGGTTTGGCACATTTTGTGGACTTACTCGGTTTGTTAGAAAATCTACTCCTTACCGGCTCTCTTCTGAGAGCTGCATCTGGCTCCAGTAACTGAGCCAGAGAGATCTCTCACTTGTCTTCTATCTACATTTGTGATCTTGTCTAAACCTTACCTCTGAGGGGTAAGGGTGCTTATTTATGAAGGAAAAATCAAAAGATGAGGTGCTGATGGACCATTTTTTCATTATGCTTTTTTTGCAATGGCACAAACCGAAGTATTTTATTTCCTGCACAGACCAATCTGCATACAGATTCCCAGTTACAAAGAAAAGGCAAGAAGGGAGAAGCTGAAAGAAATGCTTGACACCCTGTTAGCAGAGTTCTGCCCCTGCAAATGGAAATACTACCTTAGTCCCCTTCTGGATCATGGAAAATATTACTGCTTGTGGTTCTAAGCTAGGTTTATCAAAAGCATACAGATAAAACTGTTTTGATGGAAAATTGGATACCTAAATACGTATTTTGAAAAGTTTATCCCACAGATAAAAAGAAAGAGATGAGGTATTTTTCTAAGAGCTTTCGGAAAACTAGAAGAAAAATCAAACTGCATTCAGTCACATTATCCAAGTTTCTGACAAAGGGAAAAAAAATTGTGTGAGGCAATTTTAGGTTCACTAAGATACTTCTGAGATAGCACAGCTGTTCTCTGTCCCACACTGAGTTTTTATTGCAAAGCCACAGTGTAATGGAGCAGATCTTTTAAATGGCGTTAAAAAACCCCCTACTCCTCAAAATAAAAATATGGACAGTCTAGATAAGAACAAGCTAATTTTGCCTTTTTATCAATTAATCTTCCAAGAATACATGACACAGGTGTAAGTTTATTTTTGTGTGGTGATGCTGAAATCCTCACTAGGTTTATTATATCACTTGTGATTGCATCCTTAAGCATACAGTCTTAACAATAACAAAATCTTTTTTAAAATGTGTGGCCTAAATGTATTTTTCAACTATAAAAATGAATACAGTTGTTTAAAAAAAAGCTCAGGCCACAGAATTCATGGCAGGTAATCAGTGGATGGTAGAGGTTAAATAAGTCTCCTGTGCTTGGTGTGACACACAGTTGAAATACCTGTGCCATCATATATTTCATGTAACGAAAAGATGAGGCACTTTGGATCATCACGTCTGCAGTGAAACATTACTCTATTCTGAGCTCAAGAACTACCTTTGCAGCTTATTAACTTCCATAGTTACTTTCCCCTCATCATTCTTGTAGAGGATATTAATTGATTTAAGTTGCTGCCTAAAGACACAAATACTTTGCAAAGGATATATAGATACATATTTTTATGAGCATCCTCTTTGAACCATAACATCTCCTGGAGCTTTGGAGCATCCCAATACCATTATCAGGTGTTACATTCAATCAGGCATCTCACTGTTTATCTCAGTCGGTGATTATTTATTTTTGGTTCAGAGACTTTGTGCTAAGATGGTTTAAATTTTAATATAACAGTGCAAATGAGTAGCTAAGAACAATAAAAATTTCCTTTCTGTCATAACTCAAAAATATTTCCACAGGCATTCATTATTTTCAATTGTAAAAGGATTTGGTATGTAGCCTTTCCGATTCTTCATGAAACTAGATAACATTTACTTATTCCAGATGTTGCCTGCTATTAAAAATTGGAAACAAAGCAACATTATGAGATTATTATTTTATTTCTGCAACATCTTGCACTTGGTATTATGCTTGCCTCTCTTTGTTTCAAATAATGTAATTAGTTCTCTTAGATCATGTTGTAAGCCAAAACTGTAATAACTATGTAGTATTTTTATTATTACTGCTGTCATAATTTAGTGTTAGTGCATGACCAAGATTCTGACTCAACACAAAGGCATATGCAAGAGGCAATAAACTGCACAAGAACAGGAGAAAACCTGTTAGTATTGCAAAGGTTTTTGAGGTCTGCCTTCTTCAAATGGCGAAGTTGTTGAACATATTCTTTGGTGCTACAACACATCTAGCCTTTTTCTTTCCCCATATGACCACTCCTCCAGGCATCCATCATGACTGATCAGTCAGGTCTCAGAACTGCAAAGCTTCACCCTAGTGGAAAAGTGAGATTGCACATGATTTGGCTACTGCTGAACACATCCCTCCTGTCACTAACTGGCTTAGCTCTCCCAGGTAGTTCAGTTCAAGGGACTTAACATTGTTCTGAGTTTTCCAGAAGTGGTAACCAAGAAATACCATGAGTGTATGTGCTGTATCTTCATTCTGGTGAAGAAATTTCAGAGACTCATCAGGCATTTTTTCAGTTTCCTATGGTTTTCCCCCAGTCCATTTCCTTTGGTCACAATCATTATGTATTGTATCCACTGCTTTGAAAAATAATCAGAAGAAAAAGAATCCATAATAACTATATGTTGTTATTTAAAAATTCTACCTTTTGTAAGTATGAAACACTTAAAGTGAACTTCCACAGGTATTGTTGGCTTTTGCTATTATTCTCAGCCTAATGTAATCTAAAATAACAGCAGTTCCTTGATCTCTTCTCATTGTAATCTGCTCTTCTGCCCAATTGCTCTCACCATTAAGGATGTTTTTCTAATAGCAAGTCTAAATGTTTCCTCTCTTAGTTTCAGGCCATTGCTCCTTATTCTACCAGAAAGTATTTATATTCTGTGATCATTTCTCCCTTGAGTCTCTGTGTTTTCTAGGCTGTATAAATATCAGAAGCGTCCACACTGCAGGGTATCACTGCGTGTGCTGTGGTACACCAGTCCTCGAGGTGGTTAGTATCATGCAGGGTGTAACACATGCTCCAAGGCAAGCACTGTAAGTGTTCCTAGGCTTTTCAGGCTCTTGCTTTCACCAAGTCCTCATAAATGCTTGCAATTTCAGGAGCAGAATTCTTTTTATGCTTGTCAGAAAAAAAAAAAAAAGGATTAATTCCCTTTGAAAGTTGCACAAAGAAAAAACCAACCAAACCAACCAAAATCTCAGCCTTTCCCTATTAGTCTAATAAAGCAAGACAAAAATGGCATCATCGTTTGACCTCCAAATTCCCATGGTCTTAATGCAGCTCTATACACTTTATGATGACATTTAGTTACACTGAACACAGACTGTTTTTTCTTAGAACTCCTGGCTTAGCTAATGTCAGGCAACTCTATTAGACTCTCCACACCTCTTCTTCCCATGCTAACCTTCACCTCTGACACACTAGTTCTAGTCTCCCAGGTTATGTGGGTGGAATGCCCTTCTCCGTCCTGCCTCTGAATTCATTACTAAATCTCAGGCATCCTTTCTGTCCTCAGTCTGAATGTCTGAATACTCTCTCAGTCAGATTTTCCCCAAGGCCTGACAGTTTAACCTTTCAGATCCTTAGCCCATTTCATTTACTCTTTAGTCTAGGGCTTGTTCTTTCTCCCTCTTATTCCACTGAGGCATTTTTTTCCTTTGTACATGAGAAGGACATGAAAGGGCAAGAGGGGATGTGCCTGATCTCATTTTTGGTACCAAAGGACCCAGGAAGAACATCTGTAAAAAACTAGAGCACACTCACTGTAAACATGCCCTTCCACGAAGGCAGCAGCCAGCCTGACAACTCTGTGAAGAGCATACGAAGACAGACATTTTCTAAAGACTTGTAATAGGGCCGTATCTGGACAGTTAATGTGCCATAATGACGAAAGAAACATCCCTGAAAGAAAATGCTGCAATGACACATCAAGCCTCAAATGGCTGTTCCCAGCCATGAGAGCATAAGGACATCTTAGTGAAAGAATCCTACTCACAGTTAATACGGGCAAAGTGATGTCTTTTCCCTTATCTCGTTTTTAGAAGCAACAGAATTGCTTTTGCAGTGAGAAAGCAAAAAAATCCCACCTCCTCACAATTCTCCATGGTGGAAATCTTTGATTAAAAGTTCTGCAAAATTTTGCACAACTGCTAGTAGATTCTTTATACCATCCCTCACTAGAGAGGCCATCCCTCACTAGAGACTAACTTAAAGAATTCTGTAATATTCTTATAATTTTTTAGGGCCAAATTATTCTTATATATTATTCTGTATTCTATATAATTATAGAATGAATATATTTTTGCTTATATAATTATATCCTATGTAATTAGATAGATTATTATATATAATCTTTGGCAAAAAATAACACGAGAGTCCAAAAAACTTATTTGATATGTCCTTACCTGGAGGTGAGTGGAGAGTTTGATTTAGGCTGTCGTCCATTCCAGTATAGTGATCTTGCATGCAGAATTCCAGCTGTAAGTACCATATCTTTAAATAGGTGATGCTGTTTTCTAGGTTACCTATCATACTTATTCACACAGAAAGAAAACAGCAGCAATGCTAATCCATAAAGTTAAATATTTTAATATGCTGTCTTCTGAAACAAGTTTTTTTTTAAAAATTATTTGCCAGCTAACTTTCCCCTAGATCACACCACTTAATTGCTCATTACTTTGTGCTTGAAGTTACATCTATTTGTACTGAATGAGGCAATTTTTCAGTGTGCCTGCAAAGTGGTCCATCACAGATATTTTTATCTCATCCTCTCTTACCTCCTCCATGATCTCTGTATTTCTGAGGTGAGTAGGATCTCTTGTGCAGTTAGAAGGCTGATTTGAGGCACATGGAATACGTTCAAATACCCACGATCTTTAATTTTGTCATTCATCTCTAAAGGAATATATTTAAACTGCAGAGAATTTTCTCCCAATGCACTTCCTTTCCCAGTAAGTTACTGGGTGCTACATGGGTGGATAAAAAGCTTTGTCTTTCACCTGGGGGACCTGACTTGAGCACTGATCTGGTACTCAGCTGAGTGGCATCCCAGTTACTTAGAAATTAGTCTAATCCTTCCTTTTCTTCCCTAGCACATAGTTCATGGATTAGACACAAGCATCTGTGTTATTCAACACACACAGATTTATCAGGTAGGAGAAAAAGAGGAAAAGGAAGGATATCAAATTCACTGTACCATACCACTTAGGTACTTATCATCCCTAACCACTTATCATCACCTGACATTTGGCAACATGCAATGGGCAGATGAGCTGTATAAACCTCAACATATATATAAATGACTGCATCCTGATTGGTATGTAAAGTATGCATGTATGTATGTATGTTCTTGTACTTCCTTCAATATCTTGCAGAAGGGATATTAAGTTCCCATCTTTCTTCTTCCAGAAGCAAATCCCTCCTACTTCAGCTTCAGTTTCCAGGAGATTGCTCAGGCACCAGACTGCTGAACCATCAATCTGAACACAGAAGGAAAAGTCCTTGCTCCCAGCAGAGCTCGATTTCTTTTACAGATGAAGTGCTGCTTCCCTTGACTTCTTTGGGGCAGCTTTACTTCCTTCCCAATTTTACTATCTTTGGCAAAAAAACTCCCTCTCACAGCAGATGTTTATGGATTTGTGCTAATGACCCCCTTGGCAGCTTTCTGCAGCCTTGGAAATTGTCAGCAAGGAACCATTGAAGTCCTGGCCAAAAATCAGATGATTGGATAGCAAACATTTAGATCCAGAACAAGATTGTTAGAGGCAAAAAAAGAAAAAAGGATACCCGGAATTAGGAGTTCAAAGATGCCAAGCAGCAATCACCAGCTCAGCCTGACCATCAGCAGCATAGATCAGGAAGCACCTGTGCTGGAGGAGCTGTCAGGAAGCAGAGTCCTGACAACTGGGGTACTTACTCATCAACACCATTATAGAGGCATCCACCTGTGCCTTCTAAGTTTTGTATACTTTTTTGAACAAGTAATAGGTCCAAAGAACTGATGAAGATAGAGGATCACAGGACCAGTCCTTTCAAAGCTGTTACATGAGGCAGATGTAAATTGTTATTCAATAGACATTTGAAGTCAATCTGGCTTAATTAATACCTTGACTAGAAATTGAAGCTTGAGATTCATAGGAGACATGAGAGCTTTGGCTAAAAAACAGGAAGTAGTCAATAGGATAGAGTCTAGCCATTGGAGAATACTGTCTCTTTAAATAAAGCTAGTATTTGTTTGTACTGAATCCATGTTTCAGTTTAGTCCTCTATCTCCTCCTGAATATAGATATTATAAAATTTGTGAATAATTAGGGATAATGGTATGGTCTTTGGGAAAGGGGATATTGTTTTTTCCCTAGGGTTATAATTAACTAAGGGCCTAGCCAGATGAAGAACACAAAGGAGTATTGTAAACTGTTAACCTGTCTTTGTCTTCCCTAATTAAAAATTAATACCTTGACCCCTTATTAAAAACAATGTTTGAGTGTTGCAGCACTGTTATGATGTAAAGGTCTAAGATGTTACTATTCAGTAGTTCATTAAAACAATTAAAAAACCCCCATGAATGTCACCCCTTTCCCCTACCTAAGCAGCAGCAGAAGAAGCTCTGAATTCTTCCCTGCAAAACCAGCTGTGGCAGTTTAGGGTATTGTCACCTAGCACTTTCCTCAGCTACATGTCACCTTAAGTCCTTTGCATAAAACACACTGCAAAATACACACATACCAAAAGCTGCATATAGTTTATCCATATATAGTACTGGATAAGAAAAAAGCTGCTCCAGCCATCACTTTGTGTATGGTTCACTTTCCTAAAAACAGACAAGTGGTGCCTAAGATTGCCAAGACCTCTACTCTACATGGGGCCGGCAAACATGATACAGGTCTAGGAGAGGTCTAAACCTTACTGAAGGGGTGGGCCAAGGGTATCAGGTGGGATACCGGAGGGAATCTCAGATGGCACTAAATTTATATGTATGGGAGACAGAATCAAGCCTCTCATGTCCAAGTAAAATGCCACTTCTTGTCCTCTTGGCGGGAAGGATGAATTAACACAAACATGTTCACTACCTCTTGGACTGACTACAGCCAGATCAGATTTTTTCATCTGGTTTCTTTAGGTGCCAGCATTCAAAAAAAAGTTATTACGACTTCAGTCTGTTATTTAACATTTCTTAACCCTTCTTTTTCTTCTTAGTTTAGGCAATCCTACTATGTGAAAGGGAATGGGCAGACTATTGTGTAAGGATCTTACTCAAGAGATGACCAGAGGAACCAGACAAAACCTTTCCCAGTAGCCTCCTGATTATTCGGAACTTAGCTTTATCATTCAGCTTTGCCCCTCATGAACTACAGGTTTTGTCAGTGAGCTACTGCTGGTTCATATATGTTTTAATTATTGATGGAATTTCTTTTAACCCTTTGGTCTGAAAAGTTGACATGTTGTTTTTTTTCTTACCCTCAGTAAGATTTTAAAGGATTTCTCCCAATCTAGCCATGTCAATATAAGAAACCAAAAGCCTCAAAGAAATTTTCTTTCTTTTCTTTCAGTGTTTACTGACCTATGACAGCTGGATATGGAATTCCCTGTTTTTACCTAACTAAATTCCTATTGCAAAAGAAACATTTTGACAGGAAAAATAGCCACACTAGAGATGAATGGTTATCTATGAACATATAAGCTTGCAAAAAGAAAACTGTCAGATTATTCATGAACTCACACAACAGAGTCAGTAACTGAATATGGTTTTCTGTAATTCCCTAATGGACTTTTAAGAAAAGATCTGTTCTAGAATATAATGCATATAAGTAGTTTTTCTTAAAGCAATCTGCATAAATTACTTGTAAGGGAGCTAGAGAAAGAATAGGACTTTTTTGCAATGCCAAATTATTTCCAACGAAAAACCTCAGTTTGTACCTGCACAACAAAAACTGCAATAACACACAAAAGTAGTATTTTAACTGCATAGATTGGATTAATTTCACAAAATTTTAGGTTCATGCAAATTCCACTTACCACTTTGAATAGATTAATATTACCATAGAAAAGCATTACAGAAAGAAATAGTTCATGAGAAGTGTAATGAAATGTAGGGACCAAACACCAGAATACAATAATAAAAATGGAGTTTATAGACGGTGATATGCTTTCTATTCAAACTCTAAAGAGAGTTCCCATAAGGACTGCTTGAGCTACTAAATATTACTGACATCTTACAGGAGCTTCAGCTGTATATGTGGTCAGCAGTGCCAAGGACATGTGTATATCTAGAGCTCTTCACACGCTGTTGTGTGATGTATCTCTCTTCCATATCCCTGCCTGCCCTCTCCACGTGGCTCTCCGCTTCCCCTGCCCCTAGTCCTAACCACTCCCTCGGGTTTCTCCCATTGGTCTTGTTACCCTAACTCCGCCCTGGTACCGCCCCTATGCTCTGAGACCATTCATCCGTGTGCTCTCTCCGCCCCCCCTTGCCCCCAGATAAGGAGCTCCAGGGCGTGTGTGCTCTCTTTCACTTGGGCTTGGGGATCAGCGAGCTACCAGCCTCTCTCCTTCTGCCCTGAGCACCACGGCCCTCTGCCTCTGGGGGCCAGCACATGTTCTGGTCCCAGACTTTTGGGAGTTAGCATGGAATAAAGACCTTCTGCAATCTCCAGGCAAGAGAGCCTTCTCGCCTCCTTTACCACCACCATTGTTGTGGGCCGACAATTAACTGAGATAGCTCGGGCTGCCTAGAAAGGCTGCAGGAAGCGGAACAGGTGCTCTCCCTACGATGGCTCTTAGGTGCTCTCTGGAAGGTTGCGGCGTGCCATTCCAACGCAAGAAACTACGCACAGCAACACTGTTGGTGGTTTATTAACTCAGGGCAGGACTGTTAAGTCCTGTATTGTAGATGCCTTTGCTCATCTAGTTGGGCCAAGACCCCACAGGTCCCAAACATCAGTCATTGCACCCAATTAGTACCTGTTTCCCACCACTGAAGCTGAGCTGAGATGTAGCTGTTTATACCTTGTACTTCTAGATTTAAGCAAAATATGTCCTATGCTGTTGTACATCTTCCATGTGTGGTTTTCTGGAGAAGGAGGTGAGTAATGGGAACAGCCCAATTCATGGTCCTGCTCCTACTGCTGGGCTGCTCTCTGTTACTTTTCCTTGGTTTGTGTGAAGGAATCATTGTCCTCAGCAACATTACCATTAGACCCAGGGGAAAACACCTCAAAAGCTGAATAATTAAAATGGATCCTGATTCCATGCAGAGTCACCTAAATAAAGTGTGATTCTCAGTAATGCTTAACACCAATGGCTCCATGTGCCTCCTGAAGAATGCTGAAGTATCCAGCTGTGGAAGTTTTGTCCTACATAGTTCTGGTCTGTGGAATGAGGAAACATAGTTTCGTGACCCATTTATAATGCTTAATTCTCTAATTACATCATCCCTCTACCAAGAAATGGATAGCTACATCACATACAACCAGTTTTACCAAAAGAAAGCTATTAGCACTTTCATTTTAATAAGCTTGCATCTCAGAAAAAGAAGCTGCCTTCTTTTTTTTTTTCCAAATTATACCGAAGACTGTTAGATTGTCTAGCATCCTGACAGCCTCTGAGCCTTCCTCAGCAGTTCTTGTTGATTTTCCCCATTGACTTCAGTAGGAGTTTTGGGCTTTTCTAAATGAACTGTAAGCATTCAAGAAAAAGACCTTGACTTCCTTGTGTGTGGCTCAAATGAAGCCATCTGCTCAATGTGCAGCCGTAAGTTAAAAATGAACATAAAACCACCACCAACAAAACCACAATGTTTTAGGAAGTATTAAGGGATGGAATAGAAGACACTTTCTAGAAGACACTCATCATATGATCCTACAAATCAGTAGCTGCCCTTCAGTTTTGATCCTGCTTACTGTCTGTCAGCACTTCTCACAAAACAGGACAAAAATACAATAAACTGGAAGGACTTCCAGGCAAGTGATCAGATACCAGGAAATAATTCCACATGGGGAAAGATTAGAGCCTCTGTTTATGAGGCAGATGAATAAGAGGTGACACGATGTAATTATCATAATATCATTGTAGTGTAACTCCTAGCAGTCAGTTACTCCTTATTACTAAACTGCAATACAAGATTGAGGAGACACCCTATGAAATAAAAAGAAAACAGTTAAGATGACTGGCCTGGTCCCTGTGCTAATTCTTTTGGCATATCCCTAACATAGAAGTCATATTCATGTGAAAAAAGCCTATGGTCAACTGGACTACATATGTATTTCCATGTGCACATAAGCATATCCAATCAAAAAAAAGGCTGCAAGCAGCAATTATGGTTGGAATATATGGTTCAGGAGGTGTTGCTTCTTAATTTGCTTGCTGAAGTCTGTGTCAGGTAACTAAAATTCAGCCATGACAGGATGATATGAGAAGTGACTCCCAGAGCATGTGGTTTTTTTCCTTCTTTTCATCCTTGGATGACATTTTTAGTATGCATTTTTCCTCTGAATCTTACTTGAGGAATTAAATAAACATATCACATAAAGAAATATAACCACTGTATTACAGGATGTTTTAATTCTATATTTTGCTGCTCCATCATGAAGTGTTCTAGGAGGATCTTTTTTTATTTACTCATTTCTGCATTCCTGGAAATACAGAAATCTCAATTTCACTGATCCTGTGTAAACACACTTGCTTCATCAGGAGTTAAAATCTGTCCATATGCCTCTTGCCTTGTATCCAAAGTCTGGCTGAGTAGTGAACTGCACAAGGAGAAAACCAATATATCGAAATATCTGTTTCACAGCCGTGAACATCTGTCTCCTCTTCAAAAGTAACATAGTGTAATCTGGATATATATTCCCAGAGTGGAACTTTGGTAATTCAGATTAGAAGCAATTCTTGATGTTTTAAGGAGCCTTTTTATTACAAAAACAATTACACAACCCACCAGCACAGTACACAGAAAGGGAGAAGTAGAAGTTTATTTAGCAAGAAGGCTCCTGACAGATGCCAGCACAACTGGGGCAGCTAAATTGGCTTGTATCAATAACTCTTTCAGCCAGCTTGTAAAAAAGTCCTTCTGGGTCTAAGCCCTCAGCTATGCCCTAAGCATATTCAGGCATACCAACCACCCCAACACTTCATGTGTGGTTTAAGTGTACTAGTTCATCCACTTTTTTCCCCAAAAGCTTTATTATCTTTCATAACTCTGCTAATTATTGCTTTATCTCCTGTATAGTGAGTAACGAGATCAGAAAATATTTTTAATTTCAATCCTATACCCTGTGGAATTCAGTTAGTTTTGAACAATGTATTGATTAATCTTTTTTTTCCCTTGGGCTGAGTTGTTCAGCACCAGCACAGAAGTATCTGTGGCTTTTAATGAAAGAACTGCAAGTTTAATATTTTTGCATGTGGACGGGAATACCTTAAGCTTTCTGATTAGCAGTGAAGTCTCTAACTTCCCTCATACTATATGACTTAAATACTGGTTTAGAAACAGTAAGGAAAATCCCAAAACAGCCCACCCCAAGACTAATAGTCTCACTGAAATGTGTGAATACATTAAATAGTATTTTTCCTATCTCAATGACCCAAACAAAGCTATACTTCAAGGAGACCACAAAACTGAGGCAGACAGAGAACACAGGACACGGAAGACACACAAAGAAGCAACTCACGGGAGCTTTTTGTCCTTCTTTACTCTCATACAGGATCAAGGCATGGAGAGTGGAGAGAGCTGACCTACTTCACTCTGCAGTCAATGGGTGGGCTCCTGTGAGCCACTCCAGCTTAGTGGCTCTGAGATGCAAGTAGGAGGAAGTGAAGGAAGACAGTTTGGCAGCCCACAGTTATGTGGAACTGGACACAGCAAAAAAAGAGTGAGACAGGGCTGCATGGGGACAAAGAGGAAATACTGGAACAGTCTAGAGTAGGTAAAGGGGAGCAAATAGTAGCCACAAAAATTAAGAAGGAAAAAGCCTGATTTGGAAAGAAGGAAAATAGTAATTGAAACAAAGTTGTGTTTATAATTTCAGTAATGTTTAGATGTAATTTGAGTCAAACAGAAGCAGAAAAGTCTGACCATGGGTAAATATAGGCAAGTCTAAAACAAAGTAAATAATTACAGTTACAAGCACATAGAAAATGCAATAGCAGAATAATTACAATGCTTTTGGCTATTTTCTCTGAGCAGAACTGCTGTTTTATTGTCAGTCAGGGTAGCTTCAAAAATGGAAACTCTTTTCTCCACATCACAATAATTAGATGTATTTATTTCTTGAATGAGCAAAGACCTGGTGATTTAGAAAGAAAATAGCAAAAAAGTAAATGAGACTCATAAGGAATACAACCTAATGTGCTTCATTTGGCACTGTCCTAGGTTGCAATGTAAGATGTAACCAAAAGTATGTATTCTACTATTATCTTCACAAGCTGTTAAAGCAGGTGGGCCAGTGTTTGTTATCTCTTACCGTGGCTCATCCTTGATAACTCCCTCCAGGGGCTATCTCTGTTTAATGGGCCATCAAGGACCTACTGCATGACTCATAGAATTACATCAGCCCATTGTGAGATGCTCTGCCCAGGGGGGAGGAGCCAAGCATTCCCACCTGGATATAATCTGGGGTTTGGAGCAGCATAAGAAGCCCTACCTACTGGATTTCCAGAGGACAAGAGCTATCACTGGACCTTCAGGTGAAGACTGGATCCTTCTACAGGATCACCGCTTCAACAGGACCACTTCATCTGGACTGCTACCACCACCCTGACTAACAAGGTTTCAGATTGTATCCTGACTCTGTCAGTGTTCTTGTATTGCATTTATTTTAATTTTCCTATTAAATTATAATTTTGACTTGTGATATCCTACTGGTTTGTTTTCAAACTAGTACAAGCACATATTTTAAATTTGAAACCATCATGTTTAAATTTTAAAAACTATTTTTATGCAAGGATCTCACTCCAGTTTGCGTTTCTGTCACAATTGAAAGAAAATTCAACCTGATTAGGACAAAAAAAAAAGGTGATATAGGAAATGGTTCTGATGATTTATCAAGTTGTTGACTTCCCTTGAAGACAACACAAAAGTAGGGCCACAAGTAAGTGGAAAGAGATAGTGAGCCCCTCTATTTTTCCATAGTGTAAAACAAGAAGGAGAGCAGCATGGAACTCTGAGATGACAGCCTAGCTTAACATAGGGTCCTATTCTTTGCTGGCTTTCTTGTAAGTGACAAGAGCTTAATTATAGTTTTTGATGCAATTATATCTTTAAGCTCAAATGCATGGAAAGTAATTTTGTTACTGTAGTGGATTTTGGTCATTCATCTTTTGGCTGAGGCAGTTCAGTATCAACTTATGAGCCTGTGTCTGGATTGTGAATCTGTGTCTCTCTCTGAAGATCGTGGTTTTGGTCCTTCTTCCAGGTACTAAAAATTCAAAATCCCAGTTTAACTGCAAATAGCACCATATAGTGCTGTAAACAGTGGATAAACATACCTCACTTCATGATTGCATTTCCAGTGCAACTGGTTACCTCACAAAGGCTGCATGTAGTCAAACTGGGCAAGGCCTTGCAAGGTAAAGGCAATGTTTTGATCTATGGGGTATGAATTTGGAAAGAGAAACTTGATTTCAAGCCAGCCGAAATGTTAAAATACTCTGAAAGATTAGATCCATTGCCCTGAAATGAATAATAATAATAAAAGAAATTATTAAAATATTTATTTTTCAGGATCTCTGAAAGCTTCTCATATGTAAATGTATAAATTAAAATGGCACATATTTTTTCAGTTAGAATAAACTAAAAATTTAAAGTGAAATCTCAGTTGTTTTTGGCTCTTTGCTTATGTAAAATGGTCAGCTATCTGGAAGGCAGAAAGAATTGCCACTAAAAAGAAAATACCACAGCTGATACCTGAGACCTCTGCACTCACAAGTTAGATAATAGCCAAAACCAAAAAATAAAATGAAACAAATATGATTTTGTGTGGTAGTTTAAGAATACTTGAAGGTAAATAGGGTTGAATAATGCAGAGAATATTGCAAAACAAAAGCCACTGCATCCTTTGAAGGGAAATAAAATATGATGGGGAAAAGAGGACTAGGATCAATATGGAACAATGAGAACCAAATCATGATAATTCCTAAAACTACAAATGAAGAGTATTAGACAAATAAAAATCTACACTGCACTTCCAGAACAACTGGTAAAGAAGTCACACTAAATAAAAAGAAGCTATGGTCAAAGACAGACAGTTGAAAAGTCATGGAAAAGAAGGGAAGACTATGATCCTTTTGGGAAATACAAGTATCAGTGTTCTCGCCCTACTGAAAGTCTTAAGTGACTGAGGTACCTATGACCAAACAAAATTTTTCTGCATTATTGATTACCACCTCTGCTGCTGCCACCCCACCTGAAAAAAAAAGAAAAGAAGGAACATCCCTGGCTGGTTTTGCACTTGCAATGGAAATAACTATTTTATGGTAGCCCAGTAAGTATGTTTCAGAGAGATGGAACAGCAGTAAGACGTAAAGTATCTTATAAGGTCATATGGATAAGTATCTACATTACATACAAATCTATCCATGTGTATTTTTTTAAATATTAAGAGTTGACTGATGGCTCTTAGTCCAGGATCTATATCCTTCTCTAAATGGTTAGGCCCACCCCCCATTTTAGGAGTGCTGTGAAGGCCAGCAGTGGGACTCAGAGCTGTTGGAGCTACACCTAAACCCCACTTGCTTCCATACACCCACCTCGCCTTGCAGGCCTCCCCACCTACCTTATCGCAGCATCCACACAGACAAGAGAGGAAAAAGTCCCTTGACAGCTAAGTTGTCCCTCTTGCACATGCACAGGATTAGCCTCTCTGCCAACTTAGCTATTATCTGTCTAATCCTCCTTTTTGAATAATCTCCTTCATGCCATGTATCTAAGTCCTATCCGAGCCACCTAATCAGGCTAAAGCAATGACTAGTTCACTCAGACGATCCAGTTGGAAGCTCTGAAACAGGAATGAATCTTGGTCTAAGGAACTGACTTCTCCTGGACTAGTGTGAGTGGAGCCAAGGGAGTGAGGCATTCCAATATAAAGCTAGGTGTGAGGTTTGAATATAGTGTCAGAGTTTAGAGGGGATGTGAGTGGCAGACAAGGATTAGGGAGAGATGTGGCAGGTAAACACAGAATAGACAGGAATCAGATCTGTGGGGAGGTTGAGGAGTGGAAGGCCAGAAAAGCAGGAGAAAATTGAGAGGTGGGCTTAAACAATTAATATTCATGTTAGCATTAAAATTTTGGTATTGAATCCACAACTAGATCAGGGACTAAATGGAAAAAATCCTCCTTTTACCTCCTTTTCATGTGCTTTAGCTTTATAGTGTTAGATTATTAGAGTGCATTCGGTGCTGAAAGCAGGTGGTAATTCTGGGTGGTCACCTCCCTTGAGGTCCTGATGGGTGCTGCTCTTGGCATTTTTAATCCGAGCACATATGCCCAAACGTGTGTTGAAGCCTTTCACTGAGCCTGTAAAGCAAAGCATAGGCTTTGCTTCAGTTTAAGTGCTGTAAAAGTCCACTGAGTTTGTGAGACACCTCTATTTCGGCACACCTACCTTCCCGTGAGAACTCAGCAGTACAATAGTTTGCCCCCTCCCCTATCAAGATAGTAAATCAGTAAAATTTCCTCATATCATGGGGACATCTCTGGGACTCCTTACGCTTCCAAGCACATGAGTTATTTCTGAGAACAGAGCACAGCCCTTTGCACTCCTTTGACTACATTCTGACTGCTAAAGTCCAGCAGTGTACATGAACAAGCTAGATTTTTGTTACATAAAATAAAGGCTACCATACTTTTTATTGAACTAGGATATCAGATTCCTAAGAGAAGTTATAATAGAATCAAGTTACAATGTCAGTGTGATAAAAAGTATCACATCATTGCTCTGTCCTTTTTACCTTATTCATTCACAGATTAAAGTTTTCTGTCAAAAGAATTAGTCTTTTAGGAATAGAAAAGACCGATGCCATCTTTATACAGTTTGGGAATTCATCTTGAGTAGCCCAGAGATTAACAATATCAGCGATAATTGAGTCAAAGGCGTCTATGGAGTACACTAACAGCAAAATAGACCATGGAACAAAAGATGGGTAATTCAACAGTGCACAACTGCTGAATAATCATTTTAACCTTACCAAGGGTCAGGATGGCAAATAAAATAAATAAAAAATGAATGAGTTTAAAGAAGGGACGAGAGAAAGAACAACAATGTACTCAGAGGGAACTAGGCAGTTTTGAAGAAAAATGCGTGCAGAACAGAAATTGTACAGCTGTTAACAGGAAGGAAAAATCAATTTTACACCACATAAAGGTATACATTTACATCATTATGATTATGTTGGGAAAGGATTAGAATTTCACTTTCCTCAAAGCATTCTTGCAATGTGTCATATGATTCTTCCTTATCTGATGATCATGATGATGCATAAAGAATAGCACCTCTCAAGCATCACTTTATTCAGTAACAGACCACCTTGTGTCCCTGAGCTCTCTGACTGCCAGATCTCATGTCTTTGTTTTCCATAGGTAAATTTAATTAAACCAGGAGAAGTGGAGTTATAATGGTTCACAAACTGTGGTAGTAACTAAAGGGGAAAAAAAGGGTGGGGGAGGAGAGTTGAAAATGTGCACATATTCAGTAGCATTAGATAGGCAGATCGATCCTAAAAGTGGCATAAGCAAGGGATACAGAAGAAAGCAAAACCCAGACAGGTGAATTCAGATGCTGGTGGCATAGGAAAACACAAGTCATCATTGTAGAAAATGCACGTGATTCAGAAATGGGGTAGTAAACAGGTAGTTGCTCTTTCTTTAAATACATTTTTAAAATCTCTCATTGTGATTTGAGTGCAGGTACAAAGTACCCTTGCACATGTGTAAGAGCAGGGTTGACCAATGCCCACAAGTAAGAATGAATATGTTCTTTTCATCCAATTTCAACCTTTTTAAAATTCCCAGCTACTTCATCCAGCAGGGAGCAACAGCAATGTGAATTATGCCTCCAAAGCAAACTAATCCAGATGCAGGGGGGCTTAGAGGTGACAGGTATGAGCTTCTCCCAACATCCTGCTCCCCCTTCTCAGCTATGTATGTAGTAACTATTTTAATTTGTATTTGGCACCATATAAAAGCAAATGCAACTACAGGCTCAGTTACAGTCCATTCTGTGTGGGAAGAAGATCTACAGGAGTGGAAAGCCTTGCTCTCCATCAGTGGTATTTCCTGATTAGTTTCAAATACTGTCAGAAAGTCAGAAATCAACCTGGAGGCAGTTAACAGCAATGAGGTGTGTGTTGGAAGAAATGCCTTCATCTCCTGCCCAAGCACGGGCCACGCCAACTAATAGGGATAGATATTCCTTACCACTTGTTTCGCCAGCTCAGATCTCCTTTACTACCATGTTCTCTAGGACAGGTACAAGCCTTCCTCATCACCTTCTTACCCTACCTGTGTAGACATTCGGAACTGCAGAAGCTCTAAACAGTTCAGAAACAGGTTCTGGCTGTGTTTGTACCCTGGCTGAATGAATGAGGGAAGAGAGCATTTATTAGAGATGGTGGTGGCCTAAGAAAACTGCTGTGTGGAGCATATGCAGAAGGTCACGAGGCTCTGTTTCAACTACAGCTTTGGGGCAGACCTGTCTACTCTTAAGTCCCCAGCTCAGGAAAGCTAATTTTTATTTGAATAAAAAGCTTTTATTTGAACAACAAGTTTTTAAGTAGAAAAATATCCTTAGAGGAGCTAGAGAGAACAAAATTAATTGTGTTACATTCAGTTCTCTACTTACAGCAGCCTTTTAGATGTGACCATCATCCCAGCCAGTTCACTAACTGAGAAACAGGAAGGTTTGCTGAGTTTCCGACACCCTTATGACATTTTTTCCATCACCCCTCAGGCATGGCTGTCTGCTTCCAAGCCTTTCATTCAGCCTTTTGGTCTCTGAAAGATACAAACTGAGCAGATCTGCAATGGCTCTGCTGGACTCCACTGGTCTGCCCATCCTCTATCTCTCCCTGAATCTGTTCAGTAGCATTTCAAGAATTTTCCTCAGGAAGTCCACCCAGATTCCTCAAAGAAAATATAGCCAAATTACAACATATCCATCAAATACAGTCTACTACAGTTGCAGCAACAGTTGAGCCTCCAGTAGGGCTGAAAGGCCAATTTTATGATATCAGAACACAGGCAATGAGTCCTGAAGTGCTGGTGATGATCCTAGATAAGAGCTTTGTTTAGCTGAGATACACTTTATATATTCAGAATGGGCCTGTGTAATTTGTTACTGTACTACTGTAACTTGCAATAGGAAAACATTTATAGCAATCAGTGGAGCAATTATAGCTTTAAAGTTTGACATTGAGGCAAAAACAAGGCTGATAATTAAAAATGAGTGATTTTCAGAGAGTGAAATACTGAAGACCAGGAATAAATTGTAAGTAAGGTTTGTCTGAAGGCATATAAGCAAAATCAAACAGCAAAATATATATGCACATATATATTATATACGCAATATAATATGTGTATTACCTCTGTCTTGTATTCTTTGAAGACATTATATACAAAGAGATTTTTTCCTAAATGAACAAGTCCAGTTAGCTCTCCATCACTCTATATCTTCCTTCCTTCCTTCCTTCCTTCCTTCCTTCCTTCCTTCCTTCCTTCCTTCCTTCCTTCCCCTGAGCAAATTTCTTGTCTTCTGCCCACTTCTGTGCTGTGGTAAGGCTGCCTACAACACTTTATGCCTCCAGCTTTTGCTGCAACTTAAAACAACATTTTCTGGTCATTTTGGTAGCAATGTTTTAATGAGTGACTAAAATCTCCGAATCATTCTGAGAGGAAAAAAACCTGCTGTCCCAGTTCCTACATATTAACCACAAAATAACTCATGGAGGACTATATAATGTTATATTACTCTGAGAGAAATACTTCAGATTCAGGCACAAGCTAGTGGGAGTTTGGTTTTAGAACAGAGAATTAGCTGCCAAGTACATGATCATTTTAGTGGCTGAGCCCTACTTATAGGTGTACATGGAAAGAAGAAAATGGAGACAAATATACCCTTTTCAGCCAAAGGTAAGAATTTAAAGGAGTACAGTATCTGACATCTTAACAAGTAAAACATAACGTTAACATTAAGTAAAACATAACATTGCTATGTGATGGGTGTCTGTGATTTCTCTGAATGCTTTCACTTACATTACAACTAGTTATTCAGTAATACATCCTGTGAACAGAACTCTACAACTTGCCAGTGTACAAAATAGCATGGACAGAAGCCAATTATAAGAATAATGATAGCAGAGGTCAAATACAAGCTGAGAAAAGCTTACCTCAAGTTAATGAACTGGCATATAGATGAGTTAAAAACAAAGCACAAAAAATCCATATTGAAATCCCTGGCAGAATTTCAGCTCTACTGTAATGCTCTAATCATGAAAACTATACTACATCAACTTTAAGTGCTCAGGAGAACAGTCAAATCTCTGTCTTACAGTGGAGAAACAGGGGCTTTTTTCTGTTTTCCAATACCGTGTTAGGGTCTTGCTTTTAGTGGGTGCTTTGTTCCGCAATCAGGTGTGGTATGGCTCAAGGATCCTAACCCAGTGGGCAAGTTCTAACCTTTGTAGACCATGAATGGCATGTCAGTACAGATTCTAAAGCTTTGGCATGATTTCAGCAGCTGAAATCTGTTTTTGGCTCTTGTTTAATTACCCAAAGTTTTTCTTTGCATCTGTGGCTCAAGACAATTATAATAAGGTAATTCATTTGAAGCATCTGAGTGAAACTTTACATTTTAACATTCCCCATAAAAATCAATGCTAAGAAATCCATATCAATATCTCAAGCCTCTGAAGACTTAACCCCAGCAGCAGTCAAGAGGTTTGACTGGCAGTCACCTCCTCAGAAACTGCAGAAGAATGCTTAATGCTCTGCCAGGCAGCATCCCATTGCTATCACAAAATCAGGAGCTTGAAAAGCAGATGACTCAGAGGTATTGGCATAACAATCTTTCAATTCCATATTATTTTGGTGTAGTGTTGCTAGGTTCTGTGTTTTGTTTTCATTTGAATAGTCTTTATAGTGACTTGAAGTAGGTTTTAAATCTTGAAGGAGTTTTCTCTAAGAAATGAGCAACATTTTACAGGACAGGTTCCTCAAAAGGAACTCAAAATGGAAACTGAGAAGAGTAATCTCACTAGACTACAGGCAGAGCCAAAGAAGATTTCTAAGCATTTTTGCCATCTATTGTTCTCTCAAAAGAATATATAGTGGAGGCATGTTATTTCAAGAACAAGGTAGAATGTTTAACCCATGCAGCTAACTGATCTTCTTAGAATAAATATTTACATATTTTAACAGTGGAAATGAGAAATGCAGACCAAATGCTGAATCTATTGTAATTCCTAATTCAAATCTGCCAAATTTTATGCATTTATAGTTTTGAGAGTGTTTCCTTTAAATTACAGTTCTGAATCCAATACCCTGTGTTCAGGGTAGTGAATTGCTAAATTAAACTGTCTATTGACATTTTTTAGGCAAAAATGGAAGATATATTGATTTTCTTGGATGCTGGTATTCTGTAAGATTGAACATCCCCAAAGAGATTTCAAATGGAGCCTGTTGTCTTACTAATTTGCACACCATGCTACTTTTTTCCTTGATTAAAACCTTAGTAAGGAACTGCTCAAACCTTGGGAGTTGCTAGGCATAACTGAAGGCCAGCATGTGCCAAATATGCCACAGCACGGAGTCTGTAGCTGTCATCCAGCATACTGTGTGTAAGCAATTGGCAAGCATCTTCTCCCTCTACCTCCCAGGACTTTTGTTATTGAATTGCTACATAGTGTATCTTAGCCTAATTGAACTCATTACTTAAGGGACTACTCTGTCTAAACAAGTATTCAGGAAATATTATTCCTCAGTAACCATGAATAACATTCTTATGCTGGAACAAGAGTGGGCTAGATAACATACCTACATAAAATAATGAATAAACAGGTGCTAAAAGATGTTCTGGCAGCTCCACTGAGTCCAGAGAACCCCCTCAGAAAACCTGTAAGGAGACATTCTCTTTTCGCACATGAGAGCTGATGAAGGAAGCCCAGCTTCCCATGAGCGTGAGATGGGACCTGTGAAATCACATAAGATGAGCCAAATTCCTAATGGCAAGAGAGAAAGATGCCAAACTGAGTGGTCTGATAAAAGAGTGCATTTCATCCATTTCAGTTACTTTAAAAGTACAGCTACCTAAAGGCAGGATGGAAAATTACTTCATCTAAAAGTGTGTTTCACTCCTCAGGACAGAAGTATTTGTCCTCATAAGCTTTGATGGTCTCCTCGAGCTGACCAGGACCAGGGGAGACAGCCAGGAATTGCCCCATCAGACTGCAACACCGTCGTGGGAAGCTTTGACACAGGCTGAGAGACACACTCCCATTCAACGTCCAGGCAGGATTTGGGGGGCAAGGACCAATCCCAGTATTCCTTTTGGATGTAACTGTCTTCTTCCAAGAGAGTGAAAGAGTTTGAAATGATACGGATGCAGCTTCAGCTGGGACAGGTGACCTCTAGAACGGGAACAGGTCTGAGACATACAGAAGTATAGATATACTTGGATTATCTCATGCTTGTTCCAGTATGTACTGTGACTTGTACTACAAAAAGTGCACTGAAAATTTTGTGGTTTAAGAAAAGAGAGAAGTGTCTTGCTCTGATGAAAAAGGGATGATACAGTCCCTACAACCTTTTGATTTTGCCCATACCAGAGTAAATCAGGAGTGATTCTGTAGAAATTAGAAATTCTGTACTCAGTAAAAAAGATGAGTCCTTTTACAGCTGCGCTTATCAGGATGTGCTAAGGGTCATTTTCATTCCTCTTTTGGAGCCCTACGGCAAGCTTCAGAAGTAATAAAATATTCCATTTTTTTCTAAGACCATGGAGTAGGGTTAAGCTGAAAATCTGCTTGGTATATTCATACACACTAACATTGACTAGATGGTATTTCTTGTTTCAGGAGCTCCCCAACCTTAACAACTGAACTTGAATAAGTATTTCCTGAGTCTAACAAGAAGCTGAACCCAGGGACATGCTGCTTGGCTTCCCTCAGATGCTCTTGATTTCAGGTAAGTGAATCCTTGTAAAAAAATAAAGCTCATGATTGTTAATTGCATAGAAGTATGGTTCTGTTTCCTTATGATGTATATTTTTAAAATCTAGTATCTTAAATTCATATATTTTCTATTGTGGTTAATTCTGGTGCTTTGCCTGTGTTTATGCTTAATGCTACTATTGCCATGATCTGCATATTGGTTGCTTGTCATGTGGTCTATGATCTCTTTATTTTTCTCCCATTTAGCACTGGAGATATAAAGGCAAAGCTACTTCTAAAGATACTTGTGTAGAAAAGGCTACTTATTGCACTCATCTGAGCTTTACTTCCACCTCCGCATTATATGTGAATTGATTGAAATAATAGCGAAATTTGATTCCTCCTTTTTACAATTTGCTTGTTACATAGAAAACATTAACCACTAAATGAATGGGGTTTTGATACAGGTTTTTGGGGAAAGTAATATACTGCTATTTGTAAAAAGTACGGAAAACCAAGATCAGCCTGAAAGAGTTTCCAGACATAAAGAAACTGAGTGGAACTAGTTGTATGTAAAACAGGCCCAAGAGCCGAGGTTAATTAACTCAAGTGTTCAACATGTGAATGTGCAGTAATCCCACCTGGACAAACATTTTAAAATTCTTCAAAATTTCAGGGTGCCGAATTTTGCTTCATTGTGCAGTATCTTCTACTCGTAATCCCAGTGAAAGAAATTAATTGGAATTGGGTGGAGATGTGAGTAGGGACAATATGGCCTGGCCCCAAAATTAAAAAAGAAATTAATCTCAACATAATACAAGGACAGATGTGTATACTGGGCAAATCTAACACAACCTTAAAAGAAAACATGTGAAGTACATGGTGATGTACAGAAAGGCAATGAAACCAAAGAAATGGACATTGCAGAAAAGAATCAGAAGACACATTATCACAGAGGAAACAGCGGAAAACTGCTTCATGAAGATAGTAGCACTCAGAGAAGAGGAAATATGTGAACTGCAGAGATTACCAGGCTCATTTAATCTACCTTCTGTGAGGCTGGAATTGCAGCTATTGTAATAAACTGCATAAGACATTGAAAAAAAATCCATTTAATGAGTAATAATGGCTGGCACATGTCATTACTTTACCTAAGGTAATTTGTGGACAACTGGGCTGCCCAGCATAAGGGAAGGTACTACAGACTGGCCCAAACTCTTGCCAAATATTGGAATAGATATCACATCCAAGGACACAAGATACATAAGAAACTGTTTGGAGATTTCACTGATTTTCTTTTAAGAAAATTTCCAAAGTGTACAGGGAAATTGATTCTGTTACCCATCAGATGCATTAGCTAATGTCTTAGTATAAAGCCCATTGGTTTTAGTAAGCCTGTTTAGAATGGCATAATGGTAGACTAAAACCTAGGTGAAGGACTAAATTCTAACTGTGAAGTTATCTAGAAGACTGTATTGGGAAGAGTCATTTAATAGAAAACGGGCAGGAAAAAAGGCAAGTCCCAGTCAAGTTCTGACTGCAAAACTCCTACCTGAAAATGTATATTCCCCTTTTTAAGGTATCTGTTCATAACTGTTCTTACAAGGATTGTTTAAAAAAGCAAAACCCAAACCAATCCTCCTATATCAGGCACATTATTGAGAGTATAAAGTGATAGAAACCTCCAGATGACCACATCCTTTTATGTGCCCATTTTATTTGCCGCACACCACAGATAATGACGTATGACTTCCAGCATAGGTGTTCACTTGCAGCCCCCACCAGCAGCCTGTCTTAAATACGATACTTATGTTAGTGCACCTATAGATCCCACATGAAGTGTGCATTGTAGCTGAACAAGTGCCAAGCGTTCAACAAAATTGGCTGAGCCACGAGTGCTAATCAACACACAAGGAAGACAACAACCTATGACATGTTGGCTGGTAACCAGCATGGAGTGGGATGTTGGAGAGATGTCAGTAATACCCAGAAGGAAAAGAAAGAGACATTCTTCAGACTGGATTTACCCACCATTGCTTATACCTTTACTCCATGATGTGCCTGAGTGAAATCAGGGAGACTGATGACAACTCAATCAAAACTAAACAAAAACCTTTCCTTATAATCAGATAAAAAAGCCAGGATTATCAATAGAATTAATTGAGCCAATATATTTAGCACATGGCCAGATGCTAAAGAGGCTGCTTAACACAGTATTGTAAATCAGATACCTGTAAAAAAATATTAACTATAGTTTGCTAGTCTGGGAAACAAATTATTTTCTGTTCAGCATCCAAATGATAGCAAGCATTACCTTTGGAATTATTTATTCATTTTAACATACTTATATACAGTGATCTCATTCTGATATAGTAGTTTATTTCAACATAATCTAAGTAAAGATTTCTATGACTTACTGAAGGTTTTTAATACATATGAGACTTAGACACTTTCCTTACAAACCTTCATAAATATGATAGCGACAATATGTCTTTTGTTGTCATGTTTTCCAGTTTTTATATCTTTACTGAGAGCCAACACCATTTAACGATGTTTAAGTTGCATCTGAAATGGGCAATGCTTGAGCAAAATATGTCACACACAGTTTGGAATTAATCTAAGCTAAAGGAATTTAAAACATACACGTTTATAGGTATATATATTACATATTGGTGTATAATAATGTATACACACACATGTATTTTAATGTTTAGCTTTAATAGCAAAAAGTACAGTAGAATTCCACTGATAGCAAGATTTGATTGCAGAGTATCCATATAAAATTGGTGCACTTCTTCTGAAAATCAATACAAGCTCAAAACAAAATGTGATACCTGATAATTCTCTGCCCTAGCCTAAAACTGATAATCAATTTGAACACCTAAATAATTGAATTAAACCCTATAGTAATCAAATAGGTATTTGATAATGTAATATCTCCATTGAAAAAGGTTACTGAGTAAAATTTTGTATCGGTCCCAACTAGGTGAGTGTACAACATTTAGGATAAGGCCTCTCAGTCCTGACTGGAGCTCATAGGTACTACTGGAGTACAAATAATAAATAATAGTACATGTACTGTAAAGTCTCTAAAATCAGTGATAATACTAAGCATTTTCCATCTTTGAAACACTGTACAAACATAAAACTATTCCTCACAACACCCCTGTGAGGTAGGTACAAAAGTGTTACCCCGTCTTACTGATGGGGCAACTCATTCTAATACTACAAGGTGCTAGCTGATGCTGTAGGGGGATTCCCAGAGGCCTGATTCCCTGATTCCCAGAGGCCCCAGAAGTATGTCATTCTTAAGCAAAATATTAGTCTAATAAAGATCTTGCCCACATCCTCAAAATAATGTCCGTGGCACAGCCCAAAGCTCTTGGCTTTCGTATTTGTCACTTTGTCAATCGATTGAGACATTCTCTCTTTGAAAAAATAAAGTACTAGATATTGGTCCTGTGACATGAACAAATGTGTTTTTCTTTTCATAATCTGATGATACCTTTCATATCTGCAAAGGGAAGGCATTTCCTTCTGAGTGCATACCTTATGTAGCAGAGCCGTAGCAAGGGTCTCCCATTCTTTTACTTTTATGCATAAAAATAACAGGTTCTTTTACTCCTTTGTGCGAATACACTGAATATTTGTATGATGACATCAAATTATATATTAAGGGGCACAGCCATATATATTTAGGTTCAGCTTTCAGGACCTCCTTTAAAACTGGGATAATCCTGTGGAATGTACTAAAATATATGTATTCTCTTTTCCCTCTTTTTAAAAATAAAGTCCAGAATGCTTTTGCTTAGACATACTTTAAAATACTGTATAGCTAGCCATTGTTCTGAAAATGTGTGAAGTAAAGCAAGACATCTGAACCTGGAAGCAGTCCCTCTTGCACCAGAATAAACCTGGAGTATCTCCACTAAAGGCCGTAGAGCTTCAGTGGTGTAAAAGCAGGTGGAGTGAAGTTAGGATCAGGACTTCCATCCTCCTGCCCATCTGCGGCTACCCTCTATCAGCAACACTAACGAGCTTCATGCCTTCATCTGGAGGAAGGAGTGTGAATGGAATGTTTGTCAGCAAATCCTGTGAGCTATGCACATACCTGATCACATCACTGAAGACTTCATCACTCATTATGCTAGTGTTACACATAGACGTAAAAAACAGGCAGCTCTTTTGACCTCTGCAGAATTAGAGAAAAAGGAAAAAAATAAACCACAGTATCTTCCAAACGACAGAGTACATGCAGAGAAGTAAATTAAAGGCAACACAAATACAGCACAAATGCAGCTTTAGAAAAAGAAAGTATTTGCCAAGAGAGAAAAGACAAAACAGGTAAAGGAACAGATAATATATTGAGGGCTAATATATACAAAATGAAAAAAATTGGGTAAAAAATATAGTTATGTCAATCATTTTTCATAAATGCTCTCTTTCTAATAACTCATGGGAAAAATGGAAGTGAAATGTTTGAAAGCCTTGCTGGAACCCTCCCCTTAAAAAATCACAACGGGCAATTTTTCTGATCATATATAGAATTCCTACACAGCTCTATTTTTAGACATCTGTAATTCAACAGACTTTGACCATTTTCATCTGTGTAGCATATTTTATTATTTAATGTCTTCATATGATAAAAAAAATAACCCATACATATTTAAAACTAGATACCGTTCTGCTTTCATCCTTTTTTGGGGGGGGAGGAGGGGAAAGCAGGTAATTTTCCTCTTGTGTTTTGAACAAAACCATAGCTATCAGCGTTCCTTTGCTTTTCTTCTCTTTTGCATATCATGTTTTCTCTCAGCAAGACTCAGGGACGTGCATGGAGGAAGAAAAGCACAAACCTATCGTTGTTGTTGAGTCACCTGAGGAAACTCATACCTTCTTTGGGTTCGTCTTATAAAACACAGTATCTGCATAACAAGGCCACTGAAAGATTATTAATACAGATTTTTCTCTTTTATTTATCTTTTTTCTGTTTTAAATGCAGCAGGC
Source organism: Gymnorhina tibicen (assembly GCA_013399875.1). Taxonomy (NCBI): domain Eukaryota; kingdom Metazoa; phylum Chordata; class Aves; order Passeriformes; family Artamidae; genus Gymnorhina; species Gymnorhina tibicen. The sequence goes on from VXAZ01009368.1 coordinate 842,591, forward strand.
ATTCACCATCGGAATATAACAGCTTGGAGGTTACTCGAACATACAGCTCTTTTGCAGGAGATACTTAACCACATGCCTAACCTTAAGAATGTAAATACTTTCATTTAAATCAATGTGAAAAAATAATTTGATTAAAGTTAGACATGCTTTGATAATTGAGGGTATTGGAAAAAAAGACAAAACAAAACCATGAGTTTAAATGTATAGGTTATGTCATTTGGAATGAACGGATGCGAGTTGTCAATTTTTTTCCTTTTTCCTTTTTTTTTTTGTATTTTAGAATTTGAACTGCTCCTTATAAATTTGTTCCCAAATTTTATCATTCAGTGTATCATAAATATTAGGCAGATGTTTAAACAACCTGAAAAGGAGGCTTTTTCAGTAGACAGTATATGAGAAGTGTTCAGAAAGCAGTCAATTTGAAGCAGTAGTCATTCCGAAGTCTGTTTTCCTCCCTCCAAAATATTTTTTTGGTGTCTTTTTTTGTTCTACTGCCTTGAGATAAATGCTCTTAAAATTTATTTTCATTGGAAAAGAGATTTTAATAATTCTATCCCTTTGCACTGTTATTATAAATTAGAAAATTATTTTAATATACGGTGTCGACCTTATTCCAATTTTCAGATGCAGTGATTAGAAGTCATTGACACCAATCTACCACATGTGACCTTAGTCTCATAACTTGTTGTGTTATTAGAGTAATCAAGGAACGCAATTCAGAAATAATATTACATCCTGCATTTTATTCAATTCCATATGACAAAAATAGTAACCTAGACTAAGACATCCATTTCAATCAGTAGATGTGTCAAGCCAACAAGATTTAATAATAAAAAATATTGGATCTAGGTAACAATTCCCAGCTGTTTCAGGGAGGCTCCTAGCCCTACATGGTATCACAGTATAAAAATAGTGTCTCTCTTCACCATGCAGAGAGGAATGGCCTAACCCTGAATACAAAATGGGGTCAGTCTTACTGTACCATCATCAACCATCTTATTTACAACACTTTACATGTTTTTTCTCTTTTTCCTTTTTCATTTTTTCTTCTCTATTTTTCTTTCCTTTTTTAAAATTTTTTTAAATTTTTTGTTTGTTTGTTTGTTTTTTTTTAAGTTATACACATCTTATAGGGAATAGAGATAACACTACATGGTACCAAATACTAACAAAAAAAAAAGTCACACCAAAAATTACACAGATAAATAAAAACATTCAATTGCTGAAATACAGCAACATTAAGCCACCTCAGTTTTCTTTTGTTTAACGCTTGGAAACACCCCTAACCACCCACACACTGTGGCAAAAAATTATGTTATATTGTAGAGGTGTTACAGATATATAATTTCGCTCAGATATAGATATATATTTATATCTATGTATCTCTATCTCATCATTGTAGAAAATGGAGCTGCAGAGTTCATTGTTCATTTCCAATAGAAACAAACAGCTAATAAGTCTTTGAACCTCTTTTCACTCCATTACATGATGGCAGAAATAGTCCATCCTCTTACAGTAATGGTTTCTGTTGTATAAGAAAGATTGTCCTATTTTTCAGTCTCAACTGAGAAGACCTCACTGTCTGATTCGTTCTTCAGGGGCATAAAACTCCTTGCACTGTTACCCAGCTACCCATAATGTCCCTCAAGCAATTCTGCTGGACGGAAGTTCAGAGTGTCAACTCCACCATGCTTGTAATGCACAAAAATGAGGTAGTACACAAAACATTTACTGTTCAAGTTTTGATTAAGCCCCAGTCTCCTCAGCATCCCCAGCCTAACTTATGAGTGGAACCATTCCCTTTGTTTACTCAGCGTAATTCCAACAATGCAATCACTGTAAAATTATATTTGATTAATCAGAGTACATTGTGCTTTGGAGCAATCTGAAAAGATAATCAGACAGAGTTGGAAATAAATACAGAACATTTGTGTGTTACTACTGCTCATGCTGCCCAAAAGTTCTTTTTTTGTTCCCACTATTATTAGGCAGTCAGCATCTTTCTCATGGTTATGTGTGAAGAAGACAGAACAGATTACAGGAAAATTAAACCTACATAACGTACTTCTTCCTCTATCCTAGACTTGTATTAATATCACACTCCTAAGATATATGTATCAGAATTCTGTTGGGGGTGGTCACGCTTTTGAGTGGGCTTCGTAGAAAAGTTAAATGAATCATTTCCATTTAAGAAATGGCAGTCCCCATATTTCCTAAGGATCTGACAGTTCTCTGCAATTTTCTGCTTAGTTGATAGAGATCTCTCATAGTTTGACCTTAAAACAAAACAAGGAACTGCAACAGGGTCCTCCTCCTTTTTCCTTAAGTCAAAGTACTATTTATAAAATAGTTTACATCTTTGTTCAGTTTCAAATTATAGACAAACCTCCCTAATACAAAATACTAAAAGTGCAATAGTATAAATTAAGAGTTTGCAACCACATTATACAAACATTACCTTTTTATTGTACAGCTTTGATAACATGGAGTATTTACTCACAACTGTTTATAATGTTGTGAATAATTTATGGTGCTAAGGTTTGTCTGTAACTTGTTTTCCAATCATTGAGCTAAAATCCACACTACATTTTTTTTTCATTTAATAGAACAACTGTCCACATAGCAGCTACAAATATTTAAATAAAAAAAGGTTTGTTACTGACAGGTACTTGCACATGAAAAGCATGCTATCTTTCCCAATAAAACTTCACAATTTTGCCTGCATTGAAAGAAACCACTTACTCATAGTAAAACAAAACTTGCTAAACAAAAAAAAAAAAAAAAGGAAAAAGAAAAAAGGAAAATCACATAGCCAGATGTATTTTGCAGTACAAAAGCTTCATTTAAGTTTGGGGCTAGTATATTGTCTGTTACCCGCATAATCTTAACATTATAAATACTACAGACAAGGATACTGTAATAATACACAGCATTGGGGTACTAAATCACTTATTTAAGATTAAGATTCCTAAAAACATTGTCCAAGTTGCTAACTAATTTGAACAAAACCAGCAAATAAGTGTGACAGAATGCCATAATGAAGCCCCCCTTTCTCAGGTGATAGTAAGTTTTCTAAGAAGCAAAGTGAATGTAGACTAGCCTCTTTCTGTTTCTAATGAAGTTATCCCATGACTGGTTTGTTTGTTTGTTTTCCGTTAAATTAAAAGGTTTCAAAGTTCTCAGTAACAGTCAAACTCACTGTTGAAAGAAGTACCATGCAGATCTTGCAAGACAACTTTTCAGCAGCCACAAAGTTATGTATTTCTGCTATGGGTAAAACTTTAAAGGGAACCTATGCATTTAGGTCAGGAAACTAATGCTTAGCTTCAAAAGCTGTACATGGAACAGGACAAGTGTTGTGTCGAGTAGAGGTCCAACAGTTATTCGGAATGAATGCTTTTAATTTATGCCAATCTCTTTATTGTCCTCAATAAATCTGGTGAATGGACGACTGGCTCCCGTTTCAGAACTTGCTTTGTCCAGACTGACAATGGGAGGGCTGCTGCCCGTGCGAGCTTTGTCCATGCCACCGGTAAGGTTACTTAGAGGCGGGATGGCGCCTCCACCTAGACTTACTGGGAGCTGAGGAATGCCTCCGTTCTGTATGACAGAAATCTCATTGTTCTTCATAGCAAGTCCGTTAGTGATAGCTGCAGCATATTGGTTCCAAAAATTGGGGTCAACATTCATGGCCCGAGCTGCCAAATCCTTCTGGAACATCTCGGAGAACTTGAGCGCATCACCACCGAGCAAAGCCATGGGGTTTTCCACAGAGAGGCGTCGGCCACGGCGTGCAGGGGCGTTATTCCACATGTGAGTCCCCATGTGAACCTGCAGAGTGAACAGGGACAAGAAGCACTCCCAAGTTAGCACATTCTGGTGAGGTGTTTAGCCTGAAATGCTGTTACTTACAGTAGCGCTTGCTTTTTTAAAAAAATGCCTTTTAATTCGCATTGAAAAAGAATCAGTTCCAGTTAAGACACAGTTCTAAGGTCCAGTCAGCCCACACAAAGAAAACCCAGTTCCATAGTAGTTTTCCAATGTGCATTTGCTTCTTCTCAGTGAAAACAAACAGCACTGCAAGACTAAAGGGTACATACTCTCTTGGGTTAGAAAATTTCACATGCAAACTGGAAGTCCTCACATGCTGAAGATTACCAAGGGCATTACTCATACTAGGAGATGGGTGTTTTTCTGCCCTTTCCCTTTTTTCATCCTGTCTGTTTTCATATTTTATCTCATGTCAGAAGCACTGATTACTGTGCTAAATTTAGTATTATTAAAAAGGACATTTAAAATGTCTTCCCCAGGCTGCGTCCTGATGGTTAACCAGACTGCAGGAATAGGAGCCTGTAGTCCTGTAGTCCTGTAGTAACCCACTGTAAATCTGGGAGAAACAGCTTTCTACTCTGCAATGGCTGCAAAGCAGAATAGAAAATAGAAGTTGGGGAGGAACCCAAAGAGCTGAGCAAGCTCTGTGTTTCTGGTTTATAGCAGGGTTATTTTGCATTGATGGTAAGAACTCTCAGAACATGTCCATCAGCTGACTGGGTGTGCCATCACATCTGTCGAGAGAACTACAAGATGCCTGCATGTACAACTGGAACCAGTTTTAAAGTTCGCATCATTGCACAGCCACTTTCCAGTCCCTATCTTCCACACAGTGGAAGCATAATGACTGCCACCGTACAGCAAGAATTTCGTTGAAGCTCCCTTCTCACCTGTCTTTGGGACAAACGCTTAGCACTAAAACCTGCTGAGTTCAAGAGAAGTGCTCTTTAACCCCCCCCTCCCCAAGCCTTTACAGTTTTATGTGGCCTCTTACCTTAAGATTCCCCTTTGTGGTAAAAGCTCTACCACAGATTGTGCAACCAAACGGTTTTTCACCAGTATGGGTGCGCTCGTGTATCTGCAGTGCACTTGCTGAGGAGAAGGTCTTCCCGCACGACTGACAGTTGTGCTGCTTGGGAGTCCGGCGAGGGGGGGGTGCCAGCATAGGGGTGATCCCCGGACTCATCACTGTCTGTGGTGCAGCAGGAACCTGGATTCCAGCTGGAAGCGAGGGAACCTCACCCAAAGAGATCGGCTTGCTGTGACCATTCACTTCCATTTTGATCATGGTAGGTGCTGTACTGGTGACCAGGCTAGGAGTACTTTGGCTGGGACCTAGAGTAAAGTTGGGTTCAAATAACTGAGAAGGCAGCTCTTTTAATTTGTGCGTCAGTAAGTGCTGTTTTAAATTACCCATAGTGGAACACCCACGACTGCAGACTGTACAAACAAATGGACGTTCTTTAGTATGGCTGCGGTAGTGAATTTCCAATGCACTCTTACAAGCAAAAGGCTTGCCACAGATATTACAAACAGTACTTTTAAACTTACCACGTTCTCTGTTCAGGAACAGCAGACTAAAAGGAGCCTCCTCTTTGATGACCGGTCTTCCCGGGTTGGTGGATGTCAGATCTAATGCGCCTCCATTTTCAGTTGTGGGTGGTGGACTGTCTGGTTTTTCTGTCTTTAATTGTATTTCTTGTGGCTCTTCCTGGTTACTGAGACCGGGGGACTTTGATCTGAAACTTTCACTATTGCTATTCACAGGAGACAAAGCTTGCATGGAGGAAGAAGACTCTGACATTGCAGGGCTGCCTGCACTCTGGCTTTCAAGATCACCAACGGCTGATGAGGAGTCATTGCTCAAATGGTCACTTTCCCCTGATCCATTTTCTATGGATTTTAAACTGGTCAGCTGCTGACAGTTCATGACAGAATCAATCATTTTCATTTGATTCTCCAAAGCAGCAATGCTGGAGATCACAGAAGGTGGCGAAGAAGGACATGACCCAGAGTAAGAGATAAGGGGTTTGGATGAGTCACTTGCCGTGTCCTTTAGTTCCGGGTCCTCTTCCATAGAATTTTCATCAATGTCATCATCGAAGTTGCTCAGTGTGTCAACATTCTTCTCATCATAGGAAAGCTCTGAGTCCATGGCATCTTGGAAGCCCTCTGGTAGCGGTGTGTTTGGAATTTGCCCACCCATATGCATACGAATGTGCTGCTGAAGAACAACTGCGTTTGTAAATTTCTTCTGACAAATGGGACACGAGTGCTGTACTCTAAGTGGTGGCTTCGCTCGATGAACTCCAAAATGTGTTTTTAGATTGCCTTTCGTAGTAAAGGCACGTCCACAAATTTTGCATTTAAATGGTCTTTCTCCTGTATGTGTTCTGTAATGCATCTTGAGAGCGCTCTGACAGCTAAGCACACGGTGACAAATGACGCATTGATTTGGATCTGTCATCTTCTTATCAATGTTCTCCACTAGCTGTTGTAGTTTTGAGGTTTCTGATGTTTGCATAGAGTCTAGCAGACCACCAAATGGAAACTTTGCCTTAAACTGCTCAGACACTGCTGGAAGCACAGGGT
>VXAZ01009368.1:854013-867693 GCA_013399875.1 Gymnorhina tibicen
GGAGACAGATTCTCTGGTCCTTGCTCAGAATCTACAGAGTGCCCTGGTTGGTAGTACCGACCATGCAGAGAGAGACCGAGTCTCTCCAACGGCTTTCACCAGGAGCATTTCCCAGTGCTTGTTTCCAAACACTGGCAGGCTGGGTAACAGTTGTGTGTTGTTATTTTTGTTGTTGTTGTTGTTATTATTATCATTATTATTACTATTTTTATTATTACCACCACTGCTTCTAATACTGCTACTGAGTGACTGCAAAGGAGAATTGATTCTTAAAGAAGCTGCAAACTGTGCGTCTCCCCTTCCAGCTTTTTATCTATATATCGCTATTCTTTTGTTTAAGGAGAGCTTTCTCTAAACAAACCTTGCACAAAAGGTTTCAGTAATTAGTGATGGATTCAGGCAATATAGCCATTCAAATATTGCTGTCCTCTGATTTAGAATGAGCTGATCAAACACTAGCAGGCTAATTATTTCAGACACTGTACAGTAATCACTAAGCCCAAATGTGAACATTTACAACCAAAACAGGTATTATTTTATGCATTGGAAGACAGTCTCATGATCTCTATATATCAAAGGTAGTATGTATAATGCGTAAGCTTTCCAAAGCAGCCTTAACTACTGGTGCCCACTGCCAGGAGGTATCGATGTGGACCTGTTCAGCATTTCAAAATAATAAGCAGGCTAGTGTACTTATTCTCAAACTCAAAGAAACAGCAGTTTGCATTTGAAATATAATTTGTGAAAAAGTACGCTAGGAATCCAGCAGTATAGGTATATCTTGGATAATCAGCGCTCAGGTCTGCTCTCAATGAAATAAATGGTTAGTTTTGTGCTGTCTCAGGGGGACCAGGCTCCTGCCTATAGTAAGTGGGGACCTACAGCTCTGTTTTGCATTTCTCCTTCCCTCAACTCCCATACCTTAAAAATAGCAAGAATACTTTTCAAATGACCGATCCAAATTCATTCACCTCATCATCTATCTGCCTTGAAATAGTCAAGGACTCCTTTAGAAAAATATTTCAAATAATGCCAGAGAGTCGCTAGGGGTTTTCCTCCCCGCAGTTCAACCTGAAACTAGACATACAAGGAATCTCACCACAGTACTTCCCATTTAGGATAAATTATTCTGGCTTTTTTAAAGAAAATCAAACAAATCTCTTTCAAAGCTTCACTTCCTTGGACAGGCAGGTGAGCAGGTGACACAAATGGCATGAAAGTAAATGCTGCTTTGCCACAGGTGATGGTACTTTCCTGCACAGCATGCTGAGGCTACTAAGACGCTTCACAGAATGACAGCCTGTGGTCTCAATCCAACAAGTTGAGACTCAAATGAGTAGCCTTTACCCACATCTGAAACAGTGCTGAATTTAATAGGATTGAAAGAGTACAAACTAGCCATGAAAACAAGCACTTGGAAGGGTGAAACAAGAAAGACTGAAAATAACAGCTGATAAATATTTTGTAATATATCCCTGTACTGGACAAGTGGACATCGCCTCTGTATTTCACAAGTGCAGTTTCTAACATCCCTTTCAGTAGTGCTTACTGATATGAAAGCACAAAGGTACTGTATTTATTGTTGCTTTTGAAGTGTAAGTCCTCACTGAATTCAACAGGGAGTAAAGCTTAAAAGCGTTCTACATGAAAGGCTATTTTTGCTTCTTTGTTAAAACTCAGTCACTTTATGAATGACAGAAATCTATAACAAAATTTAAGCATTACTTCAGAATATTAAAAATGTTAAATGCTAAAATATTAAGCTACAAATTAATTTTGTTTTTTTAATCACAGAATATGTCTATTTCGGGAAAACATAGAATTTTCCATATCTATTTATGTTTTATAGCTTTTTTTCATTTTCTGATATATTACAAAGTGATTGAATCCATTAGGTAGTGAAGAATTTATTCTTTTTTCTTTAAATTTTCCTGAACAGAAACAATAATTTTTGTTATTACAGTGAGGATGTGGTACAGTAAAAATTTTCAAGGACTTTGGTGGAATGAAACGATCACTTGCTTAATGTTACGGACATGGGTTGAATTTTGCAGTTCTTAGTTACACAAAAGGTGTTGAATGGGAGTTTTGTCAAGCAGTCAGGATCTCAGCCACTAATAACCTCTCAGTTATTTTCTTTTTCTCATTAGCAGTCTAACAGCCAACGGACTAATCTGAAGCTGCTACGGGATGCAAGATGAATTACAGCACATCAAGCTTCCCCTACGAAAAGAGGTGAAAAATCTCTGGCAGCATCTCTCAGATGGCACCCGGGGCAAGCTTGTGAGCAGGTACCAGCCCATGGAGCCACGGTGGCTCCAGCAGCACTGGCACTTTGCACCCCTGAGGTCTGGCCCTAAAATTAGCCCACAGAAATTCAAGCGAAGGCATTTTGAGAAAGGCACCTTGGGGTGGTGATACCTGAAGCCGTTCAGGTGTGCTTGTGACTCAGCGAGGTGGGTACAAGGGGTTGATGCCAGGAAGCTTTGCTCTGTGCCCCTTACTAAGTGTACACACTAAACACTTTTCAGGCAGGAGCAAGGAGGATGGCATTGGCCTACTTCCTCAGTGCCCAAGGGGAAGGGAGACAGCTCAAAGGGTGCCGTGGGTCCTTTAGTCACCACTGGGAAATGTGCAGAGTCGAGAAAAAATTGTCACTTCTGACTACACACACAGAGGATTTGTAAACCTGGCTTTACCAGTTCTGAATTTTTATTGCCGGCATAGATCTTTCTCCTCTGTTCAAGAGGAGAGCTTCTTGCATGATGTGAAGGGAAAATATAAAAAATGGATGCTTCAAAAATGTTGCTATCTACTTTTGTGAAGCAGACTGAAATTAAGCATCACATGCTAGTCAGATTAATTCTTAAAATGTATGCTGCTTATTAAATGCCCTCTTTCTTAGGACTAACTGCTTCCGGTCTGGAAAAAGCCCCAGTCAAATACTGTGTTTCATTTTGTCTCATCTTAAATCAGTTCTAGTTCCACACAAGTAAATTACCTGAAAAGGGCCTTTTCAATTATATTAAATAAGGACTGTTACAATAAAATTCTCTCTGATTATTCAGCATTTTGTTTTTCTATTACTCTGTGTCATGGAATCCTCAAATTATGTGTGATTCATAGGACACTTGGGCAAAATCAAGAAAGAGAATCAACATTTCCTCAGGCTTGCACATATTTTAAATTGCTGGTACCTTCCTGAACCATTCAAACAAAACTGCCTTGTAAAGGAATCCAAGAAATGTGGGAGTAAAATATTTTTTGAAGCTTCTTTTTAGACTATACACAATAATACAAATGAAAGCATGAATGAGTGTTGTATGAATTACTATTATTTCTACATTCAGAGCTCTATAATTGAGACTTAATATTTTCTAAATGTAGTAATTTCTTTCAGGAAGATAAAAAAAACCACTGAGAAGCAGTGTAGAAACTGTGAAGAAGTTTCAGAAAAAAATGCATATGTTAACATCAGCTAAAGCTAAAATGTCTGCTAACTATGAAGACAGATGTATAAAATGCTCTCACATGCAAATCCAATAATCATTTCAAAGCGCAGCTCACAGCATTTTGTATATTTAAACAAGCATTATTATAAACAAAACTCTGAGCCTAGCGCACTGATACAGGGCAATTATTTATCATCAGAATACTTATTTTTCCCCAAGCACAGATTAAATAAAGAACATACACTAAAAACCCCATAGATTTGCTTTAAAATTATAATAATTTGGAAACAGTAGCCTTGTAACAACATATTGATCCTGAAGAAGAACAGCACTACTTTTCCTTAGTTCTATCATCTCTTACAATTGACGGAGCTGTTAAAGAAAGTTTTCTTAAATTGTTAGAACACGTTTATTTTCTTGCAAATTAATTCTTTTTAACTCTTTATGATAGCTTTGAATCCCATAAAGAAAGATGAATTATCACATACTGAGCCCAAGCTGTGAAACAGGAGGAGACAAATAGAGACCCCTACTGTGTTTAACAATGTAGAAGAAATTCCAGACTCAAAAGAAAAATTTTCCGTCCTTTTTCTCAGCCCACAAAAGCTGTTAGTATGGATTTGAACAGTGGAGGGCACTCTTGCTATGCAAAACCCGGTGCTGACCTGGCACACTCGGTTTGATCTATTCAGTAGCCTGAATCTCAGAATTTGTTAAGTAACAGCCACCTGTGGCACAGGCACTAACTGTACTCTGGTTAAAACATTTGCAGTTTCTAATCTGTGCAGTGAAGCACTTCACTTTATCAAACACTGGCGCCTTTCTCTGTGGACGCAGATGTGGAACAGATGCAAGCTTCACAAATTGTTTGTAATATCTGTGCAAGATATCATATTAAATAAGACCTGTGCTATGTTTTTCAAAGTCATATAAACAGCTATTCGGTTGGCTGTTACGGCACGTGTACATTAATTTCAGGTTGTGCAGAATTCGTGCACAAATAATGTGGGTGTCTGTAGGAACTAAATTAATTTGGAATGCATCGAGCTTCATTGGGAATCCTAAAAAACCCCATAAAATCGAGGTCAGTGCTTCTAATATAGCTGATATGAATAGAAAAAATTGAAAAACCAAACCAAACCAAAGAAACTAGAAGAAAGGAGAACCACAGAGATTCTGCATCACTTTCCTTGAAAAGTGTATAATTAGCTACATCTTAAACTACTCAACTCTTAACACCCTGCATGAATTAATGAAGCCAATCACTCTCTGAACAAGTACAGAAAGGTGGACGAATTTGGTTTTGGAGGCTTGCAAGATGAGGAGCGGATGTGAGGACCCAATCCTGCATGTCCTAAGTATCTCAAAACTGAACTTACGAGTTCTGGGCTCAATGACACTATTCCTTTGAGTAAAATTACTCACAGCCAGGAGTGCTTGAAAGAGCAAACCTGGAGTGATTCAATGCCAGTTGTGCAGCTCAGTCATTTTGGTCTTTCACCGTTCCACATACTGCAGTATTGCCCAGGATAGCAAATCCATAACGATCTAGACAAATCTTTTAGCTTTCATCATTTCCAGCTTTGGGGACATTAGTGCATCAACAAATTCATAAATGAAAACTATTGAATGGCACCAGGAGAAGGGGTCTCCTGAAATGCTGAATGACAAGTCGGTTTTGATTATCTGGAACAAAAATAAGGCAGCACCTGCAGGGTTAATTAAGCAGCTCAAGATGCTGGTCTTCACAAAAGGAAACCTTTTTCCTACTTTAAGGACTGTAAGCACTTGTAGTGAACTAGATGGGCATTTGATAAGCTGTACAGCATGTAGCAAACTCCGAGGGATCTCTAGTTAACACTCAAATTCAGTGTTAACACTTAACAGAACAGTGGTAAGCCGTGCTGCCAAGGTCAACTGCACAGATGTACTAATTGTATTATGAGCTTGACATCTAGTGGCCACCCCTGGCAGGGCAAAGCAGGCAAAGGTTAAATCAGCAAGCCTTGTCAAAGCACTTCTAACTACCCACCCTCAGGGAGAGGAGGCCTGGGGAAGCTTTCTGGCACTCCGCGGTCCCACCTTCTGGCCGGCATTCCCCGGCGGAGCTCCCGCGGCGCTGCACGGCGCGACCCATCCGCGCAGCGCCCACCTGCGCCCCCGCGCCCACCCCGGCCAGCGGCCCCGCGGCTGCTGCACGGGGTCAGCAGCCTGCCCGAGCACGTCGGTGTGCCTCCCTCTCGGGCTGCGAAGTTTGGAAACGTCTTCGGTGTTTCTTTTGCAACCAGTGATAGGTTTCAGATTTTTGGGGGGGAGTGGTGAAACTGGGGGTGCGGGGGGAACACATCACACATGCCAGTGTTAGAAAGTGGCAATAAGAATTTCAGAAGGGCTTATTGTAAAGATTTAGGTTATACTATAATAATAAATATTGTTCAAGTATACTCAGTTTTTGCACTCTAACTATAGCAAGGAAATAGTAAAGCCCCCTCTCTTTAATTCTCTTTTCATTTTTCAACTTAAAAGAAACAGATCTTTTAACTGTGTTGCATTATGGTTTTTTACCACCCTTACAAACAATTGTCTTTCTGGCTTTCATGGTTTTGTAGGGTATTTCCGTGATAAGAAGAAATGTTCTCTAGGTCTAACAACACTATAACTGAACCAGCTCCTAAAAGTACATTTTGGCCTAAATTCCGTTTTTAGTATTGCTGGAGAACCTTCACTACATTTAGTGGGAAATTTTAAGACCGCAAAGGAAACAGGATTTACATTGATATATAAAATTCAATATGAATGTACTGCTAGAACTAGATTTACTAGTTCTTCCTCTGGAAAAAAAATATAGACAATTACTCTCATTTTACAAATACAATATAATGAAGGAAATTATTTTTATATGCTTTATTGCAGAAACTGTGTCAGTACTTAACTATTTTAATGTCATACCAGACCAGGTTTATTATCAGCAAAAGTGATTGACTCATGTCCTGACTGCTGGATAGTCAACAGATATGCTTGTCTGTGTTTGGCAGACAACAAATCAAATGAAGGAGAGATATCAGGAAAATCTTCCCAGGACTCAGACTATTTTTCAGATGGCAGACTGTTTTTCAGATGGCACTAATACTCTTTATTAATTAGTTTATTTTTACTCTTTTTCTAATGCCACGTTTTTTGAATTGTAACCTTTCCTCTATCTTAAACAAGGAAAAGTAATTTTCAACAGCTAAATGTATGCATATTAATAGCTTAATTACACAGAATTTAAGCAAACACCTTTCAAAATTTCCTCCCTCTCAGTCTGAAAAAAGTCCCTTAATATCTGCCTCAGGAGATGGTAAGACTTCAGGACCAGCATCACTAGATAAAATCTGACCCAGTTTTGTCTACTTCCATTGTTATACATACATCAGCAAATTGGCCGATTGCTGTAGTTTCTTTATTATTCCAAATATTTTTCTATGACTAACACAATTCAGTGCAGAGTATTTTTAAAATTATACAAACACAGATGTTACGTAGTTTGAATGTGAAGTCTCTACTGTAATGGCAAAAGTATTTATATAAAGTTTTAGTTACCATTTCTAATCAAAGGGACAATTATAGCGATACTTATTTGGCCTTTATTTTTCAAAACAAAAAGCCTTTTCTTACACTTGCCTCAGAACAAACATTCACAAAAATCACCTAAGTTTTATGTTTACTGACAGCTGCTTGTGACTTCTCAAGTTTTAAATGCAACAGTGTCTAAGCAATGGAGAATAACCTCAATTTCATACGGAGGAATGTCCCCCCAAAATGTGTCTTAACTCTCCCTATATACAGATGGAGTGACCATACTCACATGAGGCTGGTTGCTACACACTGAACTGTGTCTTTGCTGTAGCTGAGCCTGTGTGTCTTTGTACACACTCCAGAAGAATACTGAGTGCAGTCACCAAACTGCCCAAAACTGCACAGCCCAATCTCACTTTACCAAGATGAAACAGATCAGTTAGTATAGACTATGTTGTATGTACTGAAGAGTGGAAGGAAAAAGAGGTACAATATTTTAAAAAATGACTGCAAAAAGGCACATTAGAAAACTCTCTTCACACAGTTGACTACAAGGTATCCCTTCCACCTCAGGCTAAACAATGATACATCTTTGCCGGAAACTTCACATGAAGAAGTCTAAAGCACCATTTGTCATCACTCTTACCAGAACCTCACTTGCACACTTTAAAAATCACTTTTCAGGACTACCAAAAAAACCCCCAAAAACCCAACCAGAATGAAAAAAAAAACCAAAAAACCCCCACAAACAAACAAAAATATTTTTGTTATCCCTACCTTTAAAATACAAATGCTATGCACATGGTTAATTTTAAAATTAGTTGGAGTTGAAGCATGTGCATTGTATCTACAATTCTGATTCATTTGTAATCTGTTGAATTAGGCAAGTGTATTAGAAATGTAATTCCAGCTATTACAATGTGTTACATTTACTGAGAAACTGAGATTATTGTATTCTACAGGCAGTCATCTGAGTCCTTCTGCTGCTATTTTTAAATGATTTCCAGCAGATCTTCTCATTTAGCAATCTCAGATTGTAGGGTTTTTTTAAATATATATTTCTTGTTCACTCTTCTACACTGCAATTATTCAAGGAATATATCATCAGCTGTTTGTTAACATTTTTTTAAAAAATTATTTTAAAATATATTTTTAGCTTTTCACTTTTGACAATTTCAAATGATTTTGAGTGTATATGTGTCGTTGATGACATACTAATTATCTTCAGATTTCCAACAGTTTCTCACCATCATGACAATGTCCTGTTTGAATGCAGTTGTGTTACGCTGTAGCCCAAGCTGGCTATAAAATTATTTGTTTAGATTCTAAAACTTTTGTGATAATGTTAGCAGAACGAAAGTTCTGCTGTGACTAGTCAACTTAAAACCCGGCCTAATGTTTGTCTTCCATCCTGCACCTCAAACTGCCAGGCTTCTCTCTGTTGCTGTGAATGTCCCTTCACTGTAAGGATTACATTTATGGGGCACTAATTTTTAAATGCTTCATTTTACAAAATCTATTTTGAGGCGATATTTAACATGATTTCATTAAATAAATAATAAGATTTATTTGTTTAGTCTTGCGTTAACTCCTTTGGAGACGAACAGCAAAATGAGTGAAAAGGCTACACATATGAAATAATACTGCTTAAACAGTTTGCTTTCTTAAAATGACAAATGTTCTTGCGCTGTGCAAACTATTTTTGGCCTGTTGCAAAATATACTCAGGAACTGTAGCAATATCTTGATCACAGCTGTGAACAGAAACGAAGAACACTGACTTGACAAGAAGTGTTTTAATTCATGAGATTTGGAGCTCTCATTATTTCTGGTCTATAAAATTGCTTTCAAGTATGGCAATCGTTAGGCTTCCTAATATAAGTGTAAATGATTTACATTACACTAATGTGCACTGGATAGCCCTCTGCTCCTGTAGCCTGTCTCCACCTTGTTCACGTTTCTCAAATGAAAGTGCAAACCCAACTTTAGCTTGTTAATTGTTAACTATCAAGGGTTTCACTCTATTAATTAAAATATGTTTTAATAAAAGGAAACATAGCACATTTTGATAACAGCCTTCTAAGGCTGAAAAGTATTTACATTGTTGCATTTTAGGGCTGCTGTGAAAGCCGATTTTGTGCTATTCAGGGACCACAATAATAACGCTTTAAAATTCCTCACTGGGATGCAATGTAGTCCTTTTGATGGAAAGACTGTCTTTCTCATTCGGCAGAAATAAATCCATTCATTTGATCATGTAGTCATTGAGGGCAATACAAAACAAACCAAGTGTGAGAAATTCTATGTGATGAAGTAAACAAAACAAAACCCCCCCAAAAAGGGGAAAAAAAAAAAACATTTCCATGACAAAAAGATTCTTTGTCCTTAATCTACCCACCATATGCAAGCGTTTCTTTTTAGCATATCTCTTGTTCTAATCTCGGGTGACATGGCTACATAGATAAGATTCACAAAACAAAACAAAAACCTAGTTTAACAATTTTTTTCAATTTATTAACTCACCAGGAGTGTCATAATGAAGTAGTGGGGTTTTATTTTTCTGTATTGAAATGGACTCAGAGCATGTAAAAGTTTAAAATGCTAATGACAAATTCTTAGATCTAGAGCCCAACCCAACAGAGACGGGCTCAACAAATCTTGCTTTCATAATAAAAATACTAATTCTCCTCTGCTTGTCTATATTAATTTATTTTACACGACCACAGTTTCCTAAGGAAAAAAAAAATTGGAAATGCACTGCTTTGCTCCTCCACTGTGACAGAAGGAAGCATTTCTCTGTGTGCCTGTTATTGTCAACACCCAAGTGGGTTTTCCTGGAGCAGTGGCAGGAGCCCCTTTAGCAGCTCTGGACAGTGTGGGACTTGCTCCCTGCCTCCCCAAATACCCTGGGAAGGAGCAGGAGGCTTAACAATTTTCCAGTCTGACAGATGTTTTAACCTGATGAAGCGGATTCATGCTGCCTTAAGCTTCAGGGCTGTAAAGTTCAGATACAATAGTCAAAATCCTCCTCAGGCTTCAACTTTGCTGCCTTTCTCTCCTCACAGGAGCAACTTAAGAGTAATTACAGTTTTAAAGCAGGAGAAGGATTTTTTCGTTTTCCTTTTCGAAGGGAGAGAGAGAGAGGTGATAATACAGTGGAGCAAGGGGCCTACACAGAAAGCCGAAAGCATTGGGGATCCCGCTTGGTTATGTGAGAAACTAAGAAAGCAGTGGCCTCTATGCAAAGAGGAAAAGAAAAACTTTCAAGTGGAAGCTCTCAGCTTAGTCCAGGAGAAGAGAGCATGGGCCGCGGTGTGCCTTTGCACACTGCAGTGCCAGGGACTACTAAGGAAATTAAAACCAATTAAAAATTAAAAAAAAAGGGAAAAGGAAGACAAAAACCCTGCAGCCCTATTCCCGAAAAGAAAATTACAGCAAACTGGAAATAAAGCGGGATTACAGTCCAAATCTCTCCAGCTTTGGACACTTGTTCACTAGCAGCCTGGCAGCCCAGATGCATAAAAGCAAGTGTGCGTGTGCCTGCGTGTGGGGAGGAAGCGAGGAATGGCGGATGGGCGAGAAAATAACCCTTCCCCACTGCCTACAGCCGGCGCGACAGGGGCTGGTGGCGATGGTGGCACTCCGTGTCACCTACCACTGATAATGATTACAGTCGCAGCAGAGCCAGGAGGCGAAGGGGGGAAGGCAGCGCAGGGGGGAAGGAGAAAAGCTGCTGTTCAGTCCTCTCGAAAATAATGAAACCAACTCCGCTGGCCCCGCGCACCCGAGCGGCCCTGCCCGCTCCTGCCAGGGTTCCCCCCGGTCCCCCGGGACAACAAGGGGAGCGGCCGGGGCAGCCCTCGCAGCCTGCGCTGGCGACCCGGGGTGACGGGGGCATCCCCAGGCAGCGGCCGCCGTGGGGCTGCCCCGGGGCCCCGCAGCCCATGACCCACGGGACCTCCCGCAGCCCCGGGCAGGGCACCCCGGCCCCGGCCGCCCCAACTTTACTGCCGGTGGGGAGAGGGGAACATGGCTTCTGTCCGCTCCGAGCCTCCGCCGGGAGGGAGCAAGAGGGAGAGAAAGGGGGTACCCAGTAACACAGAGAGAAGGAGCGCAGCGGAGAGGAGGAGGAGGAGGAGGAGGAGGAGGCAGGCGCTGCTCCGGGGCGCCCGTTCCTGCAGCTGCTCGAGCCCGGGTGAGTGGGGAGGGAGGGCCGAGCCCCGCCGCCGAGCCCAGCCGCGATCAAAGCGCTGGGGAGGCCGGGAGGTTGCTGCTGGGAGGGCTGGTTAGGCAGGGGGTGGGCTGCAGAAACTTGGCTAAACTGCGAACTTCTCAGTTCCGCTGCCTCTTCCCCCGGCTGCTCTAATTCCCATTCTCCCGCTGCAGAGTAATTGCGCTCCCATGTTCACCATCACCATAAATTCACCTATCTCCATCCGAAACACACTCACAAAAAGAGAGAGAGAGAAGGAGAAAGAGGCGCCGGGAGCCCTTACCGTGCTCAGAAACTACCTCTGCTTGCAGCTCTTCGTCCGATTTGAGATGCTGGGGTTTCGCTTGCTTTCGACGAGACATGCTGCTAACTGAGCCGTCTTGACTCTGCTTTTTGCAGAGGCATCAGCGACGTGGAGGTGGAAAGGAGGGGGGGAAGGAATTGGGAACGAAGCAAGGGGGGCTGGGGGCTGGAAATAACTGTTCACAAATAAAAGTCGAGTTGCAAAACAAACCAAATAAACAACAGAAAAGGCAACCAACACCCCGGGGGAAAAAAAAAAAAGGCAAGTCTAACCAGCCAGCCAAACTGGGAGTGAGTGAGTGAGTGCGCGGGTGAGCGGGTGAGCGAGCGGGGGATGAGCCGGGCGGGGTGTGCGCGGGGCGGCGGGGTGTGCGCGGGGCGGCGGGCTGGGGCGGCTGCGCGCAGCGCGCATGGGGCTCAGTAATTATGATTGTGAATAATGCATGGCGATTAATGGTGCTGGGGGCGAGCGCGGATTGGCGCGGCTCCAGCGGACTCAGGCTGCATATGTAAATGAAGGACGAGGCTCCGCAATTAGCCGCTTCGCTCCGCCAAATGATGCGTCTCCCCGGCACCGGCAGCGCCGCCTGCGAGAGGCACCGACCGCGTCGGTGGCGGCGGCGGCGGCAGCAGCGGCGGCAGCAGCGAAGCACACACGCACCACGCAGGAGGGAATCTGTTTTGCACACACTTTACACAACATATGTGCAAGGTTCACTTGTTGGGAAAGGTCACGATCTTCGCTTTTCTGTCTGTCGTGCTTTCTTCCCCCCCCGTCTCTCAGTTTCTTTTGCTCTGCTTTCTGCTCTCTTTGCTTTATTTTCTTTCTTTTCTCTTTTCTTTCTTCACATCACTCTACGTCCTCTGCTCTCTCGGTCTCACTTTCCCCAGAAGTTGAGCTGCAAAGCATCTGATTTCTGTGTGTGCGTGTGAGTAATTTCTTCCCAGGAGGAAAAGAAACTTTTGTGTATGCCTTTTCTTTTTCCTTTTCTTTTCGGTATGATTTCTTTTTCGGCGTTGTACTGCTCTTTCCCCTTGATCTTCACATGCTTCTCTTTAGCTCTTCCTCCATTCTGTCTCCTTTCCCGTCGCTCTTTCTGTCTCCCTTTGCCGGCTGACTTTTGTTCTCTCCGCTCTCGAAAGCGCACGCACGCACACGCAGAAGACCTTGGGCAGTTTTGTCTTTCACCTCTCCTTCCTTCTTCTTTGTCTTGCAGCTTCTTTCTCCAAGCAGAGACTCCCCGTTGGTGGTGGTGGTCACTTCCTGTTGTCCATTGGTAGGAAGTTTTTTTTCTTTATCCCTCTCTCTCTCAGGTTGTAATGACTTTTTGTGACACTCCTCACCCTTCCGCCCACCCACCCCCCCGGCTCAGCCGTGTGTCCTGTTAACTAATGACAGCGGGCTCGCGTGTGCGCCGATGAGCAAGTCCTTGGTCTCCAGCAAATAGTATGGATCGTCTCCCAGTTTTGGGGGGTGGGGGTGGCTGTTGTTGTTGTCGCCGGGTGATCCCCCCTCCCCTGCCTTGCCTCGTTCTCAGCGGCGCCGCCAGCTGCTCCCTGCGCGGCGGCTCCGCCGGTCGCTGCCTCCGCTCCGAGCCGGGGAGCGCTGCGCGTACCGCGGCCGCTCTTGATTTCGGGCAGATAAACTTTCAAGTTTGGGAGCGGAGCGGGTCACACGGCAGCTCCTCCTACTCTCCTCCTCCTCCTCCGCCTCCCGTGCCGCGCTGCCGGGGCTGCCGCCGGGGCTGCCCCCAGCCCCGCAGCCCGATCCGCTCCCCGCCGCCGCCGAGCCTCTCTCTCCGCACGCACTTTCCCAACAGCGGCTTTTCTCCCAGGCCCCCCCTTTTTTTGTAAAAGTGAGGAGGGAGGGGGGGTGGGGAGAGACTTCCCTCCCCCCATCCCCCGCTTTCCCCTCTTATCGCATTACAAGTTGCCGGGGAGCCGGGCCGAGCCTCCCCCGCCCCGTCCCGCAGACTCGCGTCCCTCCCGCCCCGTCCGTCCCCCGGGGAGGCGGGCGGCCCCTCCGCCGCGCAGCAGCTTCGACTCCCCGGCCGCCGCCACAAGTTGCCGCTTCCCGTGGCCGTCCCTGCCCGCCTCCCACTCGGCCGGGGCGGGCGGAGAGTGCGGCCAGGCCGCCCCCCTGGGGGAGAAAAGG
>VXAZ01009368.1:869585-892085 GCA_013399875.1 Gymnorhina tibicen
AACATTACTCTCCCCAACCCCCCAACCCCCCAACCCCCCATCACCAAACTTTGGCATTTTCTATTGCTCGGTGCCTGGTAGTTTCCTCAGCAGCAGACGATTTCTAGAAGAAGATTTTAAAAGTGCGATGTGAGGGAAAAAAAAAAAAAGGCAGCTCATTGGCAGCGTTATAAACCCAAAACTTTGTCCTTTGTAAAATTAAAATGATTGAAAATTAATATGATTTTGCGGAACGTGAGAGAATCTTTAAGTGGAAAATTAAATAACCCCGTCTTTAATGTTTAATGAGCAATGGAGAACACAACAGGCAAGAAAGGCATAATTACCAGATTTGTATCTCTTGACATTACCATATTCTAGGGTTACAAGTGATACATTTTATGGTTTTCTTTTCCCTTATGCCGCTCGCCTTCCCACTTTTTCTTTGGGAGAAAGAGGCTGCAGCGCTGCGCGGGGGTCGCAGAGCCGGCTGCCGGGCGCCGCGGAGCGGGGCGGCCGCTGCCCCCCGCCGGGGAAGAGCTGCGGAGCCCCGGCTCTGTCAGGCACCGCCGGGACGCACCGCCGGCCACGGCGCACATCTCCGGGGGAAAGTTTCTACCCGACCTCCATGGAAAACCCTGTCAGTGTAGCGGGCTCGGGAGGCGAGTGGAAAGTTATGAAGTGATACGCGTCTCCTCCGTCCCCTTCCTCCTCCCTCGCTCCCCATTACACCGCAAAGTTTTCCACGGACCTTTTAATTAATCTTCTTGAGTCGAGGGCGAAAAAAATTTATAATGATGCGTTCGCTGAAGTTGGGCTGAGAAAAAACACGGCCACTGCGATGGGGGGGGGAGGGGATGGGATCGTTTAGCCGCGTAAATCTGTGCGCACCCACACAGGTAGGGGCGCGCAGGCGAGCGGGGAGCGCGGTTGCGGGGCTGGCAGTCACGCGTGTTCTGTCTCAAACCGCGCCCGCTCGCTTCCCCGTCGCAGTGACTGGGGGTTCCATCAAAATACTTTACTAGTGATGGGAAGCAAAAGTGTTTTTTTTCCTCCGTAATTAAATCTAATTTGTTAATTGTCTTCTTCTTCTTTTGCGATGTTGCTTTCATTGTCAGAAGCGACACGTTATTATTCTGCCTGCTTAATAATGTTATTTACCAACCAGTACATTATTTTTTACATTAATGCGACACCTAATTATGCGTTTGCTTTAATTTTTTCCTTATTCGGAGTTCATAAAAACCATCAGAAAGCTTATCTACAAGATTGACTCTACAAAGAGCATATGAGTAGTTCTGTCTACACTTACGCTTTATACAAGGTTGTTGTTCTTAAACCCATCAAAGTTACCAACATGCGGATAAGATGGATCTGACGTTTTGTGCAATCCATCTACCGTCTTTTAAAGTTATTATTTTGCTCAGCAACTTCATTCGAAGGGGCATGCAATTATTTGGGCTTTATTTTCTGTCATCTCCTACTCTTCCTGGCAGACTGAAGTATCGTCTTCCCACCTCCTTTCCACACCACAACTTTTGTTTGAGGACCCTGGGGTTAAATCCAGCGCGATTTTTTTCTGTTTAAAGCTGCAACAACTGACCGCTAATTCGTTCTCACGTGAGCAAAGATATTACCATACTAATATTATTATTGGTAAGAAGAGGTAATTGATAACACCACCTGCCACTCTGCGGCAATCACGATGATAAATGTTTCCATCAGAGGGAAATCTGTGCTTGGTCTACCACAGCCTAACCCAAACAGCATGTCAAATGCCAATTATAAAGATGTTTCTTTTCTATTACAATTTTTTTTTTTTTTTTGTGGAAAGCAACTAGCCCCACCACGAGATTTATAGAACCAGTCCACAGCACAACTATGCCTTAAACGTTTTGCCTTAAACATTTAAGTTACTTTTCCTTTTATTTAATACCATGCCACCCTTGGGTCTAAATAAACATTGATTCATATACACAAAAGCTTATGTTCACACGTAGCAAACTCCAGTTACCATCTACTTCTGTTCCTTAACCTAACAGCTGACACACTAATTTAACAAAGATTTTTAAATACTTTGTGGAATATTTGTGATACACATCGTTGTGGGGACATTATCAAGACAACACATATTAGAGCTCATACAGACATGTCATTCACATATATGGATATACAGCATAGGTGCTGTATGTATTAAACCACTCTATTTGTATTGCAACACTTCTGTCAGTACATACTCCAGGAAGTGCATGTAGGAATGCAGTGTGTATGTAAAATCAGTGGGCTTAGCCCCTTTGCAAAAATCTGTATGCTCCTGAAAAAGATGAGATGAATATTTACATATATATATATAGCACAAGCACACACACACACAAATAAATGATGTTACATTGTCCACTAATTCCAGCTATATAAATAGTGTAGGCAAGTATAAAAACTTTCATTGCCTTGGCTACAGATATGCTCAGAAGATTATTATTAGTTTGTATTAATAGATGCAGGCCTCAAAAGACGAAATCAGCTATTGATAATTGCAAGAAGTATACAGCAGCTACTGTATCGATCGGCTTGTCCCTTATTCCCCTGGTATAGGAGAGATAAGAAGACACACTCTTTAGTGCAATATAATTTCTTTTGACCTATCTGCTTGCTACAGACTTATGATGAATAGCCAGAGTGGTTAAAGTCCTTTATCACGAAAGTTACCCCTTGATATAATATTGATTCTTTATAACTAGCTCCAAACACAAAAATCAAACTGTCCACTTGACCATCATCATCATCAATATCATCACAAAGGCTCTGGAATAAAGATCAGCACAGGACTGAAAACGCTTTCTATAATCTGCCCACCTAATCTTTATTTGCTGATGATGAAAAGAAAAGGGGTGTGTGTATGTGTGTGTGTGTGTGCGCACGCCGCGGGGGCGGGGGCGAGCGGAACAGGGAATGTCATCTGAACAAATAATAACAAAAAAACCCCCTCTTAGCTTAAGAAAAAGACTGTTCGGCCGCCTTCAAAAGAAACCAGGTGATGATCACCGAAGTTAATGATCACGCTTCGAAGCCCCACTCTGTTGAAGGAGTGGATTCAAGTGCGGAGAAGGCCCGACGTGATATTATACTGGGGTGCCCCCCCTGCCCCCGAGCGAAGCCGTCTGCGGTGAATACAGAGAGTTATGTAAGGAGCAATCACGGCAGGAGTGGGATCAGGCAGCATTCTCCTTGGCTAGTCAGGACTAACAAGTCGTCTTCTCACTTTCTCTCCTTTCGCTGCTCCACGAAGCGATCCATCATTTCTTTTCAGATCAGCTTGTGATCCGGTAAAGAAAAAAAAAAAGCCCCACGGGAAAAATAAAAGGAGCCTAGGATATGAACCGCTGATGTTTGGGTTGATGCTTAACGAGCATCTATAGGATGGTGTAGAAAAGAAAAAAAAAACCATAATCCACACCTACATTGCCCTAAATTAACGGTATTTTCTTCGCCTTCCCTCTCCTTAGTACCAGCATGCTTTTGCTCAGGGTTGCATTAGCACAATCACCAGTAATTACAAGCGTGTGTACACTGGGAGAATGAAGATTGGGAAGGTGGGAGGTAGGACGTGATTCCCCTTTGGAGCAATCAGGACTGGGAAAGGTTTCAATCCATGCAAACGGTACGTTGATCATATTTAATGGGCTGGTTAGGCTGGCGCACGAGCCGAGGTGCCATTTCAGCGCAAGTTTGCTCTTTTCAGGCGAGAAGGGGAGGCGGGGGGAGGGAAGGAAGGACAGCGATGGAAGCTGCCACGGCAGCTGAAGTTGCATTCACTCCGTCCAGCGCCCCAAGGGAGCACAGCTCCGGGGAGAAGGCGCTCCCTACCACGGACACCCTTTGTGGGTAACGGAGCTGGGGGGATGCAGCGCAGGGCATACCCCAGCAAGAGGCGGCCGCGCCGAGGGACGAGCGGGGGCGGACCTGCCCTGCCGGGGGTTCCCGTTCCCGGGCCGAGCCCGGGGAGCTGCGCGGGCCGGGCCCGGGGGCCGAAGCGAGCCGGGCTGGNGAGCGGTGGAGCGGCCCCCGCCCGGCCAACACGCTCCGCCGGGGCTGCCGGCTCGGTGACACCCCCGCTGCGCCGCCGGCAACTTCTCCAGAGCGAGCGGATTGCTCCCTGTCTTCCCGTGCCCTCTCCAGCAGCCTCGGCCCCGGCAGCCGCGGGGCCGCCACTCCCCTACGGGCCTTTCCCCGGGGGAAGGTTCCCACCGGGAGTTTTCACCCACGACTGTGGTCCAGGGAGGGTCGCGGAGGTGGCAGCCGTGACAGCCGGCGGCTTCAACACTGGGAGTCGCGGCCAGGCTCCTGACGTTCCCAGCTCCCCCCTCCTCCGCGGATCGGAGCCCCCCACCCGTGGGAGCAACAGCGGCAACAATTACTGTCATCGTTCTCCCAAACACTCCACACAGGAGGCTCCGTTTGCTCCATGAGCGGCTCATAATTACGGATTTTAAAAAACTTTCCTCCTTCCCACTAAGTCCTCAGCATCCCCTCTCTCCGTTCCTCCTTTCCACTGAAATAATCTGCGGGGTCATTGAAAAAAACCCAACCAACAACGCAGGGTGGGGGAGGGATATAAGAAATACCGAGATCCCCTGAGGCCTCGGTTGCTGCTCCTCATCAGGGCACACAGGCACAGAGCCTTCCTGATGAGTTCCCCAGCCCTAGCAGATATCTCAGAACTGTTCACTGACCTTTGCAGTAGATACTGTTAGACAGTGAAATCAGTCAATCAAATTTTAAAAATGACAGTCTTTTGTCCAGGTTAGGACATGTAGCTTGAGATTAATTATAAAATGGGCATCACAAGTACACACAGGTGAATGAATGGAGGGTGTTCTTAAGATTTCAATGCTTTTTGGGATAGCAAGAGGCAAGGTTTCTCAGAAGATGCAATGTAATCCATGGTGGTGTCTTCCTCAAACCAGATGATGACAGAAGGACAAAAATGAAGAAGTGGAAATGGGCAAATGCATCATGACAGTGGCTGGTGGGAGATGGGGAGAAGGGTGCTTTCAGCTTTATGCTACTGGTACACAGAAAAAGTTGATCAAATGATGATAGAACAAACTGGTTTGTTTGGTTGGTTTTTTTGTCGTTGTTGTTGTTCAACAATGTATATCTTTGCTATGACCTAATGATATGTGTGCTATTGAACTTCACAAAATGCATTCATGCTTCCCTTGGCAGGTCTAGGTGTAAGAGTTGATGACTAACAAAAGTAATATAGATTAGAATCAATTCCCCTTATCTGGTGACAAAAAATAACATCGTGTCAGCACTGTGTACATCCTAGCGTCAAATGACACAATATAATTTGATTAGTTGAATAAATAATCAGCTATGTCCAGACATATAGGTCACCTACTTGTAAATTAGATTACCCTGCTTGGGTACAGGCAGCACCTGATTAGGAAACAGCGTCTCTCTGTGTCACTCTAGCTTCCCTTTAGAAAGAATGCCTGATATTTTCAAATGCAAGGGCTTTTAAAAATGTTTTTATATTTTGCAAAATCCTGTATGTGTTTTCATGTTTGCATGTAACATTTATGCAATTTGTACTAGAGATACCACCTTTACTACCAAAGCTAGCTGAGTTGTCCCTGTTTATCTGAGTATTTGCAAGTTTTAAATGATAGCCCATGTGCTGTGGTCTGAAATAAGGATAGCTGAAATACAATCTTTTTGAAAACTAGGCAGCATACATTTCCATAAATGATTTTGGCTAGCCCACTCAGACTGCACACCCATATGAATAACAGGAATGTGAGAAAGAATAAAGTGTTAGATAAGGGAGCATGGAAACATTTAAATTCTGAAGTCCACTCTGAGGAAGATCATCAAATCTCAAGATAAGTATGTTGGCTTTTCAATGCAAACCATTATGTCACACTGCAGAAACAGGAGAAAGCTCAGAGTCTGTGTGAAGGCTTTTTAAGGGTTGGCATTTCTGCTGGGTTTGAATCTTTTTGTAATACTCTATTGGCCAGAGAGATCTGTGAAAAACTTTCTGGCATTTTACTTTTTCCATAACTTCTGAATAACTTTTCACAAATTAAGTAAGCAACATGCTGGAGTGTGGTTTCCTTTCAGAGCATATGTGTTAGTTAATATAGTGTAGCCTGGCTTAGAATCATTCAGAGATGTGTAGAGATCAGGAGGAGGAACAAAAAGTGCAGCCTATAGTGAATACTTGGTAAAGAAGTACTATTAAAAAGAAAGAAAAAGAGGAGTTTGATAGAACAGATAGGAGACTGAGCCACTTGAGTAGTAAGAGAATGGTGGTAAGGGCAAAAAGGTGAAACAGAGATGATGGGAAGGGAGATTACACGGACAGAGAGAGAAGAGGCCAGTGTGTGACTGTGGAGAAAAGAAGCATTTTGGAAATAAGTTCACAGAAATTAGCAAATGAAAAATTACAGCCTTTATTTTACATAAAGGGTTGTACAAGGTAGGATTCTTAAAAAAAGCTCAAGACTCCAAGTAAAGGGACAAGATTCTGAGGATTTTGGTATATTAGACCTGCGGATCCTGTTTAAAACTGCTCTTCTTTGAATGTAGAATGAAACACAAGTTTGTTCGAGAAGTTTCTAGGCATAAACAAGCACAGAGGCTAATTTCTGATATGGCAGTGTTGCTCTCTTTGGATGTGCCATTAATAAAATGAAAGAAAAAATATAATTCTTTCCTGCTTTGCTAAGAACTCCAGCAGTTGATAGTGTCCCATTACTGTATATGTTACATATATATTTTATACATAAAAGGCACACCTTTTAGTTTAAAGTGCTCATAATGTGGCCATAAAATACCATACATTTTTAAGTATGTGCATTTGACTCCTTTACTATTGTCATGTGACAGCCCTTTCGCTTAAGGTAAACCAAAATGGCAGTGGTAGTATTGACTTACTGCTTTTGCTGTTTTGGTTTGTGTTTTTTTTCACTGTTGAAAGGTATAAAATGGTGGAGTGGTGATAGAGGGAATGACACAGATAAAATTTATAATAAATATATAATTATATATCACCTTCGGGTTGCAAAGATTTGCCTAAGGAGTGCAATAATGCTCCCAACTCATGATTTTATACCATTATAGAAAAATCTCTACCATTGCTGTGATGAAAATCAATTGGTCAGTCAATCACCGTGCCTGCCTCCGCCTGCTAACAGGAATGATACTGCAGCATCTATTCTTGCCCCTCTTTGTGAGAATGAAGGAAGAGTTTTGCTTCCCGGTTTGGAATCTCTTTCCTGAATGAATGCATCAGCTTTTGTATGTGTGCATGTGCACCTATGTGTGTGTATAGAAACACAGAATCACTTAGTTTTTAAAAGACCTTTAAGGTCATTGAGCCAGGTATGTACATTTCATAGTCACATACTGAACTGTGCAGATATATCCATGTAGATCTGAAAACTGCGTTTGCACACCTCTATTCTCTCCCTGAACACAGGGCTTGATTTTAAAGCAACAACCAGCCATGCATTCCTCTTTTCAAAAATGATTATCTTAACAATTTGTGCAGCCGACTGCAGTATCTATCCATGATAGTAGTTGTGCTGTGTTTTCCCTGCCAGGTGCAGAGAAATGTTTCTGGTTGAAAGATCCACCTTTCACCATTGTGGGAGATTTCTTGCTCAAGTATATATTTATTTTTTGTGTGCTCTCAAAGCAAAAAAATGCATCTATATCAGGTGTTACAAGCACATTTTCCAAATGTAGAATCTGACTCTCAGAGACACTGTATTAAATTAATGAGAACAGTTAATCCATTAGGTAAGTTTCTCATAATTTTACAAATATTCAATATATTAGGTTTATGTTTAAACTGGAAAGGAACAGAGACATGCACAAACAGAGGGGAGGTGAACCAGAAGGCTGAGACCAATCACTGATATCTTACGGTTAGAAAAATATTTCCATGATGGATAGGTAATTTTAGAGTCAACATCAGTATGGTTTCTGACATTCCTCTAAAGCACCTGGTACAGGTCAATGCCACAGACTGATAACAAGTAGGCCAGACAACTGTCCTGTGCCAGCACAACAATTTGTATGTCTTTCTGTTCTCTGGCAAGGGTGCATTACATCTGTACATCTCTAGTGCTTCCTCTCATCTGCTTCCCTGTCTCTGCTTCCATGAGAGAGTAATATCGGCTCTGCGTAACCCAGTGAAGTTGCTCTCTTTGAAATAATCTTCATTTTATTTAGTTGTGGAGGAGACTCCAAAGGGAGAGGGAAGGTGCACAGGAGCAGGAGGGACTGCTGTAATGACAATGCTGTCTGTCCTGCAGGTCCATCTTTCTGTGTGCCAAATCCTGCCTGCAACACAAGTCTTATCACTTAACTGCAACACAAGTCTGGTTGCTGAGTTTCACCATGTCCCAGATCATGGAATGGGGTAACACTCTCTTAGCTTACAGGTACTGGACATTAATTCATTCTCCAAGGTGGACATTGCATGAGTATGGACAGTGCCATGTTGTGAAGCCAGGCACTCCTGTCAGGAACAGAAGAGCTCGACTGCTTTTCTCCCCTGCATGGAACTCTAACAGCAGTCCTCTTAGTTTGTCACCAAAGACCTCATTTATGCCAAGGGCTTACTTTTGACGAAAAAACCCGCTCTTTTAAGCCTTGCTACAAGACACTGACATGCAGGCGAGTCAGGTAGTCTTGTTGTGTTATTTTTGTGTACTTGAAATCCATATAATTTATTTTAACGGTCAAAAATAGGATAGGCGAGGTGGTGCCACATATGTGTTCTCTATTGCCTGTTTCATTAGCTGAGTTGTTTGGACCCTGCTGTTTTCAGAGAAAGATTTTGTATTTGACACATCATGCTAATATCAGTCATTAGGTACAACTGCCTGTGATTGGTGCTCTATAAATACCTATGCACAAGTGGCTTGTGATTGTTGCTGTGTAAATACCTACCAGAGATAGCCCTGCACTGGCCAGGAAATGAATTGGATTGTCCTGCAAGAAACACATAGAAGTAGGTAGCGAGAGAAAACTGTTCTAAGCTCCTTTGCAGAGGTAATGAAGTTGGTTTCAGGGGCAGGTGGCCTCAACGAGGGACCCTGCAGGTGCTGCTCCTAGTGTCAAAAGACTCCTGCAGCTTTGCCTGTCTTCCAGGTAGTGCAGCATCAATGGATATGCACAGTGTGTTTCCTCCACTGGCTTTTCCTACCTGAGGGGACCAGACCAGGAAAGATAGTTTGCTGGAAAGCTTGGTGTCACATGGCTGAAATAACTACTCAAGGGACTTCTGCTGTGGCTGATCACCGAAGTGTGGAGTTTGCCCATCCTTAGCCTCATCACAGAGGTTTTGCTGTCACTGTTTGACAGTTTGTGCCATACCCTCTAGTGTCTTTCAAAAATATCTTCAAATCCCCATGTAAAGCCTTTACACATGGACTGAGTACCCTGTGCTGGGGAGTGATTACAGTCCAGGTTCAAATTGTCTTTGTGGTAGAATTTTCCCTTTTTGCATCAAGCATACAAGGTAAAACCACTCACATTGTTGATTCTTTCTGTAATGTGAGAGAGAGATACATTCTTCACCTTAACTCAGGAACCATGGATCATACGTCCAGGTGAATGGAGGCAAGAAAAAAAAAAAACAGTGAGAAAAAGGTTTTCACTTTGTTGATACAACTTTGCTAAGTGAACTTTTGGTCCAGGCCATCTGAAGACAGGAGCTCAGCTTGTTGGATAGATAAGACAAGCTCTGAGGGACTCCTACATAAACAAACTGGACCTTCAGTGCTGGTGTGTTAGTCCAGCCAGGAAACTCTTCTTGGTTTGGCTACTCAGGCTGTTGGGAAAGCTGTCTTGAATTTAGTTTCTGAAAGCAAAATTTAGTCCTTAGAGAGTGTTGGAGGTTAGGAAGTTCAAGCATTTCAGATGTGTGAAGAACAGCAACATCTTAAACATCAGTAAAGGAACAGCAGGTTGTAAGGTGATGACCATGATAAGGTAAAACATACCAATGCCCCTGTATTCTGCATTTGCACAGGACCAAATATATTCCTGCTTACAGAAGTCAGTAGTCTGACACCCCGTATTATGTGGACCTGCTGATTTCAATGGGAATTGCATCCTGATATTATATAGAATCAAATTTGGCCTTTATATCAGATTGGTGTAAGTTACAGTAATTTTGAACATCTGTTGAATCACAATTAAGTATGATTATGTACTTCACACCCTATAGTCATTTCCTTACCTAATTACATCCAACCACTTTGCATGCCACTATTGAATTTGCCCAGGTATTTTTCTGAGTCAGTACTCCTGTAGCTCTGCAAATGCGGTGATGTTGAGACAAGAAAGTACTTTTTTAAATTAAGCGCAATTTACAATATGTTACACTTTCAACATTCAATTAAATAATAAAGATATGAGAATAAAATCCTTTCACAACTCCAGGGAGCCGCTGATGGAATAATCTGCAAATAAGATTAAAAGATTTCAGTACAACTAAGATTGCCTTTCATGACCTTAAATGTCATCCACATCAGATTTAATTCCAAACACTGAATTTTTCCTTTTTCATTAGTCAGTCCAGGAGAGAGATGATAATGCTTTATCATGATGTACAAGATGGGTACTAGTATGTGAATAATAATTTATTTTCTAGGAATACATACTGCTCGATTTATATTTCCATTTCAACAGTAAAACCTTTGCTGTATAATGTATGTAAAGCTCCCACCTGCAAAGATGATTATTCTGTGCTGTTGACATCACATTATTATGCAATCAATACTTTGGCATGACTTGCATATTTTTTAGTTCCTCTGGAAATTTGCTACTTTTTAATTCTGCTTGAATAAAGAAATCTTTCCTACTTTACTACTATCCAAGTGCATTTTTGATTAGTAATTACACATTTCCACATGAACAGCAAATCGGATGAAAGAACTATCCCTCTTCCCCCCATACATCACCAAGATGATTTGGCCTAAGTGAAATTTCAATGGTGTATGAGAGATTCTGAGGGGAGAATGAAGAGGAAGAATTATTTTTCATTGGGTATTCAAACAACTGTTTAATATGAATTAATTTCATAGACAACCTAATTTTGGGCTGTGCATTGCAGAGCATACTATCTGAAGCAATTTAGCAAAGTCTCCTAGAGTACTATCTGAGTTCAGGCTGAAGGGCTGGTACCAGTTTCCAGGTGGACCACTTGACAAAATTGTGTTAGAAGATAACTGTGAACCATAAGAAGGTTTAATCACATCCTTTTCAAGAAAAGATTCAGAAATCCATTAGGTTCACTAGCAAAACCGATTGCCTTGAGTGGGGTATGGGTTTGTATTTCATGTTCTACAAAACCAGCCAAGCTTAGTCCAGCATTATGTATTTCCTACTTGTTTAAGGAAGCTGGCAGCATCAAACTACCCAACTGAAAAAGCAGCATGTTTCAGAATTTCCCTGCAAGGTATCAGTTGCAGAGACCTCCATTTCTAGTAGGAGGTTAGTAAGGAAAAGATATGATAGGACTTCAGAAATCCTGTTCCTGCCCTTGGGAGCCTAGGTCACTTGTATTTCTAATGGGATCTTTCCTCACAGGCAACTCTCTATCAGAGATTGTGATTTAATTAGGATGTATTAAACCAGAAGGATTTTCACAAAAGGGGTTTTGCTTTGACAAATGGGGGTTTTCTGGTAAGGCTTGGTTCTGTCAGAGCATTCTTTACCAGTGTTGGTGACCTCAGGTCTTGTACTCCTGTTTCAAAGAGCTAGTATGAGTTGTATTCAGATACTACAGCTTTCATCAACTCCAAGCATCTAGAAAGTTGCTTGCCTATGCTGGATAACAATATACACGCAGCATTCCTGTCTGATGAAGTTTATGCATCAGCCAGATGCCTAAGAGTTCCAAAATGCAGTAAGTGGCATGAAATTATACAGATAAGGCAGTAATGAAGTCTGAGTTAGGACTTGGGTTTTCTATCTGTCTCCTGCAAATAGTCTCTATTGCTTGCGCCTATGTTTATGTACTACAACTTTACGGATACTTTCTTTGATGGATCATAACACTCCTACTGACACTGTGATGCTCCTGAATCTAACAAACTAATACTCAAGCAAGAACCAATTAGAGGTAGACTGACCTGATTTGTTTAAATCAGGATATGTAATTCTGGATCAGCATTCAAAGACAGCTCCTTGGCTGGTGACAATGTATGAATGGTATGTGTTTGCAAACATTATTTACTGAACTGAACTTCATGACAACTTTATGAAATACTTCAGCATTGTTGTCCCCATGGCATTTTAGATGAGACTGAGGCCAGATGACAAGATTGCTCTTTTCCAGTGACAATTGGTGAGCACAATCCATGGGACATGTTTCCAGAGGTACCAAGGACATAGATCTGTTCCTTGTTCTGCAAGGCAGACAACATTAGGAGTTGTGTCACCTGAAGTTCAGCCTGAATTGTCACCAAAAGACCACTCTATTGACACTTACCTGTTCCATTTGTCTCTACCCAAAAGCACCATCTAGAAGCAAAAGCCGTATAAGGATGTTTAGCACCATCTACTAATGACACTGTTAAAATAGCAGATTAAGTAACTTTGTGCCCTCTGTTACTCTCACATGCCATTCCAGAAAGTTCTCAGTAACTTGTAAATCCTCGTGTTTTGGAGCCTCCCTTTGCTGTCTTTGGTATGTGGTACTCACTCCAGCAGCTGAAGTTATATGGGAAGTGCTATCTGAATGGAGAAACCAGACATTTTCTGCAGAGGACATCCAGCTGTGAACATTTCAGAAGCTGTTGTCATCAGAATGTCTTGATTTCTTTCTCTTTTCCTTCAGTATAGGTAAAGCAGAAATACGTGACTGGTTTTCAGTTACACACTGCTCAGGCTGTGATATATGAACTTTTAAAAAAGTTATCAGCAGTTCACCTGTAAGAGCAAGAGATCAGAGCTCTTACACATGTTAATACAGAAGGTCAGCATAAGACTTTGCGGCAAAGGGAAAAAGAAAAATCTGGTTCTTTACGGGACCCAGCTACAGTCTCCATGACTGAAATAAATATCCCATGTGGAGAATATGCATCGATTTCCTTAATGAGGATAGTAGCGGTGCACCACAGCATGGAACCAAAAGCAAATGAGCAAAGTTGCAAAGGATACAAAATTTGCCTTTCACAGGAAATTTCAGGAATTCAAGGTTTATTTTGCTTCTGAAGTAGAATAAAATCAAATCAATTTACATGATATTTTCAAAACAATTTCATTTTAGGCCCCAGTCTTTAATCTCAATTTAAAACATAACACAATCTGAAGGAGTAATTTCAAAATGAAAAATGGAGTCACTGTTCTGAAAAGGTTAATGCGGGGTATTTTAACCTTACCGAAGGAGTTGTAATTGTTTTCCAGATTTTGTTGAAGTTGACACTTTCTCAGAAGAGCTTTGTTTTCAATCAAACAGCAGTTTTCCACCGAAAAAACATTTGGTTGGAAAAGTTCCACTCAAGCTAGATGAAGCATGGGAGGTTTGTAGATAAGGAGAATATAATTAGCTACAATAGAAATTTTGTCAGAAGGCTGAGGCTAAGAGCTCTCACGCACCGGATAAATACCACTGCACTCCTGAAAAGAGGACAAGCAACTAGGGCTGTTATTTTGCTTCCAAAAGGTTGCTGCTTCTGTACTACATCAGTGTCCTCCCTGCCTAATCACACTGGTTCTATGCCGACACAGTGGGGATGAGAAAAAACAACTGCTTGCTGAGGACCTATTTTTGGGAGAAAATTTAAGCACATGCTCTGCTTTTGGTGCGTTACCAGTTACACTGAGGTCTCTGGGATGTCTCTAGCAGCAGAAGCTGGGAGACAGCAGCAGCACTGCTGACTGCCCGTGGTCTGTTCTCTCAGACATCTCTTTCTCAAGATGTGATCTCGTAAGATACCATTGAGGCTGGTGGGATGACAAAGCATAGATTTATGCAGTAACAGGCTTTCTTTTTCTGCTTACAAACAAAAGCCAAAATGGAAAACATATCTCCTAGAAATACTGCACAAATATAAATGAAAAAATATTTACCTCCAGGATATTATTCAGGATTTTAATCAACTTTTTAATAGGTGAAAGGAAGCATCGATACGCAGGTCTGCATCATACTTTGCTAAGGCAGGAATCATTGCCTGAAGGCAAACTTCTTAATCTTGTTGATTTTACAAGGGCACATACTTATTCCTGGAAAGTAAGAAGGATCTTCCTTCACAATAAAGTAACACATGCCAAGAAGCATCAGAAAGGAGCTGGGGTAGAAGGCAAATAATTTCCTTTACTAGGAGAAGCAGCAGTGGAGACTAATTGTCCAAAAATGTTATTGCTTAATTTCTCACTCAAACTCATTTAGCTAACGAGGGTCAAATCCCATTTTCATATTGAAAGGGTAGGATGACTTTTTATTAAGGTAAGTATGACTCTACTTGTTTTATCATTATTTCCACCAAAACAAAATCTTCCGGCTGAAGATTACTGTATTCCAATTAGTATCACACTTTGCAAGGAAAGCATCCAATCATTATGAGAAAATTGTGTTTCTCTATTAAACTAGCTGTCTGTGGGGGCTTGGTGTTCATTTTGATTTAGTGCTGGCGTAAAAGAGGTGACAAAAACTTATGTAGGTTCAAAACTCAGGCACAGTTAGTACACAAAAAATATTCACCAAGGGCTATTAAACGTGAAACTGTGGCCCAGGATGCTTTGAGCCACAGGCTGTTGAAAGATGTGTTACTATGTCAAGAAAGTGTAACCAAATGTTTACCCAGCTTTCTTCCGTAAGCATCCTTTTTCTCTGGTGAAGACAGAAAAGACAAAGTTAATCTTTGCATCTTAATAGGCAAAATATGTTTTAGTGTGGCCACAAGAGGCAGTCCTTGGAAATCTGAATATTCCCACCTTAGGCAGCCACCGACCTGTTGCTATATCTTTAGCAATGTGTTTTTATGCTGGCGAGGTGCTCACAAATGCAACAACAGGTTGCTGTCCTGCTCCTCGCCAGCAGAACTGCAGTTGATTGAATGCTTGCTGCAAGTATGTACCGGTGCAAAGGAAAGAAAAACCCAAGACCAAACCCAAAACCAGCAAACCAACCCCTAAGTTCTTGAAAATGGATTTTCTTGAAAATTAAATTCCTCACAAATCAAACCTGAGTAGGGCAGGGGAGCAGACTGTCTGAGCTGATGCAGCAGTGAATTATTAAGACATGCTAACAGGACTGAAAACAACTTATCACTTTCCTCAAGTATAACATGGGAAAAGTGTCGTAGTGAAGCTGAATTAATCAGAGCTGATTTCTGGCAGCCTTTCTCTGAGTAGCAGGACTCTGCATGTCATTCAACGAACTGAAACTGATGTACTCAAAGTGATGCTTCTCTGTGGCCTTGGTTTCCTTGGCTTCCTAGGATTAAAAATGACCCTAAATTAATGCCCTCAATTAAAAATGCCCTTTAATCTTCTAGTTTCGCACTGTGTAAGGAGTGTTTCTAGGATTTCCAGACTGGCCTCACAGTCTCTCAGAACAAATTGAGTTGATCTATTTTCATTTTGCCTGGATGAATACACACAAGTGACACTGGTGGTCTCATCCCACGTTCTCCTTGCTGCTCCTGTTTGCCTGAAAAAAGCATCACACAGCTTCTCATGCCACTGGTGCATTAGGTACATCACAAGGTGTCGATGGAGTCCCAGTGCAAAAGAAATCCAATTAAATAGTCTTTCCTCCTTTCTTATGCAGAGTGATGACTGGAACCAATGGAAAATTAACTGCAGGTGGCTCAAAATAACTGACGCTTTATTGCCTGCTGATTTCTCATTGGAGCACCTCAGTCTCCTTTCATTTACACACATTTCCTCCTTTCCAATGGAAGGGGCACTTAGGAGCAAATAACTTTTCTGTAAATTGGGCCATATGTCTAGTCCTCCAGGGGCCCACAGTTTCAGCCCTCATCTAGAAATTTCAGAATAAATCAGAATACGACAAACCCTGCACTAGAAGTACTTCACTGTTTATGTAAGAGCTTTTCCCTACAAATGGACTGACTACTTGAATTTGAAATCCTTTGCTCATCTGGAAAGTCTCTGATCCAGTATCTGACAGGAGAAATGTCTCTCCTATCCCAGTCTCAAAAGACTTTCTTACTACATCTTTTCCTGGAAAGCATGTCCAGCAGAGTGTCACAAGCCATCATTTTTCTGTCTAGCCAACAGTCGCATTTTTAACTTGGCTTTCTCTAGGTATTGTTTTATGTGAATATGAAGTCCTCCTGTGACAGCAAAAAGTACAGATGTAATAATATACACTGCAATATATTTTCAAACCAACAGAGCCATTTCCTCCTCTTTTGTTCCCTTTTATGACCCTGATGTCATTTGGAATAAACTTTAATTGGGTCATTTTGTCATCCGCTGAGCAGCCTCCATTAACAAACCTTTACAACAGTAAGTGCTGGTAGCAGGATCTCTGTCACAGGCAGTTGCCACTTAGTGAAGTTTCACAAACATATCTTCATTATTTATGCATGCTGTGCTTTATTACCGACGCCAGGTGTGAGCCAGGAACACTTCAGTACACACAGGCAGCTAAAGAGGTCAGATGTCAGCGCTGAAGTAATAACGATAAAAAACTGAACAAGAGAGGTGTGTTCTCACGTCACTGTCAGTGGCCCCGTGCCTCGCAAGGCGCTGCAGCCGTGCCTCTGCTTTATAGTGGTGTTTTAAGCCATCATGGCATTACTGGGAGATCACAAACATCACTGGATTCCGATGAACTCCTATGCGCGTGGTTATAATAAAGAAAATTGTGACAAAAATTATGTTCCTAAGCTGTAGGAAGTACTACATGTGAAAGAATTTTATCTGTGCAGATTGATTCCACTGAAACCAAAGAAATTATGACAGATTTAGATCAGTGTACATAAATGAATCATGACCATGAGTTTTACAGGTCTCCTTCTAGTTTTGTGAAAATTAAGGGCAAAAACTATAAATATATTTCCACAGACTTTTACAGGGCAAAATCCAGCCTCAGGTTTTAAACCAGGCAACCTATTATTTTAGAAAAGCACATAGGAGCTTCGAATTAGCTGTTAGATTACTTCTATGTTATCATATTGTACCTGTAATATATGAAAGAATTACAAAATTTAATTAGGGAATGGTTCTTAGGTCATAGTAAAATTGGCACACTAAACACACAATAAATGTCTACTTTACTTTTAATTAAACAGCTTCCCCTTAAAGGTTTTTAATCACTAGTTTAGATAAGTGGGATTTGTAATGATTGTTAAGGAACTGAGAAGAGTGGCTGAAAACATGCACCTGCATGTGGTTACAAGGGGGTATTATGGAAAATGTTATTGAGACTGTAGGAAAGCTTTTCTTTATGTTTAATACATTGTTAGAATGATGAATACTGTCATAACTCTCACTAAAACTGGAAAATCCTTTTACAGTAGCTTGTTAAAAGCCATCTTGATGTTAAGCTTTAAAAGTGCCCTTCATTATTAGTGCAGTCCATATTTGTGCTTACCAAATAGGAGTGCAATGTAAAATATTCCAGCTCCACCAAGTGACATGAAGGTAACATTAAAGAAATATAAATTGAAAGAAAACATTTCATTGAAAGTTATATATTAAACTTCAAAACTTTGGACTTTTCCTATGGGGCTTTTCCCCCCTTTCCTTTAAAAGCACTGTTTATACACATAATCATATCTCTTCATATCTATTCTCTGGTTTATTGCTGGAGCATATTAATTTCAACTCTCAGATCACACATTTATCTGGTAGTTTTAATTGTTTTTTTCACTTTATTTAGAGTGGTATGACTTAAAAATCTTATTTGATATCAATTTCAATTTCAAGAAAACTTCAAGCACTCATGCTTTTCTCTCTGGCAGCAGACCTTTTCTCATCTAGGCAATATTTTGTATAGTGTTTTTTCCGTGGATGTATATCCTGCCATTTAAAGCAATATGAAATAATGTGTAAAGACCCTCTGACAGGAAATTAGGAATGACATGTTTGAGATAAAAGGGTGCAGCCACTGAAACGGTGTCTGATGAAGATTTAGAGTGATGGCTGAAGCACGTGAATTGTTTATCCATTCTGCCACACTATTGCTGCAAGCCAAGAGAGGTGTAATAATTTATTTGGAAAACCACAGTTTAGTACAGTGAGAAAAAGTAATCTACCATGGCTCTGACAGGCCAGGCAGATAGATATGAAAAAGAGAAACAGATCTATTTCTTGAGATGTAGGCAACAATTATGAATGAATAGACAGCTACCCTAATATACGAGTTGCCATCTCTCAGCTGCTTCAGCAGATGGCCTACTGTGTGAACTCTGCTCCAAGTTACCCATTCGAAGGTTTGATGTTTCTGAATATAATGCATCAGGAGACTTTTTACAGATCAGTATATATATATATATATATATAAACTATCTTCTTGATTGTGGCAAGCTTGTTCTTCCAAAGAAGACAGCTGCTTTTGCTGTAAATTATATTAAGAGGTCTAAGCTGTTTAGCCACCACAATAATATCACCTTGCTTTTATTGCTATCATCTACCACTGAATTTGCCATTCCTCTGCTGTCTCATTTCTCCTCCTCAGTTCCTGTATTTTGCATGAAGTGGTCCAGCAGCTTTCAAGTGGCTGCCTCCACACCCCGGGTGCTGGTGCCATCCTGCAGCTGCCCGAGGGAGGCTGCAGCCAGAGCAGCCTGAGCATGCTGCCGCTGCTTCAGCTCTCTGCTGGCTGGGTCTTCCTCGTGTCCATTAAAAACGAGAAGTGGGCTGAAATGCCAATTAGATAATGTCGACATTTGGCAAACAGAGCTGTCTGCCAGTTTGCAGGCAGTCTGGGCAGTGTCACAATGAATCCGTCAAGAGGCATAGAGTCTCCCCATGGGATTCAAAATCCAGCTGTCACTCAAAGCTACAGTATCTGGGATTTGGGTGTCAGGGTAGCTGGGGGAGGGGGCTGATTTCCCTATGGAAACTGGGTGAAATGCCTTTCCTAGATTTCTGTGGCATCCATTTGATATGCACCCATCTGAGTCCTGAAGTTACTACATAAAGGAGAAGGTATAATGCATCTGCATGTGCAACTTCCTAGAAGTTTCCTTAGCATCCTACAAGATGTTTCCTTAGCATCCTACAAGACGATCCTACAATTACACAAGCATTCGTAAAAGAATAGTGAGCTTGGGTTTTCTAACTGCTCCGAAGTTTCAAAAAACAGCAGCATATCCCAAATGACAAAGTTATGTAGTTTGCCCTGTTCCACCAAGACAGAAGAGAATGGAGGGAAGGGTTCTCCTGGAAAGGACAAGTACATCAATTATCTTCTGTTGATCTCTGAAAAACTAGCTACTGATGTATCAAAGGACATGCTGACAAATATGTGACTTAATAAAA
Source organism: Gymnorhina tibicen (assembly GCA_013399875.1). Lineage (NCBI taxonomy): Eukaryota > Metazoa > Chordata > Aves > Passeriformes > Artamidae > Gymnorhina > Gymnorhina tibicen. The sequence goes on from VXAZ01009368.1 coordinate 889,056, forward strand.
AAATGCAAACCTATATGATGTCAAATTAACTCAGGTGGTCAGAGCATGGTGCTAATAATGCCAGGGTTGAGGGCTTGATCCCCAGATGAGCCATTTACGCAAGAGTTGGACTCGATGATCCCTGTGGGTCCTTTCCAACTCAGAGTATTCTGTGATTCTGTGAAAAGATATTTTCAAACAAATGATCAAATGCTTTTTGCTATTTTTGCTTTTTCTTTTCATTAAAATGCTTATACAAATTAGAAAAGAAGAGGAGGGAAAGGTAATATTTAGCAAATGCTTGATGTTGCTGCTGCAAGTTTTGAATAACTCTGTTCCTCTGCCTTAGAAAAGGAAAGGGCTAAAACCATACTGATGAGTCTTAATCTTATTAGAGATCCATGTCTCAGCTGATCTTGTAACACTACAGACTGACTGCCATGAGTGACACTCGCTTGGGGATTACGGTGTTGGAGGACCCAAGTGAGAAGTGACATCAAGACTATTAGAAAGTTGATATTAGCCATGGCAGACCCAGGATATTCAAATGTGATAGAGCATTTACCAGTCATCCTGTGCCATCAGACAAAGCCTGCTTGAAGACGACTTCATGTCTTGATGCTCTTGACAGCTGGGAGATGCACGGAAGTGTTCTACAAACAAAAACATGCTTTGTGGCTCGCTTTTCATAACCTTCCAACTTGTGTCCTCACATTGAAGTTTTTCAGTCAGACTTGGGATAACTTTTCATACTGAATTTACACAGAATCCAGCAAGGTTTCTCATCAGAAGGTTGTCTTCATCAGAAGGGAGTGCACTGAGCATGTTGATAAAAAACATCATTTCAGAATCAAGGTCAGATAACAGTTCTCTGTCTTTAGAACCATGTAGGTAAGATTGCCATTTCAGACAGGTGGACGTTCAGCCACCATTCTCCTGTCAGGAAGGATGTGACATGATGAAAGATAAACCCAATATTTGTTAAACATGAAAAGCTACAAAGGTTAAGCACACAGTGCTTTAAAAGAAGTGTCAACATAGTAATTAAACTAAGCAGAATAATGTCTGCTGCAAGAATAATTTTTTTTTATTTTTACTTTTTTTTCTTTTGAAATTCAGCATTCACTGAGGACTGAGATTTTAATTTCCCTCAGCAGGTTGTGTAAACAAGGAAAGATTGTGCCAGCAGACTCCTGAAGTATTAAGGGTTCTGCAAGCAAAGCTACAGAGTCAGAAGCAGAGCTCTGGCTAACACTCAAGGTAAGACAGAGCAGTCCCTGGGCCTGTGGTGGGAAAGTGCTCTTATGACACTTAAGTCTGGTGAGCTCCATGAATAAGTGCAAAATGGAGTTTTGAAAACACAGACTTAGAAAAATAAAACAACCCCTTTGTCTTTCCCAATTCTACTACTCTGTAATATGAAAGTCTTTACATCTTAATGTTGCAGTGGCCAAGGAAAGCATTCCCTTTTGATGAAGAAAAACAGAAATCTATTCCTTGTATGATGCTAGAGGACAGTACTTGAAAGAAGTAAGAGTCAGAAGAGAAGAGGCTTCAACACTATTTGAGGAGACAATCTTCCTAGAGGGAGATGGGAGAGGTAGACTAAGTTTGAGCCCGTAACAGAATCACAGAATAAGCTGAGTGGGAAGGACCCACAAGGATCATCGAATACAACTCCTGGCCCTGCACAGGACCATCCCCAAGAGTCACACCATGCGCCTGAGAGCATTGTCCAAATATTCCTTGAACTCTGTCAGGCTTGGTTCTGTGACCATTGCCCAGGGGAGCCTGTTCCAGTGCCCAAACACCGTCTGCGTGAAGAAGCTTTTTCTAATATCCAGCCTAAACCTCCCCTTAGACAGCTTCAGGCCATTCCCTTGGGTCCTGTCACTGTGCACCACAGGGAAAAGATCTGCCTGCCCCTCCTCTTCTCCTCATGAACAAGTTGCAGACTGCAATAAGGTCTCCCCTTAGTCTCCTCCAGGCTGAACAAACCATGTGACCTCAGCTGCTCCTCACACACCTTCCCCTCAAGGCCCTTCACCATCCTTGTGGCCCTCCTTTGGACGCTCTCTAATAGTTTATTGTCTTTCTTATATTGACAGCAGACACACTGGCACTGTGTGGCGTGGGAAGGTGGGGAAGGTCAGCATGGAGAGCTAGTGGTGATAACTGAAGTATTTCACCAAGAGGCACAGGTTACACAGGTACTTTTGGCCTGAAACCCCTTGCTCTGGAGGACACTTCTGAGAAGACTTGTAGTCACATAATTGATACAAGCTCTACTTTCCACAGCTTCTTGCTGGAAATGAGTAGAATAATGCATGATCCTAAAAACATATGGACCCTAGCAAGCTGTAAAAGAATCACTTATCCTTGTCATGCTGATTCTTAACCCCACATGCTTTCCCCTCTACATCCGTAAATGTGGTGGGATCCTTCAATATCTGACTGTCCTCCAGACACACTGCAGAGAGCACTCAGAACAAAAGAGAAACACTGCGAAGATTTACTTCCCTATTTTTTTTCACCAAAGTTACTGCGTTTTTTCTCCTATGCAGGACTGGCTATGTCTTAAGGTTTCTGCATGATATTGTAAAGAAAAGAATCACTTATACACTACTTATATGATACAACATCTAATACAAAAACAAACTCTCCTGAACTAATCCTACATCCTATCTCCCCTGCCCCCCATCTTTCACACGACATTTCTGTGCCACATAGGAGAGCATTTTTGGATGATAAGCATAGCTATCTCAGAGGCCTATTAAACAACATGGAAATCCCTAGGACTGTGCAAATGTAAACAATAACTGTAAACTCCTGCCTGGAGGATTTTTTTACCCAGCTACTCATCTCCATATTTTAGCACCTCTATCACAGACCTGGGATGTGGAAGATTGCCATACTTTTGTTCTTACGTTAGTCAAAATTAACATAAACTGAAAAGGAGATTTTTTTCTTCTGATAATTGTATGATCACATGATAACTCTTTCATATGTATACACAAAATTTGGAGTAACTGCTCCAGTGGATAAAATTAC
>VXAZ01009368.1:897085-1045086 GCA_013399875.1 Gymnorhina tibicen
GATCTCAGTATGAGCTGTCTCTTAAAATGGGTGCAGAAGTATCTGGAAGGTGATAAGGATCATAAATCTAATAAAATACCCAAATATCTGAATAACAAATTGGCATAACCGGGACTAAATATTTGGGTCTGTAAAAATGACAAAGTCTAAATGAAAGTAGGGCGGTAGGGCAAAAGCTACCCATGTGAAAGTTGCTACTCTTAGTATTTTAAATGGATATATTTCTATATTGCGTTTATGCCATACTCAATAAGAACACAAGCCACATGCTGCACTTGCTTGGGAGAGCTGAACCTCACTCTTTTAATCTGACCATCAAAGCAACAACAACTTGAAGTTTACCTGTGACCTATCTGTTAGAAAAATGGGGAAGGAAAACAGTCTTTACACATCCTATCTTCTAATGCTTTCTTTTTCATGCATATAAGAAAAGCACCTCACTTGTTTTCTGCCATCAGTACCAAGCCAGCTTCTGAATTGGCGTTGCTATAAGATGAGAAAAAATTCTGTATTGTGTCATGTTGCAACCCTCTATTAAATAAAGCTCATAAATTATGTCCTGCTCTTTCGAACAAGAGGGGCTCCCCTTACATGAAGTTCAAAATGAAATTATGATTCCCAGAAGCTGCTGCAAGGCCACACAGGGACCACCTCTCTAAAACTCCAGGATTAAGAGAACTTCTCTCTTGTTCTTTTCCTTCTAGTATTATCCTCATTATTTACTGACTGACTCTTCCCCACCAGTCTCAGGCTTCGCTTCCTCTAGCCCAGACATCTTATAATACACTGGAAGAAGATGAAGGAATTAGTTAATTCCCCAGAGCTGGCCCAGCCCCACCAACCTGCAAATTCCTATATACAAGCTGGCAACTGTGATCTTTCCTCTAAGCCAGCGAGAGGATTAACTCCTTCCCTACTTTAGTTCGCAGCTCGTTTACAAGCTGTTCACTTTGTACACCCAGTATTTGATATCTGCTTTGATTGGACACAGTGGGTCATGTTAGCGTGGTTTTTGTTCCCTATTCAGTTCAGCTAATTAAATCCTATGCAAAAATACTCACAGATATATTTTTGCTAAATATGCTGTAAAGGAACTGGCCATTCCCAAAAAGTGCTCTTTTTGAAAGGTTTCAGCAAACTCCTTTGCTAGGCCAAACACAGAGGGGACATGAATGCAGACACTGCAGACTTGTGTAAAAGGAGATCTTGGGTGAGAGGTCATTTTTCTCATGTACTGTTGATGAGTGCAAGTACCAAGCTAAATTAAAGCTGCAGCTGAATGACAAAATAATACAAACTACAAATGCAAAACTATGGAGGACATATTTTCTTACCTTTAAAAAGCTAGAATGTTTAGTTTATCCTGGTATTCCACAATGTGAACTGATGTTTAAATACCAACAGCTACACTCCGTTCTTATAAAAAGAATCTTGCATAGCACCTCAAGGTTAATTTTCAGTGACATCTCTTTATGAACTGAGATCACTCAACCCTTTTCTTGCAGACCAATCTGCCAGTTCTAGCCTACAAAAGCCTTTCTAATTTGACCATCCCAGTGACACCAGCACGCCTGTCAGTCATATACCTACAGCTCTCTAGACCAGACCTTTCTAACTTGCTGCATGTGGGCCAAGCCCAGCTAGTGAAACATCATTTGCAAATCCATCAGCAGCGCTGGCCTACTCATAATCCTTTCTGTTGGCTGTAGAGAACCTCTGGCAGAAGTCATAATAATTGGAACAATTACATTTTCATAAATCCACTTTGGAAATTTTGCAATGAAAAGATCATATCTTCAGAATTTTTTTTTCCCAATAAGTTTACAACGGTTGAATTTTAAAAAAACTAAAACTCACTTGGTTTAATCTAATCTAGGGGTTTAGATGAAGTATTTAAAATTGCCTGCTATCTTCTTTTCGCCAGAAAATGTAACATTTCCTTTCCTGGGATTTTGATGATTTTTCAAAATTATTTGAAGTTATTTTGTAATAAACATGTTGATCCTCCCAAACAAGTGGACAGGTGTCCATTTATCCCAACGGAGCTCCATATTCTTATGCTGGCACTGATCTTGGCCTATTGCATAGAATGGCTTTAGCCTAAAGGGGAGGTGAATTTGGGTACAGTGATGGTGTGTCAAGTTGTGAGGTCACTCAGTCTGGTGGGGCATGGGCTGAGTGAGGCTGGCCAGACTTCCAAGAGGAGATTGTCAATGTAAGGGAACAGGATAGTGCTGAAACTGCTGTTATCTATGACGCAGGCATTGCATTCCCTCCTATGGAAAGACAGACTGACTGTGTTACATTTGCCACTTCCTGGTTAGACATAAAACAGGGGTCTGCCTGACTGCTTGTGACCATTGGAGAGTCCAAGGTTTGTTGCTTTCTTGCAGTTTTTTTTCAGATAATATACATCACTTCATCATTTCCTTAGGTGTCATTGCAAATACTGTTCTCTGCCTTCCTTTTGGCTCAATTTCAGCTCATCCTTCCTCAGGATTTGTCTCAAAAAAGTGGGATCAACTGCTTTTTTATTGGACTAAGTTTCCCTCCATTTCTGACACCTGCACAGGTGGCCAGGGAAATACGCTGTACACAATGACAAGAGAAGTGGTGCTGATGAGGGTGGGCATCAGAAAAGGGGGAGCAGGATAAGTAGGCAAGAAGGGAAAGTGACAGTGAAGAGAGTGAGAGAAACACAAGAATCTTCACAAGCAGTGGGGACACTGCGTTTTTCAGCCAATCTCACTAGCCAGTAATCATGCAGCAACATATCATCATGACAACTTGTCAGGCACACAAGCAAAATATTTGATTATAAACAAAGATGAGTGATTTCCTTAGTGTTAGGCTTTGTAAAATCAACATGTTACATGACAAAGTCCAAATGCTGAGTCTGTCTTGACAGCACCCCTGTAGCTTCTGCTGTGCTTGGAGAGCTGCTTTGACTACAGATGATCAGTAGATATTCTTGTGATATTTATGAAAAGCTTGTGACTGAAAGTTTTTGTGAACTGCCACGATCTGAATTTAGAATTAACACTGAAATTTTTCATTTATTTTTACAAGCTTCTGTTGGCCCTGCATGAGTTTTTGCAACTGTCATATTGAAAAATCTTGGTGCTTCCTTTTGTGGAAGAGGGATTTGGTATTGTGCAGGGACATAACTTGTGGATGAAGAGGTACATCTTGCCATATTTGGGAAAGTCCACACGTGTTTGGCCAAATCATACACTTCTCAAAAATTATGTTTGTCCATGTTCACTGGTTTGCTTGACATATTTTGGCATAAATACTTTGGAGATACCATCAGTAATAGCTTTTTCTTCAAAGCAAATGAAATAAGAAATTATTCTACAGTTTTAAGTCTATTTTCTTGCTGTATCTGTCATCTCTTATTTGATGCAGGAAAATAAGGTTATGGTAATAACCGGAAAGAAGCTCTTATGCCAATAGACAGCTCTGGGGCTGCATGCACAAAGAAAGGCAACATATATGCTACAATACATGCTTATGTACTAATTTAATACATGTTGGCTTTTTATTCTAGCAATATCATTTGTGCTGCCACAACTAGAAGTCTGTGCCAGCATTTCCATTACAAACCCACTGCTCACAGGATTTACAATGTCAGTCTAAACATTGCTCTGAAATGAAAATTGTCAAATGGGTCTCAGCCCAGGAGCAATTTTTTTACCCATCCATTTGACTGTTAAGTTATAGTAGCATAAAAATATAGTTGTTCTACTTGAGTAACTTAAAATGGCTTTGAATTAAAAAAAAATGAAATAAGTTTATGGCACTACATAATTACTTATGTTATTCAGAAGAAACAACACAATAGATGAAAGCAAAAATTGCTAAGATATTGTAGGATAGAAACGGGATACCCTAACAATGCATTTTCTCCACAATTGTTAATAAAAATATTCACAATTAGTTGATTATATGCACAATCAGTTGCCTTCACTAGACAATGTCTCACATCATGGAGAAAGGTGCTAAAAATGGATGGGATCTCCTAAAGATACAGCTCTATGCGAATAAGAGGCAGTGTGCAATAACTCCCATCAAGCTTCTACCAGCTAGAAAGCTAGCTGGTGAAGAGCTGACAGGGAAGAAATTACATTTGGAGATATTTCTTTGTTTGCTGTGGGTCACAGGCTCCCACAATTAATGCTCTGTTCACCAAAGTCAGCTACACTGTTTCCATGTTTGAGGAAGCATCACAGTGAAGATGCTTTTGGTTTCTAGTTAGGGCAAAGAGCTAGTTTCCAGCTGGCTGTGGGTGGCTGAAGAGGAGCTGGGCATGTGGTGTGAGGGGAAAAGGAGTTCTGGAGAAGTGAACCAAATGGGAGGTGAAATGCAAAGAGAAACTGTGGAGAAAAATTAATCTGAAAAGAAAAACAAAATTAAGAGAAGAAAATCAGTGGAACTCCATGCCCTCTGGAAGAAGGATGCTGAGTTTCTTCAGGTTGACCTCTGCAGCTCGTGCTCTGGCAAAGCCTTGAAGAGTTTTATGGGATTTAGACCGAGCAGAAAGAGCATCCATGAAGCACCAGTTCGAGTCTCAATGATCCTCTGCTCGCATTGTTCTTCCCCTGCTTATCTGGAAGTCCTATTGATAACTGGTGAAATGCATGAGTAGCAAGGCAAACAGAGAACATACCCTTTGTGAAGAAAATAAGTCAGAATAATGCCAAAAGACAATTCTGAGGAAAGAATAAAAAGATTAGAACTTCCCCTGGAAAAAAAGGTGTCTGGGGGCAAAGAAACAGGATGTGATAGTTCCATACAGAGTAATAAAAAACAGGGAAAAAGTTAATAAGGGATCATTATCCACTGTTCCAGACAGAAAGGGGCTTAGAGTACAATCCCTTAAATTACATCAATAGGCTTAAAACTAAACAGAGATATATATTGCTCAGCCAAAAATGTACTTCAGTGTGGACATTGCAGCTGTGCAGCACAGAGCTGAGCACCTTGCTGTGCAACTCTGTGAGGTGGATGCAATCTCTGACAGAGAAAGTCCCAAAACTCCAGACTGGGGTAAGGCTTAAGAGATTTCACCATATGTTTTTTGCACTCTTTCCCCAAGTTTTGCCGTTGGCTCCTGTGCTTGCTGTGGTCATCTACAGGCTATAGTATCCCATACAAACATCAAGCGTGGTCCAGTACACCTGCTTATAAACACTGCCCAAAATATACTGAACAGCTGGAATTATTTTATATTTTTCCCTGGCACATGTTTTGAGGATTGGAACCTACATGTACATGCACTTAACCTACTAAATATTCATGAAAATTGAAGGTACAAACAGAACCATATATACAGATACAAGACATTGTGTGATTAAAATTGAACACTGAAAAAAATCAGAGGCACAAATGTAGGCAGAGACACTGTGAAAGCTTCAGAATAAAGTCTAAGAATCTCAAGCCATACATTGCTTGTGTGTTTGCCATACATTGCTTAAGTGGGCTGGGCTCTGTCATTTTAGTGCAGAACACCTTGGTCTTTGTGTAGACCTCAGGCAAAAGTATCCCAAGAAGGCTCATGAGCTCAGCACCATCATCGATTGCAGGAGGGATGCAAGACCAGAAGGGAGAAAGGAGCCAAAAGTGTCAGAAACAAGACCTTAATGCTGCTCCGTGACCCTGCTCAGATGTGTGGTGAGCGTGCTCATTAGGCCCATTAGCCCAGGGCAGGCATAGGGCAAAGCAGGAGGGATCAAAGAGGCTGGAATTCTGTACAAGCTCAGAGAGAGAAAAGGGATGTGTAATGGCAGCAGTGGATAGAAAAGGGAGAAAGAGGAGGGAAAAGAAAGAGCTTCCTTGTGGAGAAGAGCAATCTTAGCTGGTGGGTGAATAAATTTCTGGACACTGGCTTGTCCTCTCCAGGTTTTTCTTCCATGTGACCCATGCAATCTCAGTCTGTACTGCTTCCTTCCTTCCTTCCTTCCTTCCTTCCTTCCTTCCTTCCTTCCTTCCTTCCTTCCTTCCTTCCCTCCTTCCCTCCTTCCCTCCTTCCTTCCCTCCTTCCCTCCTTCCTTCCNTCCTTTCCTTCCTTCCTTCCTTCCTCCCTCCCTTCCTCCCTTCCTCCCTTCCTCCCTTCCTCCCTTTCCTTCCTTCCTTCCTCCCTTCCTCCCTTCCTTTTTTGCTTCCTTCCTTCCTCCCTCCCTCTTTCCCTTTCTTTCCCTTTTTCTTTCTTTCCCTCTTTCTTTCTACATTCATATTGCCAAAGATTTATTTGTTTTTTGGGCACACTGGCAGGTTTCCTTCAAAATGTTTTGTTTAGTGCCTTCCGAGGACTGGATCAATACCATGGGTTTAGGAATAAAAATCCGTAGAAGCAGGTGTTTTTCACAGCACAGTCTGGCACTCAGCCCTGGTGGCATGCAGAGGCACCCAAACCTGGGATCAGGCCTGCTGCCTGAATTACTATCCTTATGTAGCTCATCAAATGCAGGTTGTTTCGAACACAAGACAGAAACTGGCATAATTTACCAAACGCCAATGCCCAGAAAGTTAAAAACAGCAAAAAATCCAGGTGAAGGCATTTGCTGCTCTGCCATTTCTTGAAGATAGAATTCCTCCTGAATTAGTACAAGATCAACCTTCTTGTAGAGACACACTCTGAAATTTTACATTATGGCATTTTGATTGTGAAATAATGAGGCCTCATTTCACCCTTTACATGTGTCCCCCTGAAGTCAAGGCATCCACAGACATCTTCCTTTGAGGGGAAAATTTAGCTTCTCATGTATTTGGTCTATGAATCCTGCTACTGCCAGATCACCCTGCTGCCTGCTTTGTCTCTCAGTTCTCTAATACATTTTTAGACATTGATTGGAAATTGTTAAGCCATGTCTAGACCAGAAAAACAACATGGAAAGGTAACAAGCCTGATCTTCAAATGGTATTTTAAGTGCTGATTTACATTGGCTAAAATCTAGCCTGACAGGGAATGACATATTGAAAATTAAATACAATGCAGTGATTTTAATCTTGGTTATATCATCTCATGATGATAGAACATTTATTTCCACAACGTTTTGTGCATACAAATATGTTAGCAAATTCAAAATCTACCTATCTAAAAGAAAATATTTGTTATAAACGCAGGCTGATTCTGACTCCTATCTATTTCTCACACATATGCATACAGATAAATGCACACACACATACCGCATATGTACTCATTCTCTAGGTAATCAGAGACACAGATAAAATAAAGCTTCTAGAGTGACAGACATTCTGCAGACAGGGTTGTTAGTTTATGTAGGCTATAGGCAGAGTCGACTGGAAAATTTTGATCACTTTAATTTACTATATCCAGCATGCCTGCTGTACTCGTCCAGCACTTTTATCAAGCCCTGTGAGGTGGTATTGATTTTTTTATTTTCTATGTAGGATAAGAAGACAGAGAGTTAGGAGCAAGAGTGAATGAAGAACTTTCCTCAGATTACTGCTATTCTCTAGCTTATTGCATCCTGTCGTTTGTAGTTTCAGATGATGTCCAGTATGTCAGGGTTGCTTGAAGCAATAAACAGAGTGAATAACAATGGAAAGGCTAGATGAGAAAGATTGAAAAAGGAGAAAGAGGCAGCAAAGAAAGTAAGAAAGTGAATGTGAGAAATAGGAAAAAGGGAAAAAAAAAAAAAAGCAGAGGTTGAGAAAAAGTGTCCTAGGTGTGGAGAGCTTGATAAGTGCATTCCTTTAAAGAAACTGTAACCAGCCGTGGCAGTTTTTCGACACATAAAACCTATAGAATTGTGAAGGACTAGAAGCAGTGAATTCTGGGTGCTACATTTTTTGCTACAAGAAAAAGCCAGAAAAAGAGAAATGTTGGGGGTAGATATGAATTACATTTTTTTCCTGAATGATTCCCAAATTACCGTGAAAGGATAAATCTATCTTTTGCATCCAGTTTAAAGTGTGGTCCTAAGAAAAAGTAATACCACAAAGAGTTTGAATCTTACCTTGACCTTGCTTCTACCCCAAACTATTGCTTTTCTAAGAGAGAACTGAAATCTTTTGCTTATTCTGTTAAGTACCCTCACTGTGGCACTGTAACCTCTAGCACAGCAGGTAAAGAGAGATGATTTGGGCTTGTAGATAAAAGTTGCCCCAGGCTGCATTGCCTTTGCTGACCCAGGTGGCCCCGTTTGCTGTGTGAGCGTGGCTGGGCACGTGTTGCTGTGGGGTGCAGGCTCTCGGCATGGGGAGCACTTCAAAGCTGCAATCTGGGCTGGGCAGATTTCATGATCTAGAAGTGCTGATCTGAGAGGCAGACTTCCTTCACTGTTCAAGGGTGCATTTTTGTGTTTAGAAGGAAGACCTTACACAGAATGCTAATTATGCTTTCCCTTGACTTTAGATGGATAATGGCTTCTGAAGGGAGGTAGGACTCTGTCCCACAAAATTGCTTTCTCTTAGCTTTCATCCTGGAGCTTGGAGGCGCAGTTGCTGCAACGGGTAGGTTCTGTGTTGTGCTGCACACCCAGAGCCTGTTTGTTAAAGCAGGGGGGTTACTGGTGGCTCACAGTGAAAATGGCCACACAGAAACACAGCAAGTAACCCTGCAGGCTTGTGGACTTGAGTAATCCTGACTCACAGAAACAGATTCCCTCAAGTCACTTAAAAAGCTTTTGGTTTTTGTGTGTTATGGCTATTACTGATTAAAATCTTGTCTGATAATCTACCTTATACTCTTCATCCATTTTTATGGGGCCAGTTGGCCTTAAAATCATTCAGAGTTAGTGGAAATTTTCCTTTTCCATGAGAAGTAGAAAGCAGAGAAAAGGTGGGCAGCCTGATCAGATGCCTTTTCTGTATTCCCTTTAGGGGATGGGGAGGAGATTTCAAACCATCCCAGGAAGGGAGGGTATCCATGGCCTCTCTCACCTATTTCTTCATTAGGAGAAGATCTTATTCCTACACAGCCCTTGCTCAGGTTGGGGCAGATGTGGTGATCACAGCAGGACTCCGAAGCCTCTCTTGTCTATTCCTGACAAGAACTTGGATATAAAATGACAGATTTTTGAGGAGAAATAGACTATTATCAGGCTTTGCATAATTCCTTCTGCTCTGCTCAGTAGCACAAATTTGTGTCATTAATTCAATCAAAGTCATTTGCTTTAGTCACATCCTAGTCATAAATACACAAGTTATGTTCTTTACTGGATTTAACTGCTAGAGCATCTCCAGGGACTCTGGCAGAAGCATCAGTGTGAAGAGAACACCAGGAAGGAACAGAATTGAATCTTTTTGTGGGACAGATTTTGTCCCAGAAATTCACTATTGCAAGAAATATAATTTCACCAATGTTACCAAAATTGAAGTGTAAGGTAGACTGAATTTAGTCTTGGTAAAAAAAAGCCACAAAAACCTATTCTTTCCTACTGGAACAATTTCCAGTGTAGTGAAAAGTTGTTTACAATTTAACATTGTAAATATCCTAACAGTGAGATGCAGGAAATCAAACTGACTGACAGTGGGAAATTTTCTTTTCAGATTTTCATTTTCCAGACTGAGAACATCTCAGAAATTAAAAACCACAGCAAAGCGAACTGTAGTTATAAAATTTAATAAATATCCCTGTTCTAGTATTGTCCGCAATTACCTATGAGATAACTTTTTAAATGTAAAAACTGCCATTTTATCTTCTTTTTCATTTATCATTCAAACATATTAGATTTATCAATTTCCATTCAAATTCTGAATGTCTCCTTGGTTCAGCACGATCGTCACCGTAAGCTTTTGCTGTTTTTGATGACTTTATGGTTACTGACTGTGCAAAGGCATGGGAATGGCTGCTCTGATGGTTCTCTGCACTGGAGGAAGCTGAATACTCAGAGATCTGAGCATTTTGTGGGGTGCAGAGGACCCTCAGCATGCAGCAGGCAAGCTCAGCTCCTTGCAGGAAATATCCTCTGACATTAACAATGTAATTTGCTTGTGATTTAGAAATCGGTTGTGAGGGAGAATTCCCAGCCCACTGCTTGTTATCTCCATTTGCTTGCTCTTGTTTCATATGCAAACTTCAGTCAATCAGGGAGTCATAAAAATACTGTATGACATTTGTGACTGATCCCACAATGGCAAACAGTAAAATCTCTTCCTCACTGAAGGGGGTTTTCCAATCCAAATTTGCAAACAATATTCTTAAAGTAGTGAAATTTAGTCAAATAAGTGGTTGAGAAAAACATCCTGACTGAATCAGTGGGATAATGTAAACACAGTTAATAATTTAATCTTCTCTCACTCTTGTGATGTGAAGGGCATAGCCTGGACAACCATGAAATTCAGCACTAAACAGTTGATTTTAATTTAGCACGTTTTTTTCTTTTTCTCTTGACAATAATGGAATTTGGAGTGAAGGGAAGAAGAGTAGTTTTTCATATTAGTGGTGCATGACAACAGTTTTGACTTTCTCTTCTTTTTGATGAATTTGGAGCTCATTAATATGGTTTATTTGTGTAGTCACTAAAGAATACCTCAGTCCAAAGAAAGAAGCGTGAAAAAATATTTCTGCCAGTGACAGAATCCACATAAAACTAATATCCCAGAAAATCAGCTGGTTTTATACTTTTATCAAAGAGGAGGACCTGAGACAAACTGGGAATTACATTTGTGTTTGTTTTGTCAGTTCTCAGGTAAGCAGCTTTTAAATCCCCCGTGATGTGAAAGTGTTAAGTGAGTACCCTAAACTTCGACTGTCCAACGTTTCACTAGGCAAGCTCCTTCCTCTGCTGAGTATCTAACACGTTTCTGTGCACAGAGCAGAAGCAGCCACAGGCATGGGCAGGTTTCACTGATGGAAACTGCACTGGGCTGTTCTGCTTCTGATTCAGGGAGCCAGTCATTCCTTTTGCTCAGGGACTGTGTGCCTGCAACCATGACTGCAGCATTACAGCAAGAGGACTTAATTTCAGTGCTTTAAATCAGGTGTGTGCATGTGTATGTTTTGCTCAAGAAGACCAGTTCCCGTGGCTGTGCCTTCCACTGGAAAGAGACACGGGACTGGGTAGGTGTCTGTACATTGCTGGAGTCATGGCAGAGGTGCCCAAGTGGGGAAAATACCTGAAGTGTTAGAAACAGTAAAAGACATTCAGAGTGCCAGAAGGTTACATACAGCAGCTACTACCGCTTTGTCAATAAGTCACAGGCTGGGGCACTTTTTGACCTGCTTGGTAGGCAGAAGTTCTTTCTCATGAAGGATTGTAAGGTTCTGCTATTTAATTAGAGTTCCAGGAATGAAGTATCAGTGCTTTGCAGAGAATGAATTTTACAATTATCATTATTATTATTTTCAGGTCAGTTGGATTTTAAGCTTTCTTATTTAAAGTTTTATTTTGACATATTTAAGAGGACTAAAAAAGTAAACCAAATAATTAAAAAATACCCTCCCATTCATTCTGACATAGCTGAAGCAGAATGTTTTTTTCACGACAGGACTGATGTTTTCCAAAGAAAAGTTTCTCCTAAATTGTCAATATTTTTAAGTCAGGTGAAAATATTCAGGTTTCTCATTCCAACTGATGTCTGAGGGGCATTTGTGTCAAAAGTGTCACAGCCATGCAAAAAACCATGGTGAAATTTGGGTAAAATTGATGCCCTACACACACACACAAGTCCATGTACAGACAATATGCATATGGTTTGCTCTGCATGCTCAAACATAAAATACAAGCCAAGAGCTGGAGATGCAATGCAGCATCCTGTAGATCTCAAAATCAGGTCATTTATTTATTTACACTTTTAAAGCCATTTAAAGTACCTAATTCCAGAAGATTTTGTGCCTCAATTTTTATAGTAAATCAATGGAACAGCAACAATACCTCTTTTATTTGAGAGGATGATGTGACGTGGTTATTATCAGCATTGTACACACAGCACCTGAATACGTACAGAGACACAGCTACTTGCCTGTGCATATTAAGTAATCACTGCTTTAACTGCATTAACAACATCCATTTCAACACAAAAACCTTGGATTTATTCATTGGTTTGAATACCCTAAGCACTTCAATATTATGCCCATATTTTATTTTTTTCCCTTGTGTTTCAGTGGTTTTACCAGAAATAACAACACACTTAATTACAGAGGAGTCTTAGCAGGTAAATGATATAGAAGATCTGGGAATTCTAATAGCTTTGTCTATTGAAAAATAAAAGTGAGATCACATTACTTGAGTAACCAGCTTTTTACAAAGGTAAAAATTGAATAAAGGGTTCCATTTGATTTAAGTTATTTCCAAACAATAACGCAAAATTGTAACAGAAATAATTTAGACATAGGTAAAGAACCTTCAAAATCAATAGTGTTGGAAGAAATGAAACATATGCTGATGCAATCAAACAGAATTGAATTTCATATAAATGTTAGCAAATCTATATCAGATTATCACTGCAAAAACTTCATTTTCATTGATTTATAATGTATTATTATTGTTTCCACCAAACTGCGATAGACAGCCATTTAAGCAGCTGCCAGTTGCCTTAAGGGTAAATAAAGGGTGTCACTGACGGTGCTGGGATGTAGAAGTTTAAGAGACCAATAATTCACAAGTGCGGCAGGTGTGACATTCTGTATATTCATTAGTCTTTTATTTTAAACCTGTTGCCTAAGTATTTTATAGTTTTTTATGGGAGAAGAGTCAGTTGCAGGTTTCAGAAGGCAACAACAGAGGTTAAAGTGTGTTTGTCCAGGCCTGTTCCCCAGAGGGTTGGGCAGAGTCCTTTTGTTAAGCAACCAAATGACAGAAAAATACAGTAGGATGTCAGCAGACCATCTTGGGCTAGAGACACACACTGGCAGGTCTGTTCCTCCAAAAAGGAGCTGAGAAGTAGTCTTTAAATGTAACCCAGGCTATGGGTCAGTATATGTTTAATTAATGCGCAGCACCTAACCCCTGGAATTTTGTTTTTCTCCTACTGTCAGAGGAGTAAAACAAATATGGTTCACATATGTTTGGTAGAACAGATTGGAGTTCACCCTGTTTTAAAACGTGATTAATGCTAGTGGTGTCAGTAGGGCTATTTACTCTCAAAACTGGGACTGGGAGAACATTTTTTTGAATAATTTGCTTTGAGATGCAGCAAATCCTCGTGGACTGACTAAACTTCTCCTAAACTCAGAACAAGGTTTTATACCAAGGAAAGGGTCAGAAAAAGCTAATCTGTTTTAGTATTGTATTTTCAAAGTCCAATGGTTTGATTTTCCGTTTTCAGATTAATGTTTCACTGAAAAGAATTGCAAAAATTTCATTAAAGATGACTGAAAAAAATTAAAAATTAATTTTTTCATGCTGTGCAAACTTTTCAAATAGAACAGCAAAAAAAAAAAAAAAAAGAGGTCAACCAATAAAAACTGTTAAGTGACGAAAAGTTGTTTTGTGTTGATACAAGATCCTCCCCACACAATTTTTGGTTTCATCAGCAAACTAAAAAAGAAAAAAACATTCACTTCCTTAGGTAGGAGCATAATTAAGCATTGTGCTGGACCAGGCTATGCTTGCTCCTTAGAAACAGCACAGTAATTCTGTAGTCCATTCATTTTCTGTTGTTTCCTACACCCCTTGTGCTGGAAATACAGTTTTAATGTTTTTAAAAATCATGCTAATATTGAACTGGATAAGGTGTTTCTTTTCAAACCAGGCTCGAGACCCTCATATAGACAGATATGAAACAAAGACAGTCCCCAAATCTCTTTATTTTCTCTGTGATGTCTGATGAGTCAAAGTTTGGATTGCCTTGTGGATGTGGCAGTTACTTTGTCAGAGAGGAAAAATGGTGCATTTTTATACTTTGTTGGTGAGGAAGGGGGATGAAATCTTGGGAAGTAGCATCCCTTATTTCACTGCATTTACAGTGGTGCAATACATGTATTTGCTTTCGTGTATGGTATGTGCTGGAAAAAGAGACGATATTGTCAAGCTCCCATTTCAATGCATGCCCAGAAGAGATGCAGAAACCTGTTCAATAATTCAGGCAATGGTGACCTCAGAAGTATATGTGTCTGTTATCTGCTTTGGCTCATGTGATGTGATTTTTGGCTGCAGAGAAAGCTTATGGTGAAAATCATATCAAGTTGACCAAGCCAAAGTAAACACACATACACACACGCACGCACACACGCACACACACACACACACACACACACACACACACACACACATTTTGAGGTAATTTTTGGCCATTGAGATCATTCAGCCCTTTCAATATTTAAAGGAGAAACAAGATTTGCCATGATCATAAACATTTTATTTACTTTTTCCTCTGTTGCAGCATGATTGCTTTAGGTAATAAATCCAGCCAACAAGGAGCTAAAGGACAATTATTGCACACTAACAGCATATGTTCACTGTCACACTAGCAGGGCTTTATACAAGGAAAAACCTGACATGCAGGCTGAAAACCGACAAGAAGAACAGCAGTGAGTGAAAGTGGTGGTCCCTGTTCTCTTTGATGGAGGGGCATATTCTTTGCCACGAAAGGCAAAATCTCACCTGTTTTTTTCTGGCCTTATGGAACTGAAGGAGCAGCAGCAAAAGGCACCCTCTGAGAATTATTGTTGGTGTTTTATGTACAGCAAAACACAGGCTGCCCTCACTGCCACTGAAAAGCACTTCTCCTTTTAGGAGAAGTCCAGCGTCCAAGGGTGCCTGTTGGTTGTATTCCAGTTCTCATGACTTCCAAATTTACTGCACCCTTTGCCAACCCAAACTCTTCCACAGCAACACAAACATACTCCTGCTTTTCCTGGTCCCAATCCAGCATGGTGGCTCTTCAGCACGTATATTTGCACTGATGTTGATTCCCATTATTACCAGTGGACCAAAGGTCCACTCTAATTGATTCCAGGTTTTGGAAGCAAAAGATCTGAATTACTGAGAATATAAAGCTCCTACAAATGGTAAAGAAACCGTGAATCTGAAAGCTGATTTAGGAGACAGGACATCAGATGGACATTGGGGAAACTGAGATGCAATGTCTGCTTCAGACAACTCCTAGATAATCTCAAGTGAATCATATAAACTCAATGGTGTTTTAATTTCCAGTCTGTCAAGTGAGGGTAATATTTTTCTTCTTGACAGAGTTGAAATCTGTTAATGATACAGAGAGACTTAGATAAATGATGTCAGATTCAGGAAAAGGATACTGTAGGATTCGTGCTTTTGGAGAGTGAATGCATAAGAGGAATATCAGAAAGAGGCTGGAAAAATGTATCCTGGGGAAAAAAAAAGTATATATATACATATATATCTATATACACACACACACATACACATATATTTAATTTTTCAACAGAATCCCCTTATTACATAAAACACTGAATGGGTCAAGGAAAGGCAAATTCATGAAACATCTCCAGAGTTCTCTCACAGAGAATCATATTTAGCAAGTTTAAGGATGCACAAAATTTTGTGTCATAAAAAAATATGTTTATTAGTGTGGACTTTGGAGGGGAAGTAGCATGCACAGATAGGAATAAAAGTGTACAGCAAAACAGTTTGTGCTGAGGACCTGATGTCCATTCTATATAAATTTTGTTTTTACCTCAGAGTAGCGTGCAGAGGCTGAATATCCAGTTGCTGCTGGTGTAAACTAAGTGCACTCCCAGAGCGCATATTTCAGTTTATTGTCCTCAGAAAAGAAACCACAATGCAAACCAAAGTTCACAAAGCATGGGCAACTGCTACCAAAATACACTCCTGAGCCGAATTCAAATACTCGTATTTTACCTGTTCAAAGTGGTCTCAATCTGGAGCTCTAAGTCATTTAGTTTGGTGAGCAGAAATCAGTCTCTAAATTTCCATTCTGCTTTACACTATTTATTAATCCATTATGGCATCTTTGAATACATATGATCTGTTATTAGCTGACTTTCATGTGGATGTCATGCAAGAAGCCTTGCAATGGAACACCAACATTGATCCTACTGTCACATTGTTCTCTTACTCTGATTTTTGCAGATTATTTGAAGAGAGGGTATTATAATAATCTGTATTAATCTGGGGGTGATGGTATGGACCTATACAGTAAACTCTGGAGAGGTGCAGTTCACAGGTGTCAAAAATTGGATTTAGTGAGAATCATTACTGTGTTTTAGTGTCTAGCCTCAGAAATTTGACTGTAGCCTGGTTTCATTGCAGACTTACAGTTACTGAAGACTAACAACAACAAGAATGGCAGATAAACTGGGTTTCTCTCCATCAGGTGTCTGAGACATTTCAAAAGGTAGCCCTCATATTCTACATATACATATAAATAACAAGGACTGAAAAGCAAGATCTGTAACTACACAAGACAAATAAAATATAAATGTATGATTATGTCAGTTTGGGTCCTCCTATCGTAGGAGAATTTGATTCCTAGGGGTGAGTTCATGGTGCCTTAGGAAAATGGGCCATTCTAGATTTGCCAAGATTACCTTGACAAAGTTAGAACTTGAAAGAAAAAATTAGGTCTTTGCTTTCTGTCATTTAAGTTATTTTTGTAAAAACACATCTAGGCATTAACGCCAAAACCATCCAAAAGAGTACCTGGGTGTAGAGTGCCATAATTTTCCTTTAGCAAAACCAAGTGAGAACATCCTGCTGTCCCCAAAGCTCCCATAAGGAAGCGTACAGCACACCTATCTCTCTTTTGGTTAAAGGAACCAAAAATATTGGTGCCAGATTAGTAAAAAGGAGACCTGAAAGTTCCCAAGTTTGGTTCATGTAACAATCTCAATTAAAACCACACTTTCTGAGCGGTCTAGGTAAGGGGAGGTCCTGCTGGAAGTCTCCCGGCACTGTACAGCTTACGTGTCAAATGTCTGCTGCTGGGGAGATGACTGCAGCATGGCTGCTTTGGAATATTTTGGTCTAAAAAGTTGTTTTTCAGTAGTGAACCTAACTCTGGAACCTTTATTCCTACCAATATCCTCACTAAAATTTTTTTTTCCTTTTCTTCACTAAGGTCATTAATTTCAGAGAGAGGATCTGGATTAAGAAACAAACTTTTTTCACTAAAGTTTCTACTGTGCTCTGCACCAGTTTTTATATATTTCTGCAGTATATAACCTAATATCGGATGTATGTAAGAGATTTGTTTGTACAATAGGGGAAGAAGGTAGATAGATACTGTTCTTTTAAAATGGGATGTTGGAACATGTTGACATAAACTGTAGAATTTCCTGGACCCGGGGATTTAGCTGTCAAACTAAGAACACATTTAAGGTTTGATTGTCCTCTCTCCTTACATGAGCAGGCCTCCCATTAATGTCAGTAGGAGTTATACACACAAAAAGAGAAGATAATAGACATAAGTAGTGAACAGGGTAGGAGAGTAGAAATAGACTCCAGCAGAGGTAGAAAATGCATCATTCCCTTTTCTTTGCTCTGTAGACTCTACATAATTTTGGTTTTGTGCATTTCCAGGAAAGCAACATTTTGACTTGTGGAAACATATTTTGACTAGTTCTCATCTTGAAGAAATGCCATAGGAAATGAAGGATAGATGGATGGCACACTGACAGTTACGCATGATAAAAATGAAGCAGTTAACAAGCTCCAGTGCACACAGGTGGGCAGTGAATCAAAGTGTCTTAACATATTAACCTATACAGTGTAGCTCCTGTGCAGTTTTTCAAAGACATCTTGCTTTTTTCATTACTGATAGAGTGAGAATTACTTTTCAGTATTTTTTTTTTCTTGTTGCTGAAAACCTTTATTATGTGTTCAGCAGAGAATAGCTCTTGCAACTATGCAAGCTCCATGCTTTTATCTATCCCTGATACTATTGATAAATAGGAACAGTGGAGATAATAACATTTAAATAAGACTGTGGGTTTTCTCATTAAATGTAATTCCCTTCTTAGTCAAACTTCTGTTTTCCTGATGGACGTTCATTGACTTTGGTGTTACTCTTAAGTTGTCCTGAAATGGAGAATCAAACTTATTGGCCTTAACGCTCTGCAAGTAAATCAGTGTTCATGTAATGGTTATTCCTGTGTTAGTCCTTTCACCTTAGCACAATACAAACAACAATAGTTCCACAAATGGTCTCCTAACAGACAGACCCAAACCATTTTTTTCTTATCTTCAAAGGATTTTGTGCTGTCAACCAGATCGAACTGCAGATGACACTGTCTAGTTAAAGCCTAGCAGGCAATGCTCTGACAGCCTGGCTGCTGTATTTCTTTTTATATATTAAAATCTATGCTTGAAAATAGCATCTGCATGTGACTTTGCACAAGAGACTGGAGCATCACAGGGGCTCTGGTTCATCAAAAGTAACTAGTGCCACCAGTGTGCTGAAGCTCATTCTGGAAATGAATGAGGCAAGCAAAAATACTGGCAGTGTGCCTAAGCTCACCTCCTGTATGTACAGTGGTAAATCCTGAGGTCTTAGCCTCCTCAAGATCTGCACGAAGCAGGATTTTGGAGTATTCCATCATTCCTGTGCTGTTTGGGTGCTTAGCTTGATTTTCAATTAAATCAGGATAGTTGAGGAGAGGGTGTAGTGCCTGTTTTAGTTTTGTTTTAAGAAGGTCGTGGCTGACACATGCACATTAGTATTGAAGCACTAAAACATCCCTGCGTTAAGCACAGACTTGGGTTTCATTTTCATAGCAGCTTCCTAAGCAATTCTGCCTAAGGTATTTGTTCCACTTTAGAGCTTCATTAGTCCTTTTTTGTGATTTGTGGGGGGAAACTTTTGTTTTCTTTTCTCTTTTACCCTATAATGTTTTTGTTTTAAATCACAGATCTGAATTGTAATTTAGTTAATGATATTTCTTATCATAACAGGAATTAAAATCTTATTAAAGTATTTATAAAAATGCTGATGGAGTTCCTATTTTCAGAGACTGCTTTGTCTTTTGCCAAAAAGACAGAGCCAAGCTGGCATTATTTGGACCTGCAGGCCATTGTTTGGGATTTAGTCTAGTTCTACAGCCCCTAGTGCTTTGCTGGAGGGAGAGGAGAGATAACAGAAGGATAAGAAGAGATAACAGAAGGTTTTGAGATTCCTGGTGGGTACTGAGAAAAAGGAAGAGGTGCTGGCCACTGAAAAATCAGTTGTAAGTGAACTTGAGCAGTGAACTTGAGCGTCAGGGCATCACGGTGCTACCAATGTCCCATTTCAGGGAATGCAACTCGCTCAGAAATGGTGTCTATTTCTAGGTGAGACTGAGATGCGTTCTGTAGAGTAAACTACATCTGCTTGTTTTTGACAGTGGCAGTCTTGAAACCAACGATCTTCTCAGACGGTGTTGAGTTATTCTCTTAGAGTGGCAGAAAGGGAGGAAGCAGCAGCACCAGCACAAAGGATTTGACCAGCAGTTTGCTGCATGGCACCACCTTTGAATCTATCACCCCCCCAAACTACTGTCTTCAGCTTTGTAAAAGGAAGAAGAGAAGACGTTAGGAGCACCCACCCTACCAGTCCAGTAAATGCTGATATAGATGTATTTCCAACTCTTTTCCTACAGACCATGCTTTCCTTTTGGATACAGGCAACTAAGCATTAGCTTCACTCTTTACAGTACAGCTGCTCAATAACGTACACATCACAGATGGTTTTGCAACATCTTTATTGGGTTTAGTATGAAGACTGCAATTTCTGTATTTGAGGTTTTCCACTTTTTACAGTACTGCTTGTTCGTGTATGCCTCTCCTGGCCATAAAGGAGGAAAAGAAGCGATAAAAAGTGCTGAAGGTGAGCCAGGCGGCATCAGTTTGCAGGATACCTGGTTGTCAGTGCCTGTACTTACCCTATTGGAAAAGATGTGGCTGTCTATACAGGGAACTATGCAAACGTGGGGATGGAAGGGTACATGTGGCTGGTGTTTCACTAATGCCTTGGCACACATTCTGGAAGTGTCCAAAACACTCATCTGGACATCAGAACACAGGAAGATCTATATAATTTTATCTGTTTCTTCTCCTTTCTTACGTTTTCCTCCATGAAAAAGGGAAGCCTGTGACATTCTCAGATATTTAGAAGAGGGCTGGAAGCAGCTAACACAGTGCTGAAACACTGCAGATAGGTTGACACATGCTGTCATTTTGGGAATGTCTGTGTTAAAATCCATATTTAAAGTTCAGGTGCTGGAATAGACCATCAACAGTCAGTGGCTGTTCACCATGCTTGTGTTACCACCGAACGTTGCTGGGTTTGCCTTGCTAAGCTTTATCCTTACAAAAGAAAAGGCTCTAACAGGCAGAGAATGTCCATCTGCTCTGCCTAACCTGTACCGATTTTGTGAAACTAAATTCTTGGCAACCCTCTCCCTGCTGTAGTCCAGGCCAACCAGATGCTCTGATTCAACATAGCCCCACAGCAGCTTCCACCATTGTTTTTGTATAAACTTTGAGTATTAACTTAGAGCAAAAAAAGGCTTATATAAATGATGTCCTTGGTCTTATGCATAGAACGAGGAAACATGATGTAAAGCACTCCCTTTCTTCGTTAGCTGTATAATTTAAATGTATTGCATTTCTTTTTTGGCAAAGAAGTTCTTCTTTCACATGTTGGCTCCAGGTTCTTAAGGCTGAACCCAAGAGGCCACAAAGTGCTCCATACTGACTGACCCTTCACAGCTATGTTTTCAGAAGAGATTGAGGAATGTATCTCAATTTGCAGGCACTCAACTTAATACACTGCAGAAGTACCTGATTTATTGGCCAGCCACTATACCACTCTCCAGTAAAAATGAAGTTAGGTGACAGTGTCTCAGGCCAAACATCAGAAACTGTGACAAATCTAAAAAACCCCAACACTAAACCATAGAAAACTCTTCTTGAATAGGGATCTCAAGGTTCAGTCCATGACTTCAAATAATTGAAGATTTAGATTATTCCAATAATCCATCAGATGCTTTCACAGGATGTATTATAAAGTTTGATTACTTTGACAGAGGCAGTTTGAACATGCAATAATGCTCCTGATTTTTAAACACTGATAGTTACAGCTACTAGGACCTTCTCTTTGAGCATCACTCTGGATGGCTGGGCTCACACTTTGTCTGTTTGCTGCGTTCTGTCTCTTTGTGGGGTACTGAACACCTTTCTGCTGAGCAGATCTCAGATTATATATCCTTCCATCTGTCCACTGCTTGTCACTCTCGACAAACACATCAAACAGCCTTTTTTATAGGTGCTTCTTAGATGATCAACTGTAAATCCTTTCAGTGTGAATTCAATTTGATTTTGTTTGCCTAAACTAAGCAGGTGAAGTTTAATTGCTTCGAATTTTATGAGTAATTTTAGTCTCCATGAAGGCTCCCTTTGTGTAATCACATAGTTCTCTGCCCATAATTGTCGATGTAGTGTCTTTTGTGAAACTCATACAGATACATGCACAGTCTTCAAGGGGAAAAAAAAGGAAATATTCTCCCTCCCCCACCTCCCCCCGAGAATTTTGAGTTATAGCAGCAGCCAAATACCTCCTGAAACTGGTTAACTTACATGCATCTTGCATCTTCCTTAAGGTTAAAAAGAGCCACTTCATTTTAAAATAATGTAATAAAAACACTGCTGTCAGGCTGAGACCTTGTCTGCCAAGCCTAACCCTCAGATGAAGTTTTACAGCCAAGTTATAAATCCCTAAAAAACGGAGCTGGTATTGACAGAAGCTTATCTAAGGAGTACTGTCCTGGTGGTGAGGGGGGCTCAAACTGAGGGTTTCAAAACAAAGGTGGTCTGATAGCATAGCCTCTGTCAGTTGCACAGATAGTTTGGCCATAGGCAAACATCATGCTAGTTTATTTATTTGTTTATGAGTGTGTATTAACCATCAGGGTTTGTATATTCTCAACCTCCCTTTGATCTTTTTTTTTAAAAAAACAAGAGTTCTGCCATCTGTAAACATTTCTGTGCTGACCATGCCTTTGGCTTAGTCAACATATGAAATCCATAAAGACTTATTTTTTGATAAAAGAAATGGCTAAAGACAATTGACATTATCGTTTGAAGTTTGTGGCATTTCATGTTAGTTTAGTAATGCAGAAATGGAACAGAGGCCTGGATTTGTGTAAAGAACTTGTCCAAGGTTGTAACCCTTAACATATTTTGTGCATACTCTTTCTGTTTTGGTCTCCTACACAAGAAATTTAATATGATTTTGATTAGTTTCTGATGAGTTGAAATTTTGGTAAATGAAACTCCAGTACTGGAGTTTTCTGTCACTGCTGTATTTGGGAAATGATTAAGAAGACTGCTGTATTTGCTTCATTGTTCAAATAATAAAAGACATCACTGAAAGATAAATATTCCTACTGTTTGCCTACAACTGTGTTGATCCATGTGCAATATTTCTCAGAGTATTCTAGTTCAAAGTGTCTCCAATACTGAGTCAAGTTATTTAAGACATCTAAATCCCTTTCTCGGCTCTGACAGACTGCCACTAACTTATGACATGACTTTGGCTGAGTCACTTAACCTTTCTGTAGTTCACATTATCTCACCAGATGTCAAATGAGGATTGAAATCCATGTTAGTTACAGAAGTACTGTGAGACTTTACTGATCCAAATGGAAGAAGCTACAGAGGTATCTTATGGCTTGCAAAAGGTATAGGAAGGTTTCTGAATGGAAAAAATAGTGTTCATATATCAAGGATACTGAGATTACTGTGGTGAAGATTGATTTTTTGGTATAAGGATGGTTAATCTGCGCACACCCGTTCAAAGAGTTTGGGAGAAAATCTACACGCCAAAGTAATGCAACAAGCTGGGACACTGTAAGCATCTTAGAGCGATAGATTTGGGCAGCTTCTCTTCATTCTATTGGTGGATCCAAGGTGTTTGCACAGAGAGGGGCATAACCTTGGGCCAATAATGGCCCCTTTTGTCTTTTCCATTATGAGATGCAAAGATGCCAGTGTGAAGGACAGATCCACTCTCAGACAAAGCAAGACTCAGGCCCTTTGGACAGGTGAGAAGCATATGCACACATGGCACTGTTCCAAAAGCTGTTTTCTTTAATGATCAAAGATTTGTCTAATGCATCTGTGCAGGACACTAAGGAAGAAATTGAGCACCTGCATTTATATGATGAATCTAAATTTCGGAAATAACTCATGCAAGTAGGAATGGGGAGCTACAGATTGGGAAGTGTCAGCACGGAGTCCAGACTCTCTGGAGACTGAGATTCCCAGAATTCTTTGATGGAGAATACCAAAAGCAGAAACACCTTCCAGTATGCTGGAACGGAGTAAGTGCTGTCTGATTGTAGCAATACGGATACACCCGTGCACAGCCATCAGCCTGAGAACAGCTTCTGGCTCTGCCTGGCCCTCAGCGCTGTCCCTGTTCCAGGGCTACGTGTCACTGAAAAGGATCTTCAAACCTCCATGTTTGAGTGTGACCAAATGTTCCACACTAAGATTTAGAAAATGGGAAGCCTTCCTCCTCTAGGAAAAATGTTCGTGTATGAGTGACTTCAAACACCAAAACTCTCACTTCCTCTATTCTCTCCATGACTACAATGAATATGAACATGTTTACATCCATTCTGCCCATCTGGTAGTTCCTAGGACTTCTGACTGAACCTGAGTCAGTGGTAATACCACGGTAACATCCTACTGTGTTTAGAATATACACCCAGCTGTGTTTGTAATTTTTAAAGCTGAAACACAAGCTGCACCATCTCAAGGAATAACAGGGGAAACAAAACAATGCAGCAAACCAGCATCCATCATGTGCTCTTCCTGTTGCCTCCCACAGCTTTCATTTAATTTTTCAGTGAAAACTTTTCTGTCTGTTAATAGAAACTCAATCAATTATTTGAATAGTTAATCCAAGATTGTTAGCAAAAGCAGAAATTCTACAAGCAGGAC
Source organism: Gymnorhina tibicen (assembly GCA_013399875.1). Lineage (NCBI taxonomy): Eukaryota > Metazoa > Chordata > Aves > Passeriformes > Artamidae > Gymnorhina > Gymnorhina tibicen. The sequence goes on from VXAZ01009368.1 coordinate 920,917, forward strand.
AGTGGAGCAAGTCCTGAGAGCTCAACTGAAAATCTACTTGTGAAATCCCATTCAGAATGTACCATAGTACAAGATGTTTCTGCAGCTTCCTAGATAGTAAATACTGTATTTACTTTGTTCTAAGATATAAGGCTTGGGTCACAGTTTTTGTCTTCATGCTCATTTGAAAGCTGTGGACTTCAATCTTAAAGAGGGGATCTATGCATTTTCATTAAGGATCTATGCATTTTAGTCCTTTTTGTGAAATTGTATTCAAGCTTAGATACATAAACTTAGTCTCTGAAATCCATAAATCAAATATTCTGCTTTGTGAAAATGTTCTGTTTATTATGAAAATTATAAATATTATGAAAATATTCTGCTTTGTGAAAACCCAGAGCGTGGACCTGCACAGATGAACTGTTTACAGACAGTTCTCCAAAACTGACAAGAAAAGTTTGAAAGGGATTAGAACTGGAAATGCTGAGCCTGGGACTTTGCTTTTTGTGGCAGTAGTCCTCTCTCTGACTTTTTAAAACACCTTATGATTAATATTTAATATTTAATAAGCACTCATCTGTTTAATATTTGAGGCTTTGTGTGTAGTATACTGTTATTGTGGAATCTAGCAAGTAGTCCTAACACAGTCCCTGTCTTGGCAAGTGTAGTGGGTTGACCCTCACTGGATGCCAGGCACCCACCAAAGCTGCTCTCTCACTCCCCTCCACAAGTGGACAAGAGAGAGAATATGTAACGAAGGATTAATGGGTTGGGATAAGGACTCATGGATTACCATCACAGTAACAGAGACTGCAACACAGACTTGCACTGGGGATATTATTTGAGTTCATTGGTAAAAAATCAGAGCAGGATAATGAGAAGTAAAATAAGTCTTAAAAAATCCCACCTTCCCTGCACCCTTCCCTCCTTCCCAAGCTCTACCTCCTCCCTCCCCACGGCACAGGGAGGTGGGAAACTGGGGTGATGGTCAGTTCATCACATGTTGTTATGCTGCTTCTCAGACACAAGAGTCTTTCCACTGCTCCAGCGTGGGATTCCTCCCACAGGAGACAGGACTTCACAAACTTCTCCAACATACGTCCATCCCATGGGCCCAGTTCTCCATGAACTGCTGCAGTATGGGTCACTGTTCCACAGGGTGCAGTCATTCAGGCACAGCCTGCTCCACTGTGGGTCCCCACAGGGTCACAAATCCTACCAGGAAACCCGCTCCAGCATGGGTTCCAGCACGAGCTCCTCCACAGGTTCACCTGCTCCAGCAAGGGTTTCCCATGGGTTCACAACCTCCTTTTGGGCATCCACCTGCTCTGGCAGGAGTCTCTCCTCCATGAGCTACAGGTTGATCTCTTTATCCCCATGGTCCTCCATGGGCTGCAGGGCACAGCTGCCTTGGGATCTGCATAGTTGTTCCTTCCCACTTTGCTCTTCTCTGAGTGCTATTACATCTGCACAATAACTTTTTTTTTCTAAAATATGTAATCACAGAAGTGTTACAACCATTTCTAATTGGCCTAGCCTTGGCCAGAAGTGGGTCTGTCTTGGAGCCAGCTGACATTGGCTCTGCTGGACATGGGGGAAGCTGCTGTCAACTTCTTACAGAAGCCATCCCTGTAGCCCTTCCACCAGCAAAACCTGGACATGCACACCCAATACAGCAAGCTGTGGGACATGTAGCACTCAGGGGTTTGTTGTCCCTACCACAGTCAGGCTGACAACACAAATCACTTTCATCCTTTTGGTGTGCGGTGTTCAAACTTTGCTATAAAAGACTGAGCAGTGGCATCCCAGGGCAAGGACATACGAGATAAACATAAATGGCACATTCAAGCTCATCCGTGTTACAGGTAAATCCATCTTTTGGTCTGTTTTAGCTGGCAACAAAAAGGAAGTTTTATACGTGGTCTACATACTACTTTGTCTTTGAACTTGGATTTGGGATCATGTTTAGTGAATGTGGGTGCAAGGAATCGTGTCTGAATGCCAGCCTAATTCTCAAAATGAAGTGTGTATTTTTGTCTTAATGACAAATAGTAGTGCAATAAATAACAAAATCAGCATCTATCATGGGCAATTTGTTACTTTTTTCATCTTCCATATGAGAAGTGTCTTTTTTTGTTGGGGTTTTTTTGTTTTTTTTTTTTTGATGTGTGTTAATAATCAGTCAGCGGACACAAAAGGCCCAACTCCCAACTCCAAACTGGTTGGAGGACATTTTGATTCACTTTTCAGGGGGAGTTTGAATGGGGGAAATGCTAAACATGGAATAAGGAGAAGAGTGTGTTTGGTCTAAAGCAACTGTTCTTGTCCCCTCTGTCTGCTCCCCATGCTCAAACAGCGTGAATATATGTACATTTGTCTTGTTTACCAAATACATGAGAAAAGACTGTCATTGAAATGAATGGTTTGCTGGGTTATACAAATGTAAAAACAGACATACACCTAGATAAATGAATAAGGGCTGATGTGGAGATTGCAAACTGCCTTAAAGAAGCTGCCTCAGACAGGTCTCACGATGTTAACTTTCACGTGGAACTACTTAAATCAGAAATCTTGTGTTTGTTCTCCAAGACCTATGGAAGAGAGTATATCTGTATGAAAAATTAAAACTTAGATCTCAGGGGCCATCTTTCAAGATCAATGAAGATCCACATAGTTTTCTGTGAAGGCAATCAGATGCAAGATATTTTTTTTTCTTTTCATACTTTACTGCAGGTTTAATTGCAGCAATATTTCAATGCCAAAGAGAGTAATTTGCAGCTTGAATACAGCATTAGAGCTGCAATACCCGACATTTTAAAACCTCAGTATAAAAATGAGCATTTGGTACTACTACCACAAGAATTCTCATTTCCTGTTCAACTTTCAAAGAAATTGAAGTTAAATGTCTATATTAACGTTTATAAAATTTTAGGAGTGATTCCCTTATTACATAATTAGCTTAAGCACTCTGCATATCTGCCGATTAGAGACATTACTCAGAGCCTGCCCTGGAACAGCTGCATTCCTAGACAGAAAAAGATACTAATGTGGCCCTGGGGGAGAGCTCTCCATTTTGACAGAATAAAACATTCTTGGAATACAGTTATTACAATTCATAATTGTTCACTTTAGGGGAAAAAAAAAAGCAGGGAAAAAAGTATCTTGTTAATAAAACAAAGATTTCTAATAGCTTTAGGTTCATATTTCAAAATTCTCTGCAGCTGAGGATGCAGGTATCTGGAGGGGAGGAATTTCTCCATGTTATGTATAACGAGGAAGCAAAAGCAGGAATTCTGACTACATATAGCTCCCTAAATCCGATCAGATAGTGAAAATAAGGGTAATGACAACCAGGATAAGTATTAGAGGCTAGCGCTGTGATTCAGCTGATTAAGCATGAGCCCAAACTGCATGAATTTAGAAGCAAAAAACCATATTTGGCTGCATCTGTGACACAATTACCAGGTGACGGGATTTCATCAAAAGAAACACAGAAAAAAGGAAATACGACAGAAATTCAGCTTCTCTGGAATTACCACAGCAATTAATGACTCCCCAGCAAACATGATCAGGAACTGCTACACTATTTCAAAATCTTTTAATTGCTAAGAATTGTGTGACAGAGAGAGCTACTGTGATATGTAGACTGCTTAGGTCAAGTGGGTTAAAGCACAAACAGTGAAGTCTAACAAAGCATAGTTGCGTGGTCCCTAAAACGAGTTCATCCAGGGTTGTAATGAAAATATCCTGCTGTACAGATTTCTTCATCCTGAAAGTCTGGAAAAGGGTGGCCTGTTCTGCAGTGAAGCTGCTGGTACTTCTGGATTATTTCTGACTCTTGGAGAAAAAACCACCACCCTCTTCTAAACTAAAATAGCACACAGTTAACTGAAAGAAACTTAAAATTTTATTCCAGAGGGTCCAATGTCTTTTATGCCACTTCAGGCTCACTTGAACAAAATAATTGTAGCTCTCACTACACTTTAAAATGGTTCTGAAGATCTGTGTCCCATCTGGGCGACCTTTAACAAAGCAATTATTGCTCCAGTTTGTGAGCACAGTTCTCCTATTTCCTGTCTACAATTCAATATGATAGAAACTATGGAGAAAACTTAATAAATCTTACTGACTTGAACCTCCTTTCCTTAGTCAAATTTAAAAGACCCTTCTGAAACCATCATGCATTCATACCCTCTGAAGTGGTGTCAATGGCTTAGAATGTTACCAAAGTCTCTGAGAGTCAAAGAAGTGCAATTCACCACAAGCCAGGGCTGCCTCTCCTGTTGAGGCATTGGAGAGAGCAGTCATAGTGCTAAGTGAGGCATATCACATGCTGTAGGTGCCTAAGTGTTGCAGTTCTTTCCACCATGAGCAGAGATGAACTAACAGAGCTTTGGAGACCAAACAGTCTGAATTGCTCATTCCTCTTTTGACTCTGAGTGTTACAAGAAGTCAGTGACTCAGCTGGATGTTCTGAAACTAGCCCGGTCTGCAATCTTCAAAACCAGTATCTGTTTTAAGCTCCTTTACCCTTCCAGCTGGGAAATCTGGGGTTTCGTTGTATACCTGCCTTTAAAAACTCTTTTGTTTGTATCCATATAGTGGTGAGAAGACCATTATAATAATTCACATAGCATCCATTAGTTATCACTATAAGTTAAGAAAGAAGAAACTAATTTTTTTAAATTTCAAACCTGCTCTGACACTGTAGCTTTCTAAGTCTAACCTGAAACTCAGTGAGTTAGCATGCAGCAGAAGAAAGGTTGTCTAAGTAGGAGAGATTACTCAAATCCATAGAAAAATTAAGGTGAAGTCATTTCTGACTGTACAGGAGTGAAAAGTGAAGGTTGGGAAAGAAACAGAACACAGAAGAAAGAACTCGAGCAGAATATACAATATGAGCCTTCACACTGGAAAACACAAAGGTGATCTAATTACATTGATGGATGCACATTAGATATACATTAGATTGCTCTGAAAATATCCACAATTATATCCTTTCCTATTATGCATCGTGAGTGCTGCTGGGACTTATCTTTTTATCTATTGCATATGTATGTAGAAAAATTACAGATGCTTTTGCAAAAGGGATCTGCCTAAACGTACTTTGTGTGATTGCTAAGCATCCCAAAATCAAGGTTCTTACAGACATGTCTGTTAATTATGAGTTCTGGTTACCTGAGTGGATCTCCCTAAAAGTTAAGCTGAAAATCCCCTATTTTTGGTCTGTGCAGGAGCAGAGGAGGGCTTAACAAAGAATACTTTGCACGCTACATAGTCAACTTGATCACAGCGTGTTCCATTTTCCTTATTTATAACATTTAGATTGTGACACCTTTCAACATTCATAGACTACTTTTTCCTGTCCCATCCACAAATATTTAATTATTTTCTAGGAAGGAAGTTAGAAATCTTAAGATATAGTTTCCAGTTGTAACTGGATTCTTTGCTTACTCTAGGCATAGATCAAGACTTTTATTTTTCTCTGTTGTAGATTTTCTGATGAAGGTTTTCTATAGAAAACACGACCAGTAGTTAAGGAATAAGTTAACCAACAGCAAAACAGGCAATGGGCTCTTCAAACTGACTGATGGCTTCCAGGAATAGTTTTCACATGCAGAATAGGACCTGCAGTCTTCAGAAACTCACTGTGGGACAAAGCACTTTGTGATGATGCTTGATGGCACTGGATGGAGAGGGACTAGGTTTGCAGCGGCATGGTTATGGGTCTCTATTGATGGGACTGGTGTGTCTAACAGGAACTGAATTGTCTAATCAGCTACAGAAACCAGACTATAACAACCCAAGATATCAAGTTCTGATTGTTGTAAACTGAATTAGCAGATATCAGGGATGAATATAAGTTATGAAGCCTGAATTTACACATTATATGGTCAGATGAATAATGTACATAATTCACAGCAATCAAGAAAGTGGGAATGGTAAGATAAGATTTTGGGTAAGGTTCTCAAAGCCTTCAGGAAGCTTCATCCTTGTTGATAATTAATTGGAATTTTCAACTTCTGGCAAAAATTCTAGCAGACAGCCTGCAGGACATGATCTGTAAGATTATTAGCCCAGACCAAGTAAGCTTTTTAAATGAATGACTACAACCAGAGAATTACAATGAAAATACTGAATATTATCTAAAAAGCTAGTGGCATGCAGGAACCCTGGCAGCCTACGCCACCAATGATAAAAAGACCTTTGACAAAATAAACTTGAGGTTTCCTATATGCCCATTAGGAGAGAACTCAGATATTTATAACCCCCTGAGAACTTTTATATGAGGCTCTCAGAATAAATAACATTTTAGAAACTACCTCTGCTAGGAAGATTTTTCAGTGGAGGATGGTGCAAATCAGGTTACGTCTCGTGGTTCTTTTCTTGTTTTTCTAATATTTTTGGAAGCAGAAAAAGCTTAAAACTGGGCAAGCAGTATAATTTCTGACTGTATCAATATGACACAATATTAATTCCAGTAGTTTACAATATTTGGGTATCCATAACTAAAGGACTATCAGTAGCAAAAATATTTTAAATGATACTTGTCTGGGTGTGTGGTGGTTTTGGCCAAATTCAGGGAAACGTCCAAAAGGAACGTCTCCTCAAGGGAAGGCAGGTTACAACCACCCCTCCCCCCAACCGGGTTCAGGAAAAACAAATTTTCCTCGGAGGAAAGTGAAGGAGAAAATAAAAAAACTATTTATTTAACAAACACACAGGAAAATAATAATAATAATGCTAAATAATAAAATCTCTCGCTCTGGAGAGAGAACCTGAAAGATTTTAGAGTCCTTCTGTGGGTGTGGTCTCTCTCCTCCTCCTCGGAGCTGGGTCAGCATGGGGGGCCGCCCTCCAGGCCGGTGGAAGGTCCCCCGGTGGGGTTCTGATGTTCTGATGTTCTGAACAAGTCCAGAAGAGAAGAAGGGAAAAAAAAAACCCGAAGTCCCAGAAAAAAACCCCTCAACTCTCCATCTCTCTCTCCGAAGAAGCAGAGTCGAAAAGCTGACTGGAAAAGTAAGAAGCGATGCTTCCCTTGTTCCGCCGCAGCAGTAGCTAATCTCTGTGTCCTTGAAGCACAAACTGTTTTGAAAAGTCCGCTCAGTTTTTTTCTGTCTCTTACATCCAGTTTTAAAGGCATAGAAAGGCTCAGGAATCATGTCTGGGCACAAAGCAGTGATAGGGGATACAACAGCATAAAATCACCCCAAGACAGGGTGTTTAATAGCATTTCACCTTATCATGTTTGTCATAAAGTTTCTGTTACTTACTTCTAGAAACATGTTGTTTTCTCTTACATCTGCAAAGCCTCCACAAGCTTAACATCACTGATGTATACTCTAGGTAAAATAAATGTAGTGTCTGTACAAAAGACAACTTAACCTGCTTTGGCTAGTGAAATATCTACTACCAAGTAGTATCATCATTTAGAATAATGCCTTCAGGAGACCTGAAATCAAGTGAAACATATATATATACATAGATAAATAGTTTCTAAAAATTATTTTGTCATTGTTTTTGTTGAAGCAAGTTCAGCATGTGAAATATCTTCTGCATGGTCACTGATAAGAGTATATTAAAGTTTCTTGAATGCAATAATTGTGCCATGATATTTTTCAAAATCTAACCCATTATTAAAAACATAGCTGAGAGACAGTGGAATGCTAATAAATAAGAAGTAACACCTGATATATACCAAAAAATACAGAAGTCTATTGCCCAGAGAAATTGTGGATGCCCCATCCCTGGAAGTGTTCAAGGCCGGGTTGGATGGGACTTTGAGCAACCTGGTTTAGAGGGGGGTGCCCCTTCCTATGGCAGGGGGGTTGGAAGCAGGTGACATTTAAAGTCCATTTCAAACCAAAAAACATTCTGTGATTCTATGGTTATCTATTCCTTATTTCATACTTCAAGCATCTTATTCAAATAATTCAGCCTTCTGGCAAAGAAAGTTACTTAAACTGGGTCCATAAAAGTCAGTCAAAATATCACATACAACTTGATTCCGTAGCTGGTTTTGGTGAAAGCCAATCTCCAGCTCTTTTATTCCACAAGGACCAGTCTTTCCATTATTAGTGTAAGGCAAATGATGCTGCCAGATGACCTTGGAGGATGTCATAGGTACTGACCTGGAAGTAATGTCTCCTTCTGTGTAAGTCCCCAGTGCCTCTAACACAACCTTGCCCCAGGTACTGCGAGATACAACCTGAAATTACACCAAGGAAATTAGTATCAAGATGCTTCTTATTTAATTTACTATTGCTATCACTTGAGATAAATGAATATGACCTGCTTATGGAATACCTAGGATGGACAGGAAGAAGGAATAAAATTGTACTGTGCATCCTATGATTACTCCCCCAGGATGATCACAGAGGCTCAGGAAGGAAAAAATGTTCCTCCAGTCTGAGAACATACAGGAGACGATGCATAAAACTCTTGCCTGTGTAGAAGTAAACACCATTCCAGCATCAGTTAAAGACACGATCAGTCCACAGCTTTTCAGAGTAAGGATGAAGCTGAGTATGGAGAGAAGTGCCAAGAGTGAAAAATATTTCACTATTGAGGCAGATTTAGATTAGAAATTTAGGCAGATTCAGATTTGAAATGGCATGCAAATTTTTATCTGCTACTATATTTAGTCACTTAAGGAATTTGAGGTTTTCTCCTCACTTGAAGGCCTTAAATCAAAACTGAGTGTGAGCCCTGTTTTTTAACTTCAGGTGTCTTCTGCATGGACCTCTGCTGCTGGGTAAGTTATTCAAACTTCCTTTGGATTTAATGGGGAAACATAAATATGTGCAAGCAGCACTTGGTGCGTGCAAGCACGCAATCTGCTTTGGGAACATTTAAAGATAACAGAAAGATGACAGAAAGATACTATTTCCTTTTTAATTACATTCTTATAAAGAATTTTCAGGACTAGCTCACAGGTGAACATGTCATGAATCTTGCGGTACATGGCTTTAAAGCCACATGCGGGAGAGCTACTGAAAGATATGGAACTTGGAAAATGAGTGAAATTTGAAGGCCAGTATTATGTAGGACGCTAGAGAAGGATTTAGATAGACCATTCTGGCTTTGAAATGTTAGTTCTAGGAAATAAAGACAATCAAGACTGAAGTTCTGCTGAAAGCTGAAGACACTGTAGTGATATGTACTTTTAAACCGTTATCTAGTGTCCTTTCAAAAAGCAAGTGATACTGGCAGTGGAGGATGTAATGAATGATACTGCAAAACTTAAAATCTCCTGAAATACCTGAAAGTAGTAGATGAAAGGAGAAAAGGAGCACAGATTGGGCTTCTTGAAGGAAGAGTGACAAAACTGGAAAGAGCAGAACCTCACAAAATGCAGAAAATGGACACACCAAAGTTATCACTGAAGTCTGGATGCTATCAGGTGCAAAGGAAAAAGGGAAATCACTCTAACAGAAAAATCCTTTTATAAAATATATATATATATATATATGTATGTATGTACGGCTATGTAGCTCTTAGGAGGACATAGCTTTTCTCCAAATGACACTAGGTTCTCTAATCACATGTATGTTTAGACATTATTAGACATGGAATTTGAATGCAGGAATGAGCATTGCAGGACTAGCCTTTTCCCATCCTATCTAGTCAGATCACGGTATGCTCTGCCCCATGTTGGCTGGGTAGCTTTGCAGCTCTCTAACATCACTACTCTGTGCTGACATATCATACCTCACATTTTTTAAAAAACTTTTTTATTATTCTTTCCTCTTGCAAGGCAGACACATATTCATTACATAAGAATAAATATGGTCTGCATATTTTGATTCCATGATCAAATGCAAGGTTTTCCCATGAACGAGTGCGTACTGCATATAACTCTCCTATATTGCAGTGTTTCACAACACTGTTGACAAGCCACATCATTTCCAAGGTTCTTAAAAGCAGTTAAAATAATGTTCATACTAGCAATAATTAGCAAACAGACTATATGAATAATCACAGTCATTCCCACAAAGATTTCTTGTTTTCACAGGCTAATCCATTACCTGCTTCAATGAACCGTCTTGTTGTTAATTTGCAAGGCTTTCACCCCTAGGTGATGGAAATACCTGCCCTCTTCCCAGTCTCCCATTAAGTATGGTTTTCAGTAATATGTATAATTCATGAGAAAAATTTGTTTGTCAAGCATTCCAGACAGGTCACTTAAATCCTAGATCAATTGATAATGTTCACACCAACATGGCCTGGAATTAAAATAACCCTTACACTGGCTTCAGTATTTCCTTTAAAATAACAAGTTGGGCTTCAACTTTTAAAGATGCAAAGGAATCATTATTCTTTTAAATAAAGATTAGCAGCAGAACTTTTTTTTTAAAAAAACCAGATTGCTATTCTGAATGCAGTTCTTACAATGCTACAAAGCAACAAATGTCATGCACTGTCACAAATGCGTTCTGGCTTTTCTTGTAACAGCAGCATGTGGGAAGCTGAATGGGTAAGACAGTTCAGGTAGATTTTATCTTCTAACACATCAGGGTAGAATCCATCTGGAACAGTGAAGTTGTCATTCAACTTATTTTTTGGTGGTTTAGATTAAAATTTCCATCCCCATTGCATCTCCTACCTGTCTCAACAAAAATCTCCTCATGTCCCATGCAACTCAAAATGTAATGAGCAAAATCTACATATATACAGAAATATAAGTACACTTGATAAGCAGATAAAGTCAACCACATGTATAATCTCTTCTTGCAGCTAAAAAGTCTGCTTTGTCTTTCCATGATTCTTTTTCTCTTATGCGTCCTTATGTCAGCTCTGAGCAGAAGTGCAACATTTCTGTTCAGTGTTGGATTTTTCATGAAGGGGAGGCAGAGGACAGCACGGCACAAAGTTTCGGCTTTTGTGTATGATCTCCTGGACCTACCGATGTCAATGGACATTTTCTGAGGGATGTCTATGGAAGCAAGACTCACTAACTAGGTCTTGGTCTGAAATTCAATACACTTGAACTTTGATGAGCCTTGTGGGTCCCTCCCAATGCAGGATATTCTACGATTCACTGTATTTTGATACACATAAAAAAACCCCTGAATTTTTGGGAATTATGTATTATTAAGAATTTTTTCATCTCACCTTCCCAGTGAAGGATTTATTTGATTTATTCTTCCATTTATGTTTAAAACCAGCAGTCAGAACTCAGGATCCACTCAGTGTAAACAAATCTGAGTACTACAGTGCCCACATATAATTAAAAAATAGATATATGTAAATGTGACATTTGAGTGAACAGGTGTAAATATATCAGTCTGCTACAAGCTAGCATTTCCTGCTCATAAACGTTATTCCCTTATTGCTCTCTGCTCACTGTGCTTAATCCCGCAGGAATGATGATGTTTGTTGCTACATTTTGTAATGTATAGAACTTTATACTGGCAAAGAGCTGTGATGTTTACATAAGTGCTTCTGACTAAATGAATACTTAAAAAGAAAACATAGCTTCGCAACTCTAATAGTAAGAACACTTGCACAGCATTGCATACTGGAAACCTAAAAATTGACCTTCTGTCTTAGGTCACCAGCAATTCTCATTGCACCATACTTCCGTAAATAGCTGATTGCTGAACTCTCACTCAGACCAGCAGAAGTTGGGCTAGATTCTTTCCATATCCCACTGTTGAGCTGTTCGTGCTTAGGTGGAAGCTGTTCTATAGGTGGAAGCCAGGACAAAAGCATATCCCTACCTCCCTTAGGAAGTCTGAGACACCTTCATGGATGACACTCCAAAAACAAGTGTCAGACATGGGTAGGGTTCACTTTTGCAGGTGCTACACCGGAGCCTCCAATGTCTTTTTGTTTGTCTGCTTATTTAGATTTTTTTAAAAATTCAATCTCTGCTTTCTTCAGATGACAAGTGGGATGGCTCACACAAGCAGCTCATCCATTGACTGTATAGGCAGATGAGAAACCTAGCACCAGCTTGATGCTGAATTTTTTGTTGTATAGCTTAGAGGTTCAGAAGAAGCTTGAGCCAGCTCACCCAGGAAACTTTCCCAAGCGCAAAAAATTAAGGGTTTCTTAGTGTGAATGATCAAACATCTGGGACAGCAAGAGTATCATACACTTTCATATAGGGTTATAACTTGCAAAGAGCACATTCATGCTGAATACACAATCCTTGCATTTGCACGAGCCCGTTGGGATGGCTTCATTCTACAGACAAGGAAGGTACCACAGCAGCTACTTTAAAAGTGGGTTCTTCATCAGGTGTAAACCAGTATATCTACCTCCTCTTTAATGAAGTGGTGCCTGCTTCTACCAGCTGGCCCCAATTTACTTATATTTTAAAGCTTATGCTGTACTGTTTGTTGACAATATCAAATGCATTTTCTTGTTTGTGTCTTGGCTTTTTGAATTCAGTAAACTTCCAGCTAAATGATCATTTCATTGCCAAGAGTTCAGATCGTGCAATAGTTTAGTGAGGGGGAATGTGTGGATGTAGATACCCAATCTGTTTCCTGATATCTAAACGAATCTTAAGTTTTCTGTTTGCATATGAAAGACCAGTCCCCTTATTACCAGGAGAAGTAAGTTCTGCAGGGCAGGAGCTATCTTTCTCTTCTATTTGCCCAGTGGCCAGGCAAATTCTTTTTATTGTGTTTTGGTTGTGCCTAGAGGTTAGGTCATGGATCAGGTCCTCCCTGAGCCAGACACTAGACAGAGGCTTGACAAACAAATGGTTTTTACCCCCAAAGCCTGCTGATTTATATAACCCTCCAGTTACATAAATAAGAGTTTGACTATCAAGGTGTCCTTGTTCCACAGGGATGTTGTTTATGTCAAATGTTATATTTAATTGTCCCTATGCTCGGATGGGCACGTGCAGCACAAACTATACAACACTGCCCAGACTGGTCCTTGCTCTTGCACCTAGTGTGTTAGGAAGCTGGGAAAAGAAGGTGACAATTTCTGTGTTGGCAAGTAGCACAGCACGGAGTGGGTGAATGGAGGAAACAGCTGGTGCTGAGCAGCTGGCACCCATGCCATGTGTGTTTTGGGGAGGATTCTTTCAGAATAACTCTGATGTGCCCTAGAGGTGGAAGTGCAGCTTCTCACAGTTTCACCCCAGAAGAGTCCAGTTTATGTCTCTGGGACTGCTTCACACTTGGAGACAGGTACATGGCACTGATTGCAACATTTGCCCCAGAAGTGCAGACTTGACACTCATTTAAAGACTAATTAGGTGGTTGTGGAGGCTCTGTCCAGCTCAGAACACAAGCAACACCTACCCAGAGATTACACAGTGTCCTTTCCACCCTCTGTAAACTGCCTTCTGAGGGAAAAAATAGGGAGAAAAGCACATGCAAAATGGTCAGCTTTAAACAACAAAGGAGAGCGCTCATTTCCTTGACTGTCTGAAATGCTGAAGGCATGAAATAACATTTAATTGTATTACAAGAGCGCAGGCATGTTTCTTCCAGAAAGGATATTCCTTCAACAAAACTTGTAGAAAAAGGAAGCCGGACCCAGTTAAGGCCAACCTGCATTTCTACAACAGGTATGATATACCATATTTTACAAAGAGATGTCTTCCACCTTTCTAAACTGAAATACACATGAAATAGTTGTGTGTCTGCTGTTAACACTAGCAAAAGAATGTTGACAATCTCCAGAGTTAAATCTGACAATAAGATGCTCAAGTTAATTCCTAAATGGGTTAAAGTGATTAACTGCACTTTTTTTCCCCCCAGGAAATTGCTTCATCTGACACCATGACATCATTGAAGATTAGATACAATGTCATATAAATTTGTAGGAAGCCCATCTTTAAAATTTTGGTATTTCTTAAGCTTTTTTTTAGTATAGAAAGTAGCATACATATCAAGAAGTTAATGTTATCTCCGACTAAGGAAAAATAGTTCTCTGCATATTGACTCTAAATGCAGCGTATGTTTGAAAATGTTTTCTTATTCAGCTACCAGCAAAGGAAATAAGTTTCAGGTTGTATAAGTGTCAGATGGGGACAAACACATTTCCAAACAAGAGGAAAAGCTTTTTTTTCATAAAAGCACCCTACTCTCCACATGAACACATGAGGTCTAAAGAAAAACAAAAAACCCAAGAAGTCCAATCCTATTCACAGTAGCTCACACCAAATATTATTCTGCAATCTTTCCAGGTCATTACCATGCAATAGTCAAAGTTGGGGTATCCTTCCTTGCCACTGATATTTTTAGACAAGGCCAAATGTAGACCAGGAGAGTAGACTTTCAGCATATACAAGGTTTAGATTTATCCCTATAATTGTATGAGCAATCAGTGGATTAGGTTTCAGCTACAGCCACTTTATTTGGCGAGAAGTAGGTTGAAAACCAGCAGGTGGCAAAATGACAGCTGTGGAAAGATGAGCCACGAAACTGTCTACAAAAAAAAATTAATTTTATTCCCTTTTTTCTCCCATTTTTCAACCCTTTGACCTCTTAGTATTCCAACAGGCCATCAGAGACCTGTAATGGGATAGATACCATATACCTTAGGAAGCAGTGGGGCATAGTCTCTGTATTTACTATTTATTTGAAATATTGTGCTTTATGCCCAGCAGGTCCTCAGAGGGCCATCAGGAAACTACATTGCCTGGTTAATGGCCACCTGGAGATAGAAATAACACATGTATTGTGAATGGTTTTACTTTTCCATCCCAGTTTCTTGTGAGAGGAACTAAATTCTAGTTCTTTGTCAGATGTGCTCCTGAGAACTTTTTTTAAAAACGTAAAATGTCACTATCTTTGGTACATGGCCTGGCTCTTAACAAGAAATAAAAAGGTCAAAGGAGTCCAGATATTCCACTCAGCACAAAGTTTATAATGTCTTAATATTCCTGGCTCTGCCAAAGTTTAGGTCTTTCTACCCTTATGGTTTTCTTGTCTAAAAGCATGATGAAACCATAGACTGATGTTTGGTTTAAGCTTAGGCATTGTCCAGTCTCTTGGGTGATAAGTAATCACTGAAGAAATGTCAATAACAACAAATAACCCAATGCTGTATCATAGAGAAGCAGCTGGGAAGAAACAAAAGGGAAGCAAGATCATAATGCTTCTAATATTACTCACTCTGTTTTACCATGTCAAGCCACTTGGGTCTCTCTTCTGTTTTTCTTCACCTGTGCACATTTTTGGAGGTAAGACCTGTCACCATACCTCTGTGGTACAGTAAGGCCCATTATATATAAACTTCATGTTATTATCTCCTTTGCTCTGGAGTGCATTGAGGTCCTTGCATGTTGGGTAAGTGAAACACATTAGTATTGCACTTCCTTATCTTTGTTACACATGTGAAAGGACCAGTCCTGTTTATGCTTAATAACATTGTCCAGCTTTGTTAACCATAGCTTTTTTGTCCTTGTGTGGTCATGGTCAAGGGTAAACATTTGGCTTAAGTATTGTGTGGAATAAAGGGGTAGCTAGATGGAACATAACTAAGTAAAATTCCTTTATGAACTTATTTTCATTCAGTATATCATATCCTGACACAGAAAGTTGCACATTAACCAGACTTGTGACTACATGCTACTTTAATTGTTTTGATTTGGTGCTCTGCATAGCCAGAGGCTTTTTCTATGTATTAATAAACATTACATTAATTTTCCATTGTTCCTGGGCTTAAGATATCACAGGTCAAACTGGAGCCTCATGGATCCCACTGGAAAACAAGACCAAACAAAAATGCCATATTGTATCAGGAAGTGATGTCAATAGCTGGAGTTTTGCTTCCAAACTTCTGTGTTTTACTTGACAGCAAAGCTGTTTTCCTGTGCAAACCCATAGGCTTAATACTTGTGGGAATGACTGAGAACAAACATCTTGCAGTTTTACTGACTATCAATGCATCATTCTTTGACACACTATTAACAATCTGTTGACCTACGTAAAAATTGGAGTTTCAGGGAAAAAGAAAGTGTCCCATGTCTGCTTATCGATAAAATGCTCACACTGCATAGATACATGAGTATATTGGATCGAGCTGCTCGTAGTTAACACATTCAAGATCCTACTTATTGTCAATATCTGACCCAAAACCAATGATTCATGTTCCAAAGAAAATGCTGCTTTTATATTTTTCCACCAACCCAGTCTCTCACCAAAGACCCAAGTTATTCCCCCAACTACTGCTCTACATCTGGGTGACATGAGAGATAATTGCAGGACGCTTACAGTCCTGATAAACTATGGTTTCCCTTGCTCTGCAGCCCTTTGAAGTTGCAGACAGTTTCATGATAATTGATAATCTAATCTCTTCCCAGCCTGTTTTTTTTTAAAAGACTGCTCTGAAACAGCAAGAAGGGGAAATATTACAGCATAAGTATTGATTGCTGCATGCAGAGGTCACTGTGTGGGGATTGCACTTTTATCACAAGGTTCTTGCGAAAGGTGAAGTTTTGGCAAGATCCTAATAATAACTGTGGAGTGCTAGTTAAATACAAGGGGCAGGGGGAGGAAAATTATTTTTTATTCTTAGTACCTCAAGGCTATACATGGCAATTACTATTGCAGAGGCAATAAAGAAGTTGTTAATTGCAGGTTTTATACCCTTGTAGCACAAAGTAAGAATGAAAGGACTAAAGGTTACAAGTGGTACAGAAGAAAGAAAAGGACAGAAGAGTTGCTGGAGGTTTTAGTGCTTTTTAGTGAAACAAGTTATATAAGTTTTAGTGGGTTAGGACATGAGAGAGGGGCAATTTCAGTTTGATCAGGACAAAAACCTGAAATCTTACTTAGCATTTGCTTCATTGCCCTTCAAATTATTGCTGCGACTACATGCTTACCTGAAACCTTCACACTGACTGCTGTCATCCACTGAAACAAAGTCATTGCGTGAGAACATTGTGAAAAATCTTAAGAGTTTTGCAGCTCTAAATATGTTTAAGAGACATTTTAATTTCTGAAATTCTGGACAGTGGTTTTGTCAGGGACTGTCTCTGGAAATACTGAATTGGTAAGTGGAACAGCCACTTAATACAGCAATGTATTATTCATTTACAAGCATAATACAAAAACATGGTAAATATCTGTGTGTTTAACAGAGGCAATTTGTTTGAAAATGAGAAAAGTTTCCGTTCCATTCCATTTGACCAACTTATCCTTTGTGATAAGTGATATTCATGAGAATTTGTAGTACTGTACAATATGTTAACTAGGGGCATGTAATTTTCTGAATGCTGACAGGGATAAATATATGCGCCTGCACACACACAAAACTCACACATACTTAATGAGAGCAAAATTAAAGTCTTCTGAAACAAGGCTGATTGATTAAAACTCAACAGACCCACACAAATATGAACACTAATACACATGGCTCATAAAGTGCTTTCATGCCACATCTTTAAAGGGGCAATGCAAACACTAATTTCTCACCAGACCAAACTGTTAACTGTGCCAGACAAGAAATGGGATAACTGGTGAGTAAAAGGCATTACTGGCTCCTGGAACATTTCCTCTCTCCTTTGCCTTTTTTTTCCCTGACTGTACACCATTGCAAATTAGAGCTCTTTAACTTTGAGTCAGACTGTATTTCCAGATTACTGGAAATGGCAACATAGTTTGACCTTATACATCCTCATCCTACTGGCCTTTAAAGTAAAGAACAGGGCTGTGGTAGAGCCGTCTACTTTGGTTTTGCACATTCTGAGAATTCATCAATTGCATTACACTTGGCATGGTTGTTTGTAAAATTGGACCCAGGCAATGATTTATTTGCAAAAAATCAATAGTGTTGAATTTGACAAGGAATAGGTCTTATAAGCCAGGTGGAATTGGATACAACTGGGAAATACTGTGATAGTCCAGCATTCTCCTTTTTAATTCCTCTTTCTGCTCTCTCTTTTCTCTGATCTTTTAGATGTGTGTCAGTGCCTTACTTCTAGGTATTTAGATATTACAGACATTACTGCTGCTCTTTCTACTCCACCATCACCTCTTCTGATCACAATAATTGCTGTCACTAACTGTGAGGAGATACTGATTTCCAGCAGGTGAAGTTTCTTCACTCATTCTTCACCCTCCTATTACCTGTATCAGTTGTGCTCCTTCTTAAAGTTTCTGCAGGCTTCCTTAGAACATCAGGCATGTGAGTTTCTGGAGACCCTTCTTCACAAGAAAATTGACTTATTATTATGGTCACTCACCATATAATTTGGTGAGAACCATAATTCCGTGGGAGCTACCGGACAGCTGCAAATTCTGTGTTTGAGCATTGTGAATGCACAGATCATTAGTCCACGAGTTTAAAGTCTCCTGGCTGTCTCTGACCCACTACATGTGTGCATCAAAGTTAGTCTGCAACAGTGCTGCAGATCTGAGAGGGTCTGGAACTCTCAGACTCACTGCAAAAGGTCTCTGTGGCTCACTTACCATACCTTGGTCCAGGAAGTCCTGAACATCTATATGGATTCTTCTTATTATTAATTTTTTCTCCAATCTCTCTGTTATCATATCAACTTTGTTTTCTCCTTCCTCCTACTACTCTCTGTACTTCCATATGATTTCATTTTCTCATCTTCACTTTCATAGCTTTCCCTGGGATACAGTCTCCTCCCAGAGTGAGGTGAGGAGACTCCTCAGTGTAGTAGGCCTCCCATACTTTTTTCAGAAGAGAATAAAAAACAGAAAAAAGAAATTAAAATAGCTCAAGAAATTCACTTAGCCTAGCCATGTAAAATCAGGTTGTTTTGATTTTTAGAGCAACATTCTCCTCTTGGATTATCTTGCACATACTTTTTTCTTCCACTGCTTCTCTTTCTAAGTTTCCCCTTGCCTCTCTGTCTGGATTCTTGACTGTACATGTTTCCAGTCCCTGCCCCAGTCCCTTATTCCATTTTCCCCGTTCTGTAAGAGATCATAGATGTAATTTGAATTATCTGAGGACAATAAGGGCAAATAAATGTATGCTGGTCGATTGACCCTGGTCAGCCAGTCTGAAGAAAACACATAGCTTCTGTGTCTTTTATCTCAGAGATAGGAATTGCTATGGAAAATTATTAGATACTACTGTGGCCTGTGTCAGAGTCAGGTAAGGAAGCACGTAGTAGCTTTATATAAATAAAAGCTTTCAGCATGCCTAATTTTCTGGCTAGAGCTCTATCCCATTTATCCAGGAACTTTATAAAGTAGTAATTTTAGCACACAGCTTTCCCCACGACTGAACTTTTGTGTTTACTTATTTTAAATATGACACCTTTTAGAAGACAATGTGTGGAGAGAGGTGTGGTGTGGGAAGAAATTGCTGCTCTTTGGTTAAAGCACCAAGCATAGACTTAATAAAAGGCAGAAGGGGGACACACTTTTCCCCTTGATCTTGAAAGAACTTCTTTGTATGCTTATGGTACTAAAGGTTTTCTTCTTCATTTAATATGTTGGTTGATCCTAGTTTCTTGGCCTGATTTAATGTCCTTTATTTTCAGAATTAAAGATTTCTGTCCTGGTTTCTTTTATTTCCCTAGCAGTGTTTTCATGTCTGTTTGTAATATCCTTTGTATTGGATGTTGTTTCTTCTGTGTCATCTCCTCTGTCTGTGATAGGGCTTTCTCTGGTGTAAATTCAGGCCGATATCTGAGTGGTGAGGAAAAGTACTTTTCTATTTTTCTCCCATTCTGGGGAGCTTTTGTACAGTTTTGTTCCGCGTGGACTTTCTTAATATCTTCACCAGGAGCGTGCATGACTTTGCCTAGCAGACTAGATCTCCAGGATCACTTTCCTCATCCTCATCCTCATGTTACTTATGAGAGGCCTGCTGTGTGTCTTCCCTGTGTAATTGCACTGGAGGCTGTGGGCACAGAAAGCCTTTACATGCTATTATGAAATTGATATTTGGCCATGGAGGTTTTTGTTGTTATGGTTGAGGATGGTTCTTTCCTGGGAAATCCTATTTGTGTTCTTCTGATACTACAGTGGGCACAGATACTTTAGGATAATCACAAAACAATTTTACCATTATTTTGTAAGCAGAAAAATAAAATCTATAAAAATGTTTAAATTAAGAGTAATCAAGAACTTGCCAATCAAGAGCTGATTCATAGCTCATTAAAAATGTGAGGTTTTTTAGAAATGAAAAACACTTGAGACTTCATGTGTTATTTTTCTGTGGACAGCATGGGCCATCTAGTCACAGCATACTCATGGTAATCCTTTCTGCACTATTCAATAGAGAGATATAGCTGGGAAGAAAACTGCATTTGACTCATGTCTTGTTACTCTCTGTTTCACAGAGAACAGGAGAAGGTTCTGCCCCTTTTGCAAGTATCCATATTCAGATCTCTAACAAGAGACTTGAATATCTGTGGATTGTGTGAAATGCACACAGAAACTGCTGCTTTAAGAGCTACTTCCCTACAGCAGAGGAAGCAGCCAATGCTCTGTGGGGAATAAACTCCAGTTGGCTGTCCTAAACTATTACTCTTATACTAAATTCCTTTTAGTTTATCCTGCATCTTAAATAGGTAGGTAGAATTGATGTCATTTAATATCCAGGATATTCATAGGAATGACCTACATGTGGAGGACACAGACTGTACACAAAATTGCATTTTGTTCATTAGCTACAGTACAAATCAATTCTGGGTAACAGAGACATCCTAATAAGACATTTTTTTCATACCTCTATGATCAAGGTGAACCTTAAAATAGTTGTGTAATATACACATATAATAATAAATAATTAACCATACACAGATAAACTGGATCCATTCAGCAACATCTAGCTGCTACTTATGGAAACAATGTTCTGAGAATTATGAATAGGCCACACTTTTAAAACTGTGTTACCATACTATAGTGTAGAGGACATAGATCTACTTATACCTTCTTCTCTGAGGTTATTCCTAGATACACTGTGTGTAACCTGCAGGAAGGTTAGTCCCTTGTATTATGTAGGCTTGGAAACATGAATTTCCAAGAGGATTACACCAGGGGTTTCTGTAATTCATTTTCTTCTCTGACAATGACTGGCATGTATTCACAAGTGAGTGTTAAATGTGATAAATTTGTAAGCTAGGTTCCAAGTCAATCAATTAGCTACATGAAAACTACTAATCTTGGATTACTTATGCTCTGGATGTATTTCTACCAGCTCTGTATGCACTACCAATATGTTAAATGATGGAGTTGTGGTGATTGCTACAAAAAATATGCAGTCTATAGTCTGAGACAGGTCAGACAAAAATGCATCTAGACATTAGCGATGTAGGATCCCTCAGATGGATCAATGAGACTATCTAATACTGATGTAAGTTAAAGGAAGCAGCCTAGCAGAAAAGGGAAAATTTCAGGGCTGATATAAAGGAAAAAAAGCTTCAGGAAACTCTGGCAGAGAAAAGGCACAATACACATCTGGGCAAGAGAATCAAGATCTGATGGGTCAATACATGTGTTGGTAAGGGGAGTGTTAAGAGGAAAATGTTACATGCAATAGAATTTGAATTCTGTGTTTAAGAGGTTTTGAAATGAAAGGCTCTCACAGACATAAGAAAAATTGCAATACATGAAGTCTTCCTTTTCCAAAGAGAAAAATAAAAAGAGAAAAAAAAAGAAAAAACCCTGGAAATGCTGGATATCCTCAGAATCCAACATACTAGCTGTTAGAGAGTACAGATAAATTACAGCAAATCAAAGGCAGTAAGGTAGAGTGAGTGCTTGGTATGTTGACCTGTTTTTCACTAGCAGCACTTATTCTTCAGAGTTGTAACTGCTTGATAGTGCAAGAGTGGCAGCCTCAGATGGGCTACAGAAACTTTTACTTCTTGGTCATGGTTTGAGTCCAGCCTGGGTTTTCTGAGGCACAAAAGAAAATGCAGATGCTGCTGTCTTTGCATAATGCAGCTGTGCAGCTTTCATTCTCTGCCTGTGTGAAGAATCCTACTCCAGATGGAGCCCACTCCTGAACCCCTCCTTTTGCTGCATCTGCTGTACCTGCAGCCTGGCCGTCTTCAGCCCACTTCACAGTAACTCACACCACCGACCATTTTTATTTGGAAGTGAAATCAACCAAAGAGATTAAAGAAATTTCAAGCAGTTGCTTGTAATCACAGCTTAGTGAAAGAGACATTGCAGTCCCTGAGAGGAACGATGAACCAAACCAATAGAGGGTACACTATGGAATAACCCAAAAAGGAAACGTTGCTCGTGGGATGTCAACTCATCTTTATCTGTCAGCAGTGAAAACACAAGAAGGCTTGCCCTTTTGAAAAGTAAACAGAAAATTATGCCTCCAACACAAACCCGAGCCATTAAAAAGGCAGCTTTTATTCCTTCTCATAATGTTCAGGAACATAAGGCAGTAGCACTGATATGGCTCCACAGCTGTTGCCAGGGGAAAGTAGGAATGTAGCCTGCCACATCTGGGGTGACATCTTTGAAGAGGCACTTAATCTGCAGTGCTGAGGTATGCTAAGCCTCTTTGCTTTTCTTTGCCAGTTCTCAAGCTAATACTACTCCTGGAGAGCAATGCTGATTTCAAGTCAATGGGTGAGATGAAAGAACAATTAAGGACAGTGATGCTTTATGCATTGTGGAAAACATAAAGACAGGACAATAGCATAATTCCTTGATCACTCCGGCAGAAGATTTACTTTGCCACACTTTAAAGTTGTAGGTTCCCAGTTTCTAAAACAAAAATGACAGGAATTTTTAATCACTGAGTGTGTGTTTTGTGAATTGAAGGGGGGCATTGAAAGACTGGAAAATAAAAGGTATCTACTGCTATTACACTGATGTGTTTCTATCGGATCAAAGCATTTTCTTCTCTGTAGTTCTTCAGAAACAATTTGCCAGTATTGCTAGGCAGGCATTACACAAAGAAAGACATCAGGTGAAGAAACAAACACAAGAGAAGCTCTAATAAGTAAAAATGCCTTTATGTCACTATTCCCATTTTCTAATAATTGAAAAACTCAGAATCCAGACCTTTTAGGTTGCTGCTTTAAAAAAAAAAAAATACAAGAGGGGACGTGAGAGAGAAAGAAAATACAGAAATTCTGATCTCAAATATCTAGTCTAAACTTTTCGCTGGTTTTTTGGGGGGATAACATTTGTTCCAAAAACAGAATAAGAGGCTGAGTCTTACAATAGGGTTGCCAGGCATTTGAATCTTCAGATTGTTGTGCTATGTTAAAGTCTGGCTGCTTGCATTGTGTTAAATGATGAAGTATGAAACTAGGATATTACTAGTTGCTGCAGAGCCCTGCACTTAAACTAAATTCTCTTTAAAAGAATATTTTTTATTTCATCTTGAGTGGTGAAATGATCTTTATTTTTGAAGATTTTAGAAGCTTTTACATCTGGGTGTACAATACCTAAACATAACTCCCCAAGACCTGAATCTAACTTTATTTATGTATGCCTGTGTTTTTACATTCATATAAACATATGTATCTACTTGCTCACAGACACTCACACATAGTTTAGATCTCTTTTAACAATATAAAAATTTGACCTTCTCATATATGTGAGCCTTTAGTAATAAAAGAAAGCACTGTTTGCGAGGACTGTTTGGAGAACTATCACTTTGACCCAGAACTCAAGGGGATGTTCAGTGATGGACCAAGATTCACGTCTCAGCCCCCACTTTTTAATAGACAAATGTAGGAAAGCAGCAAAAAGCCTGGTAGTGTTCACAGCACTCAGAAATTACTCTGTTTAGAGTGGACATTTCAGACTAGAAATTTCTGAAATTTCTAAGAGATGTACCTGATTTGGAAAGGAAAATAACCTCAGAAAATCAGAACAGTGAACCATTTTTTTCATGTATGAAAAGCTGTCATTGAAAATGTGTGGCAGAGGTCAGGGCCCATGATAATACCTCAGGGGAGTTTTTTAACTTGCTGCCATCCAGTCAGTTTCACTGGAAAAAGTAACTTGGGTAGCAGTCTCCTCTTTCCCTTTTCTCTCTGATGGGCTGTGTGACTGCGGACAGGTCATTCAGGGTTTGATCCAAAACCCATTAATGTCAAGAGAAAGACTCCTGTTGACTTCAGTGATCTTTAGATTGGAATCTGTGTTTCTGCTTCTTGCCTGGATGCTACTAACTTCCATTATGTGTGTTTGAAAGCTAGAGTCTTTCTGTGCTTCAGTATTTTCATATCTAAAAGAGTGGTGGGACAGCCTAATTAGTAAAATCTCTTAACATTTTAATACATAATCTTATTCAGAGACCTAAGAACATTAAATGATAAAACATGACCTAAAAGATTTGTAAGGTTTTGCTAGGAAAAACAAATAAGAAAACCAATTTATATTAATATCTGAAAGTTTTTGATCATCTTCCTAGGCTTAATGGGCAAAATCAGTCAATTTTTCTGTGGTTATGGTAGAATTTGTGTGTTTAAGTTGCTGTTCCTCAGTGGCTGAGGGATGGTATAGGAGAACAGCAAAGGGGAGCATGGCACAGGAATCTTGTCAGTATGTCAAGTTGTGGGGATGTGCAACAGGTTGGTTGGACTGGGGCTCAGTGTCTATTTCTCAACAGACTTTCAGGTTTTTTTTGTGAGTTTTTGTGTTTTTTTTTTTTTTTGGTTTTTGTTTTTTGGGGTTTTTTTGGTAGTTTGCTATTTCTAAATCAGTATAGAATTCACAAGAGTAATTTATCTCCTGTTTCACGATCTTTAGGAATTTTTTTCTCTTTTTTTGTGGTTTAGCATTCTCCACTGTTTTCTAGCCAAATCCAGTCCCTAAGACTGTGATGCCTTCTCCTCACAATGCCACTCTAAGACAGTGGCCCTGATGGGCAACCACATGCCTAAAACTGGTACTAAGTCTTGACTCTTGCCCATGAGTTTTCTTACTGTAACATATGGTCAGCTCAAGTGCCATGTGAGGCTGGTAGGAATTTGCTAACCATGTTCAAGACATCATTTTTATACTATTAGCTCCCTTATGTTGCCAACATATACAGAAAAAGGAGAATTCTGCTTTCAGGGGTTTCTCATGGAACAGCAACAAGGAATAAAGTCAACTGGGTGGCCTCAGATGCTCACCTCAGTTAGCCAGGGTGTGGCAACTGCACCACTCAGCTTGGTGTCTTCTTCAAACTTTCTGAAGATGCACTCGATTCCTTTGTCTATATCATTAATGAAGATATTAATAACACTGGTCCCGATATGGACCCCTGAGGGACACCACTTGTCACTGATGTTCATTGGGCCTCTGAGCCAGTGACCACTACTGTCCGGATGTGATCATCCAGCCACTTTTCATCACTCTCTGATGGCTCTCTGAGCATTTTTGGTAGAAGGATTTCATTCCTTTTCTTCTTCTTCTTTCCTACCTTTGGAGACCTTCTTTTTGTCCCTGTGTGGGGAAGCTAAAAACAATCTCATTTTCCATATTGTCAAGAAGCAGTGGAGCATTGGGTTTGTTTTCTATTTTGGTATTTAAGTGGACAGTTGAAAGAAGTAAAAAGACCCTTAAAATGTTATGTATTAGATATGTAAAATAAGGTGGTGGGTGGGTGAAGGAAACAGTGAAGCATGGATATACAGGTACTGGGAAAACATGCTTTAGAAAATGAAATAGCTTTTGGCTCTGAAAGAGCCACATCTGAATGCTGGACCCTGATTTCCTGTGGTAGTTGGCTGCGTGTATGGAACACTGCCACTTTAAAAATTTATTTACAGGTGCCGTGTCTGTATGGACAAATTATTTTCTATAATTACCCGTATTCTTTTAAAGAAAAGAACCCCAGGAGTCCCTCAGATGATAATGCAGTAGACCCATTGAGCCACAACGCAGCATCTCCCTCTGCAGAAGCAGACATTGAAGGGAGGTGAGCTGAAGCTGCCCCAGTCACAGCAGGTAGCTCAGCACACTCACTTGGCTGAAGTATAGATGCCTGAATGGATACCAGTTCCCTTCCCCCTTCAACATACCATGCCATCCCACTGCTCTGCATATGCTAGCTTGCCCAGCTGTACCCTTTTATGCCTCTTATAGACAGACACACAAAAGCTTTGTGCAATAAACATTGGTTCTGCTTCCACACTATGCACACTCTCATTTATGTATATATACACACACATATATATAGGTGTGTATACATGTAGATACTCACAAAGCTTGCAACTGGAAGTCCAAGTGGATAAGGTGCTGTGCTGTAAGCAAACTGCAGAATTACACAGTGAAAACACAATAAAACCCTTCAGAAAGATGTGGATTGCATTCGAGCATGGTGGGTTACAGTACTTCTCCCTCCCTATGTACCTCTCTTGAGGGATTTGGAGCTCCTCTTCATTTTACATTGCTATGACTGAGATTAAAAGAGATCAGTGTCACCCTTTACTTTTAGATGCTCTTAGCCAGTGCCTGTGGCTTCCTTCACATGTACACACTTGCATCCATGCACACCACCCTCTCTGTGATGTTCAAACTTATAAGCCTTGTGTAATAGTTGTAACCAACAAAAGCAGTAAAGAAAAAGGTAGTAATGCTAAATAAGGACAGACTAAGCCAAACCAGTATTTTATGCCTTTCCACAAACTCCAGCCAGCCTGGAAATACTTTTAAAGTGCAAGTGTAAAAACTAATCTCGCTCTTAATGGCCACAGACTTTGTAAATAGCTTCTTAATAACCTTTGTCATTCCTGTGCCTTCATCACAAGATAATTACACAATTCCAGTGTTTCTAAGTACATAGTTCTCTGGGATGGCATCTACTACATAACTTCCCTTTCAGTTTTCTAAGTTTTCTTCCTTCTCCTCCTGCAGGTGACAGACACACTATATGCTTCCCTGGTATACTTGATAGGGCAAGATACTTTTAGTGATTTGTATAAATATTTTGAATTTTGCCTGGTCTAAGCATCTAAAATGCCCGTATATGAGACTAGAATCTTACTTGAGTCAATGCCTATGAGATCCTGCAGTAATGCATCAAGGCAAGAAAATGGAAACCTACCTATGCAGACATATGATGTCACCCCCTAATTATTCTAATTCCCATGTCTAAATATATTATTTCATGGTAGCAGGACAAACTAGAGCATTTGGAAATTACCTGACATTCAAGATCGTGAGCTCCCATCAATTCCAACCCCTTTGACCTGTGTGGAGAAAACATCTTCAACAGTTTAAATGAGTAATAAAAAGAGACTTCTCTGCTCTGTAGATTGCAGTGTGCTATGGAAATACCCTAACAAACTTTAAATGAGCTGTTCAAAGGCCAGGAGGAGTAGAAGGAGACAGATCTGTGCAAGCTAAGGCGGTTTTGCAGGTTGTCTTAGGCAGGAAAGTTTTGTGATCCAAGACAGTTCATTTAAAGCTTGCTGGGCTATCTCTGTACTCAACTGCAGAAGGCTGGGGAGAGTTTATTTCACACAGTTTAGATGACTAAAGTAAGTATACTGTTTAAGCTAAATTTTTACAACACTTTATGGATACAAATAAATACTCTGAAGAGATCACTTATCCAATCTCTTTTAAATGTCTATATTTGGATGAGATAAACCTCACCCTTTTCTCTCCACTGAATGTAGAGGGCTTAGATTTCTAGCTTTGAGATAGACATCTACATGTTAAAGTCTAATGCAAAGGAGATAAATCCCCATCTCTACCTTTTTAGACAGGTAGAAAAAAAATCTGTTTCTCTCAGTGCTGTGCTAATTCTGAATTCTAAATGGAGCAATATACTCAGAACCTTGAATTCGTATGCATCAGAAATGAATATAGCTGCTTGGTTGTTGGTCTTCCTCTGATGATTGGACCACATAAACCGCTGGGGTTATGTGGTCTCATTTATAAACAAGGCATTGAGATCCATATGTTTCTGGGTGCACTGCAGAGGGAACATGTAGAAATCCTGCACTGCATCATCACACTAGCCTAATACATGACCAAAGGCATTGCATGTCAGAAAACAGTATTCAGTCATTAAAGACCTCAGTGTTTGAGATATTTATACAGCTAGTGACAGAACCATGTGAAAAACAAACTACTGTCCACCCCACCCACTTCCCTCTCCCAGCCTTTTAGACCGAATCCCCTAAATTGCTCACTGAAGAAGGAGAAGAAGAAATGTTCACCACAAAATGATGTTAAGATATATGAACAGTGGTTGGGCTCTAAGCTCAAAACTACTACTAGTGTTGGACCTCATCTTGCCCTGTGTGTAGGTCTGAGAAGCCATTCCACTTTGGACATATATTTGGTAACTCTACCAAAGCCACATACAAAAGGAGCTGGCAATTTCTAAAGGAAGTATTGCGGTTCAAAGCTGCAGAACTGTGTGTAACAATTCTTTGTCCTGAGATTAAAAGTCTTTACCACTTTGCTGGTGTAAACCTTTATATTACCTCTGAAGCCTTGAAAAGAGCACTCATTAATCAAATAAAAACTGTCATCTGCCCATGATAAGGCTTAAAAACCCAAATCTGTTTACAGATGTACAGAAGGCCACTAATGCTAGCAAGCAGGAAAGAAGGCTGCTGTCTTCCCAAATCCTGGCTCAAATTTCAGTCAGCAATTAATAAGGCACTGTGAGTTATTTGCTTTTAACAAAAAGTAAACTCTGAATTGCAGGTTAACAAATCTTAAAGAGAGACAAAGGTCTAAACCAGACATAATTCAGGAATAAGGAGTTGCCCAACACAGTAAAAACAAAGAAAGAAATTTTAATGTAAATCAATACCCAGAAACTAGTGAAGTGAGATAGAAAATGTTCAGATATGTTGTACACTGTGCTGATTTCTCTCTCTATGGTTTCTACTACTGTGGTATCTCAGATAGTTTGAACCCCTTTGTAATCTTACAGCTTTGTGAATCTTTCAAATTCTATTAAATCTTACATCTTTGCTTAGCATTTGAATTTATAGTATTTGCACTAGGTGGCATAGAAGGGAGAGGTCTGTCCTCATGTCTGTTAAAAAAGAAGATGTACTTTTGACCTTAAACTGTATCATCAGCTTATGCACCATTTTGTGTGATGGCAACCGGGGGCTTTTCAGCAATGAAACCAGTACCAGTGCAGAAGGAGAGGTGAATCTGTGTTCAAGAAGTGAAACAAGCACTCCTGGCCCATATTACACAGAAAACAGAAAAATACTTCAAAAAGTGTTCCTGGTAAAACACTGTGTACTGTGGCCCACTGTACATTGGCAAGACTTAGATTTTTCAAAAAAAGTGAAAAGAGTTTTAAGGGCTTAAATTCCCTCTCTAATATTGGCCGATGATAATAGAAAGCTTGCAATCATAGAAATTAGGGAGGGATGAGATTTATTTGACTGTTGCACTATGTTTTTCTCCGTATACTCAGAACAGTTCAATACAGAGGGTGTTCCTCTTAGTCTCATTTTGATTTTAGTTACTTATTTTGGGGGCTATTTCCCTGTCAGAATTTCTTCAGCACACAGAAACTGAAGTTTCTTCAGTTCCCACTGAAGCTGTCTAAATAAGTCTCAGAGAAGCTGATGAATTTTGAAAGTTTAATTTTCTGATGGATCTGTTAGCTTTTGCTATTTTGAGAAAAGAGACCTTACAAAAACTGTTTTAGTCACCAGATGCCCACCTCCTGACATCAGTTCCTGCGCTCTGCTCTGCCTCCCCGTTCCCAGTGGTCCGTCTGAGGAATGATGTTCTCCGTTATCCAAACAAGGAAAATATTGCACTGGCTCTTTTGCAGGTCCACCAACACCCATGGTCTGAAACAGTGCTCTGCATGAACCCTGCAGTGGAGTCATAGTCTGATCTCTGTAAATCTCATCCTAATCTCTTACCTAAGGAGAAGGTAACTTCAAACATGAAGTTTAATTTTTATTTTAGAGCATGTGTTACAAAAATTTAATTGCAGGGCTGAATAGACATGTGTCGTGGTTTGGCACTGGCTAAACGCCAGGCACCCACAATAGCTGCTCACTCACCCTCCCCTGCCACAGCTGGGCAGAGGAAAGAAAATTTAATGAAGACTTTATGAGTTGAGAGAAGGACCTGGAGAAAACACTCCAAGGGCAAAACAGGCTCAACTTAGAAATACAAACTGAGTTTATTACTCACAAAATCAGAGAAAGATGATGAGAAGTAAAATAAGCCCTTAAAAACACCTTTTCTTCCCCCAGTCCCTCCCTCCTTCCCACCAGTGGCGCAGGGAGACAGGGTTTGGTGGTTTTGGTCAGTTCGTCACCCAAGGTTTTCTTCTGCTGTACAGGGAGAGGAGTCCTTTCCCTGCTACACCGTGGGGTCCCTCCCACGGGAGGCAGTTCTCCTTGAACTTCTCCAGTGTGGTTGCACTCTCACGAGCAGCAGTCCTCCCAAAACTTCTGTGGTGTAGGTCACTCTTCCACGGGGTGCAGTCCCCCAAGGACAGGCTGCTCCAGCCTGGAAGCAGGAGCCTCCTCTCTCCACTGGGTCTCCCACTGGATCCCAGCCTCTTCCAGGCATCCACCTGTTCCAGCTTGGGGACGTTCCCCATGGGCTGCGGGTGGATCTCTGCGTCCCCCATGGACCCCCATGGGCTACAGGGGGACAGTCTGCCTCACCATGGTCATCACGGCCTGCAGAGGAATCTCAGCTCTGGTGCCTGGAGCACCTCCTCCACCTCCTTCTTCACTGATCTTGGTGTCTCCATGTTTCCCTCACATGTTCTCACATCCTCCTCTTCTCTATCTGGAATTCAAATTGTGCCCCCTCTTTGTTTTGATTTTTTTCTTATATATGTTATCACAGAGGAGTTACCATCATCTCTAATTGGCCCAGTTTTGGCCAGCAGAATGTCCATCTTCAGAGCCATCAGGGACTGCTCTGCTGGACATGGTGGAAGCTTCTAGCAGCTTCTCACAGAAGCCACCTCTGTGGCCCCCCCATACCAAAAACCAGGGCGTGCAAAACCAATACAACATGCTATCCACAAGGTGTTTCTGGTTTTTTGTGTCTTTTGCTGAGTTATTGTTTTCAAAGGCCTTCTGTTTGTTTTAGCTGAACCATCTCTGGTGGAGCAGATTAGTCTTCATAAAACCTCATCCATTCTCCTCCTTTGGGAAAACAGTTCAGCTGGAATTCCTTGTTAGTCTCCTGTGACGGCTCAGGAGTGACTAAGTGTTTTCTTTGTCAGCTTTGGATAAGTGAGTCACTTGCATATTTCAGAAAGGAGAGATTGTTGACACGCTGAGAAAATAGGTGGATATAAACTTTGAACTTACTGGCATCTTCAGTAGACAACAGAGAATATGTAGGGCTTGAGAGAAAGCCTTTTGGAATGCTACAAAGTTTAATGCATATGTTCAAAATTTATTCCTAATTTCTGCTGATGGACATCTACACCCATGTGTGCAGCATGGATAACAAACAGGAGGAGCTGGAAGCCATTGTGCAGCAGGAAATCTGTGACAAAATTGCCATCATGGAAAGATGGTGGGATGACTTGCACAACTGAAGTGCTGCAATGGATGGCTGTAAACTCTTCAGAAGGAATTGGGAAGGAAGGAGTGGCAGTGGACTATTGCTGGTTGTTGGAGAGGGTTTTGGTGGTCTAGAGCTTAATAAGGATGACAATAGGGTTGAGTATTTGTGGGTAAGAATTAGGGGTGAGGTCAATAAGGCAGATAAGCTCACGGGAGTCTGCTATGGACCACCCAGCTAAGATGAAGAGGCAGACAAAGCATTCTATAAGCAGCCGGGAGAAGTCTCACGATCGCTAGCCCTTGTTCTTGGGGCGGACTCCAACTTACCAGATGTCTGCTGGAAATACAGCACAGCAGAGAGTAAGCAGTCTATGAGGTTGCCAGTGTGTGTGGAAGAGAACTTCCTGACACAGCTGATGAGGGAGCCGACTAGGGAATGCATCTCACTGGACCTGGTGTTTGTGAACAGAAGGACTGAGGTGATGTGATGGTTGGAGGCTGTCTTGGGCACAGATATCCCAAAATGATAGCGGTTTTGATTCTTGGAGAAGGAGGGGGTTCAGCAGAACTGCTACCTTGCACTTCCATCAGGCAGTCTTTGGTCTGTTTAGGAACCTGGTTGACAGAGTCCTTTGGGAGGTAGTCCTGAAGGGCAAAGCAGTCCAGGAAGGCTGGACATTATTCAGGAAGGAAATCTTGAAGGTACAGGAGCAGGCTGTCCTGGTTTTCTGGAAGATGAGCCAGCAGGCAAGAAGACTACCCTGGTTCAACAGAGAGCTTTTTCTGGATCTCAGGAAAAAAAGGAGAGTTTATTACCTTTGAAGAAGAATCAGGCAGCTCAGGAGGACTACAAGGATATTGTGTGATTATGCAGGGAGAAAATTAAAAGGGCCAGCTAGAACTTAATCTGGCTACTGCCATATAAGACGACAAAAATGTTTCTATAACTACATCAGCAATAAAAGGAGCATTAAGGAGGATCTCCAGCCTTTATTGGATGTAGGGGGAAACACAGTGACAAAGGTTGAGGAAAAGGCTGAGGTAATTAGCACCTTCTTTGCCTCAGTCTGTAATTGTAAGACCAGTTATTCTCCAGATACGCAGCTGCCTGAGCCATAAAACAGGGATGGGGAGCAGAATAAATTCCCCATAATCCAGGAGGAAATGGTCAGTGACCTGCTACATCACTTAGACATACAAAAACCTGTGCAATCCACCTGAGGGTTCTGAGGGATCTGGTGGAAGTGCTCACTTCCATCACTTTCCATCACTTATGAGCAGTCCTGGCTAGCTGGGGAGGTCCCAATGACTGGACATTGCGACATTCATCTACAAGAAGAGCAGGAAGGAGGATCCAGGGAATTACAGACCTGTCAATCTGGCCTCTGTACTGAGGAACATCATGGAGCAAAACATCCTGAATGCCATCACACATCATGTAAAAGACAACCAGGGGATCAGACCCAGCCAGCATGGGTTTATGAAAGACAGGTTCTGCTTGGTCAACCTAATTTCATTCTACGACAAGGTGACCCACTTAGTGGATGAGGGAAAGGCTGTCAATGTTGTCTACCTGGACTTTAGTAAAGCCTTTGACACCATTTTCCACAGCATTCTCCTGGAGAAACTGGCAGCCCATGGCTTAGACAGGTGTACTCTTTGCTGGGTTAAGAGCCGGCTTGATGGCCGGGTGCAGAGAGTCATGGTGAATGGAGGAACATCCATCTGGTGGCCTGTCACAAGTGGTGTTCCCTGTGCTGGGGCCAGTCCTGCTTAACATCTTTATCAATGGTCTGGACAAGGGGGTTGAATGATTCCTCATTCAGTTTGCAGAGGACACTAAAAAAAGGGTGTGAATGTTCAATTTCTGGAGGGCTGGAAGGCTCTGCAGAAGGATCGGGACAGGCTGGATTGCTAGCCTGGGGTTCAATAAGGAAAAGTGCCAGGTTCTGCACTTGGGACACAACAACCCCGCGTGGTGCTATGGGCTTAGCCAAGAGTGTGTGGAAATCTGCCTGGCAAGTTAGTACCTGGAGAAGGTGCGGCACTTACAGCCAAGGTTTAGCAGTGGACCTGGCAGTGTCTTGTTAACAGCTGGGCTTGATGACCTTAAAGGTCTTCTGCAACCTAGACCATTCTATGATTCTCTGAAATGTAAGGTCTTTGTAAGCTTATTTGACACAATATTTTAAAAGTGTTTGGAAGTATGTGAAATATCAGCAAATACTAAATAAAATGATCTTTAAAACATATTGTTGAGGTTTTTCCTATTTACTTCAAGAGCAACTGCATATCAAATTATTCCATAATTAAGATTTTCAAATGTGGTTCTGGCTTTCTGCCTGCTCTGAAGGAGACAGCGCGTTTAGGGTAGGAATATTGTAGCATGCTCATCTGGTGGCCTCGGCACCACCTACACTCAGCATCCCAAACACTCCTCTTTTTCTGTGTGAACAGAGAGCACAAGCCAGTCTTTCTGTTCCAGTAAAGCAAATCTCTTATGGATCCTCAGCCAGCTGCTGCCTGGAGGTTCAGTTTTCCTGCAGGGTCCCAGATGCTTGCCAGAGGCAGCCTGCTGTCTGCTACATTGGGAGCCACATAAGCCCTCCCTGCACTGGAGGGCTGTGCTGAGGCTCAGATTACACTGCAAGACACAGCAAGGAAGGACTTCTATCAGACAACTGGGATGTGAGCGATTCCTGAGCAACTACACAGGCCCCACCGTCATATTACTTGTGAATGAACAACCTCATCAATATTTTGTTTACTTCCAAACACTGTTACAATATTGCAGCCTACCAAGCTGTGTTGTAACCTACCAAGAGCTAAAGTTTTTTTGTCCCTGTCCAAGAACCTGTGTTGTGTGAAGTGCTGGTTTCTGAATGGAGGGCAAAACAATCCTTTGAGTGTTCAGGCTTCTCTGCTTTGCCTTCCACAGTGACTAAACTAGTTCCTTGCTTGTTTCAGTATCAAGAGATCATCAAAGTGGCCAAAACTCCCTCTAACCATTCTCTCTACACTCCCTCTAACCCTCTTCTGTACTGTGCTGACTATGGCTTAATATTTAGAGAGTTTGAACTGGTGAGTGTTCAGGATGTGAGAGACTCAAAAGTTCACTATGGATGGACAGGGACGAAAGACAAGTTTGAAAAAGTATAAAAACCAGTTAAATGACACTCTTTCTCCCTCTCCTCCTCCCTTCATACACTCACACAGATTTTGCCTTCTTAAGCACTTTTGCACTGACCTTTTTTTTTCCTTCCCTTTTTTATTTCTCTCTGTATATACTGAGGGGGAAAAGAAAGGTACACAGCCATTTTTACGAGAATGTTGACTGAGGGTGGTCACCATCTGTGCAAACTGTCTGAAATTGTGACTTCCTCTTTGCCTTCTCTTCCATCGGAGAGAAAACCTCACTTTTAGACAATCCTTAGAATATTATTACCCACAACCCTCACCACCATGCTTGCCCTGACTGCCCCCCTTCACATGATTGGTGTTTTCCAGTCAAAACATGCTTCTCTCTTGCCTGAAAGGGCTTCTTTAATAAAACAGACATGCTGTTTAAGATTTGAGGATTTGACTAGTTAGCACCAGGAACTCTGATGTGATGATTTGGGTACTGAAACAGAGAGGCCTAGCATGGTTTTTTATTAGAACAGCAAATAATTAAATTTACTACTTATTTACAGAATAAAGAATTTGTCCCTCCTCTTCCTTGCTCTCTCTTCTTCCACTCTTGCATGTTAGACCCTCAGAAACCTCAAGGATTACATCTAGGCACACAGTTTTGCAGTTTAGTAAAGCTATATATTAAATTTGCCTAACTAAAACTGGGCAAACTTCTAATATTTGTCTCTTATACTAAGGTTTTTCCAGGTACAATGTGTCTGGCTGAAGACAGCACTGCCCTAAATTCTGTTCACTAATTGTAGGTTACATTGCATTCTTATGGGTGCTCCCTAATACACTTCTGAAAAAAATCAGTCTAGCTGACTTTACCTGAAGAGGGTCTTGGAGGTTTGCCAGCAAAACTGAGCTGATGGCAGTCTGTGCCAGAGAGGGACAATACAGGCGCTGATGGTGGGAAAAGACATAATAATAATGTGCACAGCAACCTTGAAATGGACTTCTCTCTCTATTGTATAGACTACAGACAGACATCTTCTAGATCTATCTGTGCCTATTGGAACAGTCACTACCCTTCCCGGGCATCTTGTTTCTGTCCATGTGGGATCTGGCAGCCCTTCAGACGGGCTCCCTGACCCAGTCCTGGCCAAAGGAGCCAGATGAACTTCAGGGGAGTGCTCTGCCAGCTTTACTGTCTGAAATAAGGCAAAATCTGGCAACCTGGAGGAAAAAGAAGCAGGGAAGACAGCTTGTATTGATTACTGATGGAAATGTAACCATAGTCAACTGGTTTAACTGTGTTTAGGTTAGGAGTTTGCAAGAATTACTTGCAGTATTTGCTGTTTGCTAATGCAGGCATATCCCTACAATGCATGCTGAGTTCAGAGTCCTCTGTCACTGAAAATGATCCTGATCTTAAATCTGCTTAAAAATGGTACTTAAATTTATTTTCAACCTTCTTTAGTTTATTATTGCCACATATTTTTACATGGTTTACAACAGCACTAGCAATGTCCTTCACACTTCCATGGTAAACTTTTATGTGCAATTTTACAAATTCTTTTAATGCTACATAGCAGCTTGGCTTCTCAAAATGCTGTGGGAGTAGGGTATTGTGGTTCTGGCTCTGATGCAAATTAAGAGAATAGCCTAAGGCACTGGAGTTGTAACTTCTGATCAGAGAAAAGTTCTCTGAAGGAGAAAGTTGCAGAGACAAGGAGGCTGGCTGAATATGTGGGCATTAGGTTTACTTTGTCATTATTTTCATGCATTCTTTCTAAACCAGTCAGATGTGTATAAAGCTACCACAGCTCTTGCAAAATTGGAAATGAACATAGGAGATGATGTTTTTGAAGCACGATCTTCCAAGTTTTTTTCTGGTCAAGGTGGCTTCTCCTCAAAGATAAGCTATTTTAAAAAAATATATGTTTCTTTATGTTTCTCTTCATTTTGCATTCTTGGAAAGTGGTGATAATGGCAATGGTTATTTTAGCAAAGCAGTTCAAGCTCTGTTGCTGAAAAGATCTAATTAAAGATGATTTTAAATGAAACATTTTTAAAAAAGATATTGCAAGCCTTGAACCTCACCACATCCCTCTGTTCTGTCGTAGGTGAGGTTGCTGTGCTGATACATGAAGGAGGAGTGACTAAAGACAGACAGTATGAAACCTGGCAGATCTTTCTTACCAGCACCAGGATGTCATGGGCTCTCCCTGATTGCGTGTCCTTCCGTACCTGGGTCAGCTAGACAGACAAGCAAACAGACTCCCAAAGTGAGGAATCTCATTTTGCTACATTAATTGTGCAGCAGAGGGACAGTAGAACTGGGAGGCAAATGCATGATAAAGGGAAAAGTGAGAATGTCTTTTTGAAAATACAATAAGCCTGACAAGTTTGAACCATGTAATTGAGCATTGTCATGTCATCTCCTGTAATTTTCATTGCCCAACCATGTTATTTGACCCAGCAGCGTGTTTTTTGAAGCAGTGTTCTTTCATTTCCATCACTTCCTCAATTTTTCTCTAGGAAGGGCCATTACTGTGAATGCTCTCACCTACCTTGTGAAGTGCAGATGTGTTCTCATTAGAGTAAATCAGGATCACTTAGCAGCGTAAGTGAAGCCTGCAAAAACAATGGTCTTGTTTTGCTTACCCTGATGTAAATCAGGATCAAGCTTCCTCACAGAAGCAGATTTATACTGATGGAAAATTGAGGTAAGATCAGAATCAGGCCAACTGATTTCAGGTATATTCTCCTGTGTTGAGGGCTATTGATGATGAGTTTTACATTTCATCTGAATTAATCTTTAACTGCTTGCTTGCTAGACAAGCAGAACAAATAGTCATTAGTATTTTCATCTCAGCAAAATATGACACTGGCTTGAACTTAGGTGTGCTGAAGCATTTTATGTATGCAAAGCCAAAGCATCCTACCCAACTCTGAAGCTAGTTAAACAATTACTCCACTGTGTTTCAAGAGGGACAAAGGCAGAGGTGCAAGAACTTGCTGAATGTTTGCACTGTGTGAAGGAGAGGGATCTGTTAAAATTGCAGTAGACACAGTTGCATTTTTGAATAAAAAAAAATGTATCTTGAAAAATGGTAGTGCTTCTGTCACTTGGATACTTTCCTGCTGCTGATTGGTATTTCAAAGTTCTCAGTTATGTACCACCCTGAAACCACATTGTTATCTTCTACAGAAACAAACAAACAATTTAGCCTGACCTATAGTTTAATGTGTAAAAAGGGAAAAAAAAGAGAGATGGTCAGTGACTAGTGCCCCACCGTAGTAATAAAATGTCTAGACAGCAATTAACATCCATTTCCCTTAAGAATGCATCTGTGTCATCAGCAAATCTTTACTACTTTGAAAGGAACCAATCTAAATATGTTTAATCATTAATCAATTTCCAAAATCTGAACAGGATTTACTTTTTTTGCTTTGTCTTCAAAACTGCAGACACTTATGAGAAAAACCCCCTGAAACTCAGGGGGGGATTATTTTGGCCACAATCCAGTGGGTGAGCCTGCTTAGAAGATCACTGGTGCTGTGTCTTGTTTGGGAACATTGCACTCTTTCTGCATACGTTAGCACTTTCAGTTTCCTCGATTCTTTTCTATTTCCTCTTTGTCTGTGTGTATTCATAGCAAGCAGCAGCAGCTGAAAGCACCAAGAAGGATTCTGCGCACAGATCGGTCCTGTAATAGCTGGCAACTGTGTCTGTCTTGTGAGCTGGCTTTCAGAAATACCTCTCTTTCCTCTTTGAGCGGCACTTCTCTTCCCCCAGAACTATTCTCCCAGCCAATGGCGAAGTCTCTCACAGGTCACCGATTGCTGCGCTCACATGGATCACACTAAACTTCCTGTCAAGTACAAGCAGCAGGAAATTACTCTTTAGCTTCCTACAATTAAACAAAAAAAATCACTGTGCCCCTACCACACACAACTAGAAAAGGGTTTTAAAGCCTTCAGAAAAGTAATATCATACACAGCATAAATAAGGAGGGAATCTGATTGACAGAACCATGATCACTACAGTAAACACAAGCTACTTTAAGTCCACCAATGCCAGCTGAGGATTTACCCTGATTTACAGTATCATAACTGAGTTCAGCCTCAGGCTCTGGCATGTTCCCTGAATATATCAAAGAACTTCCCAAAGAGGAAAATGGCACAAGCTGATATCTTTTGGAAAGTCC
This sequence comes from Gymnorhina tibicen, assembly GCA_013399875.1. Taxonomy (NCBI): domain Eukaryota; kingdom Metazoa; phylum Chordata; class Aves; order Passeriformes; family Artamidae; genus Gymnorhina; species Gymnorhina tibicen. The sequence continues at coordinate 959,575 of VXAZ01009368.1, forward strand.
TCTGTTTTTTTCACTTTGAGAACTGGAAACTTCTCCTTTTAGCTTATACCCTGCTTCAGAATTCATTGTTCTTGCCAAATGAGTAAGAAATGTGAGGATTACTGCTCTGGAGAGATGGCATTTCTGGAACAGCATTGATTGGCAAGGCAAAGCATTTTCTGCTGCACCGAGGGAATAACACAGACAACACTAAGCTTTGTTTACAGGTTTTATGAAATTTATTAATAAAGCAAACTATTTTGACAGATTTTCACACACATTATACAAGCTCCACATAAAGAAACGTCATAAGTTTGTAGGAAAGAATGCATTGCCTTGGCACCTACACTTTTAGGGTAACTGGATTGCACATGATGGTGCCAAAAAGATCCGAAAAAGAGGAATGTCAGCCTCTGGGCTGAATGCTAGCAACCAATACAGCTTCCAAGGTAGTAAGGACCTCTTCAAGCAGATATTGTTCCAAATGTGCATGTATGAAAGGAAAGTAGCCCTTCCAGAAACACTCATTCTGATGAGAAGATTTGGGAAATAAACCGTTCCAGTAGGCCTTCCCACCTGGTGCCCCATGCAGGACCTGTACTTGAAGAGCCAGAGAAAGGGAAGGCAGAGGATGCAGAAATGACTCCTTTGTGGAGGGCTGTGTAGTTACGTCTGGTAGGTGCAACAGATGTGTATCAAAGATGCTTTTCTCTCTGCACAGCTGGTTTTCCTTCTTGCAATAACTTGAGGGGGAAGAGAGTAGCTTAGGAAGTGGCCAGAGATGTGTGTGGGGACTCTTGGAGCTTGCCTTGATTCAGGATTGAGAAGTTGTAAGTATGTACAAATGGAGCTGAGGATTTGCAAGCACCATCAAACTAGAACATGTAGTCCTCATGGTATGGATAAGGTATAAATGGCATTCCACCTTGAACTCATCTGCAACTTGCTTTTAGAAGACCCGGTGAAATGGTACCGAAAAACCTTATGCTCCCTGGAGTACAATATTTTATAATAGCCTTTCCAATTAATGGGTGCAGGTGTAAAAGAAAAAAATTCAGAACATGCTTTTGGACAGAGGAAAAATAAATCCATCAGTTCTTCTGAATGTTTATTCCCTCTCTTTGCATCCCATGGTTAATTGTTAATCTTTTCTTTCTTCCCTTTCTTTTGGCATGCAAAGGATGTCACCTTCTTAAAGATCTTTGAAAAATTAACATAATTATCCATTATCTTAGTCCTTTTTTCTCTGTCTTTCAATATCTGCTCCTCCTAGCATTCACAATATATCAATCTCTGATCCTTGGCACTAGTACAATTCATTTTCCACAAGATGTTATTGAGATTGTAAATAAATGCCACAGCATCAAGGGGCAGACAAGACGGAGCCTGTCAGATCTGGAAGTCTGCAGCAAAGTTATAATTACAGCAGAGTGGTGTGAGGTGAGTTCTTTGCATCCATAGATTTGTCATCAACTCCTGGGGAAGTAAAACATGGGGAAAAGAAGATGGAGAGTGATGGGAGTAAAGAGTGTTACCAACTATGTCCCAGGTTGTTTTTGCAGTTCCCATTACTTAACTCAAATGCCATCAGCAGAGCAGCAAGATGCCCTAACCTCAAATAATAGTGTTTCCAAAGCAATTACCTTTTGTACCGAATGTATTTTACTTGCAAAGATTCTGAAAATTATGCTCATGAGCTGAGCTGCTGTAAAACAAAAAATAATTTTCAGACCTAATTTTAAAGAAGATCAGGCTGCTCCAGCAGTCAGCTTAGGTCCACGGCACTTCAGGAAGTGTTGACACACAACAACATTCTGAGATCAAGGGTAAACCAACTCTGTTTAGGCTGAGAACTCAAAACAGCCTGCGTGAATTTGATAAATATATTTTTACACCAAAATTCATGTGCTCTGTGCATGGGTCTTTCCTCTCACCATTTCCAAAATACTTTTTTTTTGGCAAATATTTTTATGACCCTGCTTCAGTGAGATTAACATGGAAATATTACCTGCTAAGGGTCCAGGTATCAGAATCTGGCCTGATAGGCTCTGAAAATCAGTGTTCTGAGTAATATTGTCTGCATGCACACAGATGCCTAAACAGAGCTCAGCCTGATTTGGTTATCTGATGTTTTTGCTGTGAGGTTTCATTATCTTGGAACTGAAGTTGAAAATAACCTGCAGAACTTCTCTTCAGTTGTATGAATGAGTTAAAAGTCTGAGAATTTGGATGTGAAGACGCTGCAAACTTCCCTAAAATCCTGCTTAGATTTGGATTCAGGTTTAGGACCTAATATGTGAGCCTAAGACAGACCATCAGTTGGGGCACAAACTCATCCAGTGTTGGTTAAGTTTTATATCAGATTCTCAAATAACATTTCATTGCTAATGAATACATATGCCACTAGGCATAGGGGTGGTTATAAAGTGCCTATCAAAAGATGCCTGGAACTCAAGACAAGGTAACAGAAGATGGATGTAATGTGTTTCGTGTTCGTTTGGTTTTTATTTTTGAGGTATTTTCTATGATGGCTGGTATACCTAAGGAAAAAAAATTCAATGGAGCCATCCCAGGAATTTATTTCTGGTTAGGTACCTGTCTGAAAACAGAATAAAGAGACCTTATGGCAAAATATTTTATATTCCTGAGGTCTTACATTAAAGATGTTCAAATTTCATTACTTAGTGTCAGAAGAAACATTCAAAAATGGGTAAGGTATAACTAAATGCTGCCACTGAATGTTTCTCATACTTTAAATAAATAAATAATTGAGAGTATTAAAAGTTACATGCAAAAAAATTCTCACAGTGGAGTAGCAAACTCCAGATTTCTGGCATAAAAAATTCCAAAAAATATTTTGTCAAATTCAGTTGCCAAGTTCAGAAGACTATGTTATATCCTTGTGAACTTAATCATTTGTTCTTTTAGTTGTACATATGGAAAATAGGAATGGAAATGTGGTATTTTAACATTATAAACTTCACTAGAGACCCCAAGGCAAGTTTCAGCTTTTCTGCCAACCATAAGAAAATGCCTGTTCATATAAAGTTTGCAGGCTTTGAAGTAAAGTTTGCTTCTTAAGACATTTTGAAAATATTTTGTTTGCAAGGAAATATTAAGGAAAAGAGAATAGAAATTATTTAAGAGAAATATAAAAGTGAATTTTCAGCTTGTTTTTTGATTACAGTAGATTTCTCCTCAACAGAACAGAATGTGTTTAGGAATTGCTATTGTATCTTGACAAAATTTACAACACTTTCACTGGAAAAACAATCAACTTCTCTGGCTGTAATTTAATTTTTCTGCAGGTACAGTCTAATGTTCTCAGCTTGAGGGCAGGAAGAGAACACATTGTAATATAGCTATTCTTTTAAAGAAATACATCTGTAACAGGTAATTCAAAAAAAATTGCTAAATGAAACCTGGGATAAAGATCAGGCTAGAAACCTCAGATTGTTTTCCAGGAACTACAGGTAAGCATGACCTATAATAACTTAGTACTGGGGAAATCAAGGGTTGATGTGGAAGGTCTGTGGAACAGAGGGCTGCAGATCATTGTGCACTTTTTCAAGTGGACTCTCTTTTCTTTAGACCATATTAGAAAATATCTTCTATCATGTAACACACAGAACCTGTAAAGTATGTGGATAACAAATGAGACTTAAAATTTGTTACAATTATAATTAACTTCTATCCTTTTTGAAGAAATGTGGAAACATTTTATACTAATCAATAGAGAACAATAACCTAGCTATAGAATTGCAGGTTACTTATAATATTTCAGGGGATCTTTTTTCACTATTCATTACATTCTTTAAAACTTTTTCCTAAGAGGAGTGTTGGATGACAGAATAGGTAGACAACAAATATCAGTAGTGTTGAATGAAGCTTGCAGACACCTTTAATGCTTTCCACCCAACCACCTTAATTTAAGACGTGTTAGGAGACATTTAAAGACTGACCTCATCCTCTTTTATTTTCCTGCTAGTGACAAAAGAAAAATAGGCTCATGTCTTATGGAGGGTTTTGTTGAATAGGCTTATAACTTACATGGAAGGCATATGCCCATGTTGCAAATGTTATGTTTCACAGCTCACACTGGGAGGGTGAAAGTCACCTGTTTCTCTTGGAGCTCACAGAAATTCTTTTTTTATGGTTAATGTCAAATTTATGATATCTTTTGGTAGTAGAGCACACCAGTCATGCAAATCCTGTGCTTACCAAGGACCAAAAATTCCTCATGTGGGTTGTATAGCAGCTGAGTCACTAACTCTAGAGGGAGATTCTTACAGCAGGACAGATTCTGCAGTTGCTGCATCCCATTTATCAGAAACTAGGAAAAAAACCTCATTTACTTCACAATTTTTAAAACTTAAAATCTTCTATTTGAATTTTCAGGTGTACACCATTAAGCTTCCAAAGATATTAAACAAACAGCTTTCCAGTCTAAATGTTGAACTCCATGGAAAATATCTATTTTAGCCCTGTATCCTTGTATTAGGTTGTATAGTACTTCTGTCAGACAGCTGATTACCTGTGAATAGCATAGAAACAGCACAAAATAACAATAGGAATATCTTGAAATAGAGAGGAAGGTCAGATCTGGCTGGATGGAAGTAGCCAAGAGTCAATATGTAACATTAGGGAAAAAGTCAAGTCACTGCATTCAATAACACTTAACTGAGAGGACAATAACAGGAAAGAGAGAATCACTGCCTCTACACAGTACAGGCCACTGGTGGCAAATCCTGGAAGATTTAAAGAACATTTGTTGAGGAATGTATTCCCATGGTGGGACATTGGCTCTACATACATACCTTCCTGTTTGGGGATCTCCAGATTAACAATGTGATAATGGGTTTATCTTTGCTGAGTAGGCAGCTGGCATAGAGAGCAAACAAAGAGGGTTTCCTTGGTGCCTCTGTATGCCATTTTCAGAATTTTCCATGGATGGAATAAAGATTGATGTCAAAATCTTCATATCTTTCATCACAACACTGAGAGCTGGGGTAAATTCTGTACCTGGAACGAACAAAACATAGTCACTTCAGCTGGAAGTGAAATGTGCACTTGGTTGGAAGATGTACAGCATAATTTAGTCGAAAAGTGTAAGTCTCAGGTCGGAGTCGTTGTTAATAAATTAAGCTACGTGAACTCACTAATCTGCTACCCCAAAGACCTTCTATTTCCATGAGCCACTAGCAGTTTTGCAGGTCATGACTGATATGCAAGTATCTTAGGGAAGATTTAAATGAGTGTTTCTAGACCTATCCTTTTGTGAAAGATGCCAGCACAATGGTTTTGGGTGGCTCTTTGACATGCCATATTCACATGAAACACAGACACATCCCACCCCACTTTACACACGTGACTCATTCCCCTGAGTTGAGTATCTGAAATCCTTGCTGTTCCTGACTGTGTCAAATTGGTGCTATTCAATCTACAGTCAAGACAGAGCTGAAGAAAAAAGCCATCACTTTTTCAGTGTCTCTGCAAATAAGTCACAGAACTGTGATGTCGCAGCATTAGCTAGTTAGCTTGAGGTGATGTTTTTTCTGCACCCTGGCCAGTTTGTTAGTTCCAGTTCCGAAATTCTTTGCCTTCTTTCAATCTGATAATGTCCTATGTTTGGAGGGTCTCACAGTTCACTGGACCAGCTCAGCCTCAATCTAAATCTAAATAAACATGAGGCTCTCTTGTCTCTTACACAACACTGGGAATGCACAAAATTCCCAATAAAAATCTGTGGGATTTATTTAAGTAACTGTGCTTCATAGCAGTAGAAAACAGAACCAAGTACTGAGGAAGCTTAAATAATAAACTTGCAAAACACACACATAAAAATGTGTCAAACAATCATTAGGCATTTCCTGAAGGGTCCTGTCTACCTTGGCCACCCATGAGCTTTTTGCCTATTATTCAAGACAGCTGGCCTAAAAGAAGGGGATCTGGCTTCTGCTTATAGTTATTAAATCTGCAGGAAGGGCCCATCAATCACAACAATGGGTTTTAAGTGTTTGCTGGGTGAGAGGAGAGTCCCATAAGCAGTCTTTGAAGTGTCTTTTGCTGAAGGTAAACATCTGAAGAACATAAATAGCTGCTCTTCTTTCCAATGAGTGACCTTGTCAAAGTGGGTAGAATGAAGAGATGGGGGAGGGGTGCTATCATGAAAAGGAAAAGCAATAAAGGATTCCTTATGACAGCAATTTGCACATTTACTGCTCTTTGATATGTTAACTAGATTTTGCAAAATGGAATTCTTTGTCTTTTAGAGGTCCTTGGGCAGTGATAGCTCACAGTCAGAACAATGTTTTGCAATAGGCCTAATGCATCTTCTAATTAATAAGGTAACTTGGACAACCTCTGTAAATCAGTGACATTATCATTATAACAGGACACAAGTGAATAGTTGTTTATAAGGAAGGAAAGATGCTCATAACAGCAGTATCATTATTTACCGAGCTCATTGACTAAAGTGAATTGTATTGAATACAATGGGATCAATAGGTTATGGGCCCTGTTCACTAAAGTTTTACAAGCCATTTATGAACCTTTGATTCTAGAAAACAGCTCTTCTCCATTCAGAAAACTGAGAATGTAGCACTGACAGTTTTCAGTTTTCATACATGGCACAGGCTAAGTGACACAAATTCTCCAGCTGCATTGTGAAAAAACAGGCAGGTCAGTAAGATCTTTCAAAGTAACAATAAAATATTTTTGAAGAATAAAATATACAGGCATGGATGCATATGGCCACTATGGCAAAGCGAGCGGCTAATACGCTAGCCTGCAGAAAGAAAAAGTAATTATATTCTATTTAGAAAAATATTGCAGTAGGCAATGAATGGTATAGCAACTCCATTAAGAGATAAAACATGCTGGACCCTAAGATGCAGGCAGCAAACTCAACGTCCTGTCTTAGAAGTAAACTCACTTGTTATATTACTTGGATACAAACAAAGAGAGCTGCATTTCAGCTGTAAGTGAAGTGATTCGCATAGAATAAGATGAACTGTTTGGGGATGCTCTATGTATTTATAAAGTAATGCAGTTTCTACACAATATAGAGCTGTATGAATACTTAGCTTCTTCAAATTAGAATGTTGTCCCTTATTTTAGTGGATGTGCCTCCTAATTCTGAAGCAGGGTAATAAGTTTTTTCTGCACTTAATAGCAGCACAAGCCATAGGCAAAATCAGAGCCAATATGGGCTCAGTTTTTGAATCACTCATTGACAGCCCTTGCCAAGATCAAACTTTCTTACTGAATCTCTGTGCTGGTTTTGGCTGGGGTAGAGTTAATTTTCTTCACAGTGGCTGGTATGGGGCTTTGGAGTTGTGCTGAAAACAGTGTTGATAATACAGATATGTTTTTGTCATTGCTGACATAGAGTCACAGCCTTTTTGGCTTTTTTTACTACGTTTTGTACTGTCACGTTTGCGAGGGAACTAGAGGCTCAAAGGAAATTGGAAGGGGACACAGCTGGGACAGGCGACCCCAACAGACCAGAGGGATGTTCCAGACCATATGGCATCAAGCTCAGTATATAAAGTGGGAAGAAGAAGGAGGAAGGGGGGTGATATTTGGAGTGATGGTGTTTGTCTTCCCAAGTCACCATTATGGGTGATGGGACCCTGCTGTCCTGGGGATGGCTGGACACTGGCCTGCCTATGGGAAGTAGTGTAGGAATTCCTTATTTTAATTTGCTTGCATGTGTGTGTTTGACTTTAGCTATTAAACTGTTTTTATCTCAACCCATAAGTTTCTCTCTTTTATTCTTCTGATTCTCTTTCCCATCCCACTGGTGGAGAAATGAGTGTCTGCATGGTACTTAATTCCTGCCTGGGGTTAAGCCATGACAATCTCTTTTCAACCAGCTCTTTTCTGTACACTGATGTCATATAATCTTTATCTTTGTCGCTTTAAATGCCTTTTCCTTCTTCTGTTACTCTTGAAGTATTTACCCCACCTTCTTTAGTTTGCATGGATCAACACCACAGAATGAGGTTTAAGGTGATGTGAGAAGTTGGGAGAGAACTCACTGAGAGAGTAGAAATAAATGTTTCAGAACATTATCCCTGCTGTAAGTCTGCACCAGTCCTACACAAGTTTGCTTCTGGATTTGTCCGGGAGCTGGAATTAGTCCATAATATATTTCCTCTGGCTGTGCAATCCCACATACCATGAAGCTTGTAGCAGAGGGAAGGAGTAAAAGAACCAGACAAAAGCAACACTGGCCCACCCTGTCTAGCACTGGAAATGGTTTACTCGTACATTAGGTCCTGGCAGGGACACAGCCTTGTCTTGAGGTGGACGACCAACTAGTACACTAGCCCGGCAGAGCTTCTCCTTGAGACTGGTGAATGTGCTGGGAAATGCTGAGAACGAGTACAGCCAGGTGACAGCAAAGGCCTGCCTTTCCCCTCATCAGGCCCACATGAGCTTCTTGTGCTGAAGTAATGAGCAATTCTTGTTCTGATGAAAAGGAGACATTTCAGCTGTAGATGATATTACAAGGAGTGGAAATATTTCCACCTACCAAGAGCTGGGAATGTAAGTGATAGTCTGAGCGTTCACAAATTCATTCACTGAGAGACTGTGGCTGGGCCTTAGCATCCCATTTAGCTACATCAGTTCAGACATACAGCCAGAGAAGTTCTTGGTTTGTCTTAATAGCTCCTCTCCAATTCTTCAGGATTTGTCCTTGACTTCTTACTTGAAACTTGGCTGGAAACTTTTTTCTGTTCCATGTTCTGAATGTCCATTCATCACAAAATGGGTTGGTGTCACCCTCTAAGGAATTGTCTATTATCTCTTTCTTAGTATTATTTCTTTCCATGATCTTGTCCATGTGAAATGCGTTGTGTGGATTTTTTTTTCTTTCTTTACCTCAGCTCTTCTTGTAGTAAGCATTCTTGCTAGCAAAGACAATGTCTCAGAAATATATTCCTTGTTCTGGGAGGAAGATTAATTTATCACTAAAATGGAGATGTACATAAGCCAGTAGCCTGGTATCTGTGGCTGGCTGAGCAAAGATGATGAGTCTGAGTACCCTTTCCCATGAGGTTTCATCTGCCTCTGAATGTTGTGCCTCTGGCCTAATCCATACCATTAAAGGCAAGAACACGTAAAACCTCATTGTCCATGGCCAAATAATATAACCATCAGGTCACTGTCTGCTTTCTAGTTAGAGAGGTATAATTCCACTGAAGTCAGATTTACACCAGTATCAGTGAGAGCAAAATTAGGTTTCTCCTATAGTTGCTGTTAACCTTTATCAGTATCACCCTGTAGTACTGAGATGGTAGCATTAGCAAACACAACACAAGGCTGATCTTCAATAGCTGTTCTCTCATTTACTTTTTGCTGATTTATTGCTTCACTAATGACACAATAGATTTTCCCATTAGTTTATTATTATTATTTATTATTGGTATTAGTATTATCCTGAAAGAAAATGAAAACAAAGAACTGACCTCATCTCAGCATAGCATATTATTTTCAGGAGTTCAGAAACACTGCACAGAATGGACAGTTTCCATTTCACCAATGTTCAATCACTGGCATTTGTCTTTTGTATCCCAGAGCAATTGCATAACTCTAATATTGACCTTAACCAGAGCCCTTTGTTTCTCACCCTAACAGCCAAAAGCATTAAAAATGCGTGTTTACTTAATTTGTCCTGGCATGCAGTGTAATTACAAGCAGTTTGTTTTCTCTGTTGTAAAATATGGGTTAGAGAAGAAATAAAGTAATGTGGAAAATTAACATTGTGATGTACTGTATAGTGGAATAACACTAAAAACACTTAGCTGTGTTAGTACTGGAGGTGCTATTTGTGTTGTGTGCAAGAGCAATAAAGAATTAAATGCCTCCTTCTAAACTATATTTGCATGATTTTCAACTGCAGTAAAATTAATCTGAGCTGCCTCCAAGTACGAAAGAAAAAAAAATCAAAGTGCAAATAGAACTAAGCAGCACTCATGCAGCCTTTAAAGTTGTACTTTTATATTTTGTGAATTCCAACACACCGTTTATTGATGTCTGGGATTTTTACAGAATTGGACAAGGCAAATACATTTAAAGGTTCCTATGCTGTGTCTAGCACTCCCCAAAGCTTGCCTTTGGTTGACAGGACCTTTCTGATGTGTCAGCAGGTCTGGACACAGAGTAGGCTAGTGTGGCAAGGCAGTTTTTAGGGTATTTTCCTTCTTTAAGTGTCTACAGGAAATATTGCATCCTAATCTAGCATTACTACTCCACAGATCTGTTAATTCTTTCTATGAAAGACTCACTTCATCCTCTCTCCCTCCTTTAAAAAACTTGCCTTTTCTTTCTGAAATACTAAGAGCTGTCCTGTAAATGTATAAATATCAGTTATAGTCATTGGAGTTAGGAGAGTATTACCTGTTTGTACCAAAATAGCCAAGAGTAAAAAACACCTCTTTCTCAATTTTTTTTTATTCTTTTGAAAAAATATTTTTCTCTGCCTTCCCTTTCATATTTTCTGTGGCAGTGTTTAGATAATGAAGCAATATGAGTTTAATTTCCCAACATTTATGTACATTTGAGAGCAAAAAAAAAAAAAAAAAGCAGGGGGAAGAAGCATAACAAATCACTCCATTAGGATTGAAAGAGGACTTTCCCCTATCTTTTTTCCTCAATAAATATTTGCCCCCTGAGATACTTGTTAAAAAATATACCTCTGGGTGAAAGCAAACATTTGAACCCTTTGTTGTTATTTTGTTGTTTCATTTTGTTTTTCTGGTGTAGAACTGCCTCATGCAAAGAAATACACTGCTTTGCTAGTGCAAAACACACTCTTTCTTTTCATTAAGAGTTGCTCAGCGCCCTTGTTCTGGCCTCTGTGCAGAAGAGTTTAACCACTTTGTGAACCTACTCATTTATATCTTTTAATAACAAGTTGGGATGAATCTGGAAGATGTGGGAGTTTTTAACAGCAGTTGAGAAGAAATCCTGCTCTAGCTTACAGCAGACTGAAGCTAGGAAAGTCATTAGATTAACCTCTCTTGACAGGTCAGGCTCAGCAAATATTCTTAAAAATAACTCTTCCAGTAATTTATGACCTTTGGGGAGCATAATCAATAGTGTTAAGAGGAGAGGCAGCCAGACAGCACTTCCTGGTAGGAGAAAGTTTCTCGTCTTTGTAATGTTTGCATTCTGTCTGCTTGTACGCAATAAGACTGACTTGCCAGTGATATCATACCCCTTTTACTCCATCAGTTTTGGAGACATACATTTTTATTGTCAATTTACCGTCTCCTCTGTTTTTTCATACAGTATCTAATTCCAACAAAACCAATGCACAAATGTGATTACAAAGTAAAGGGAAAATGCACGGTTCATTTTCTTCCACATTCCCTCTAACCTCTCTGGATCATTTGAGGGAGAATGGTCTTCTGCCCCAGGATGTCGTAATGCAAAGTCTTAAACATATACTTCATTTTAATGCACGATGAGTTACTCATAGTGCTTAATTAGGCGTGTTCTTACATCCCTCTAAGATCAGTGCCCAGGGAAATTTTTTGCTCTGCTTCTGTATTTTTTCGCAATTTTGGATAAACTACACGAAATTTAAACATAAGTGTAAGTGACAACAATATTTCTGTATTTCTTGATCATTTAAATGCATTTTATTGCTGGTGAGATTTTCTCTAGCTTTTTATATAATAAAGAGCACTGCCCTGGCTATTCAAACATAGAGCCTTTCCTTCAGGTTTCAGTATTGAAGTCCCATTTTCTGAAACTGGAGACCCTCAGGAGGATACATTGATTTCAGTGAGTCCTTACATTCACTGTCTACGTACACATGCTCTAGCCACATGGACCTGCCCCAAGCAGAACTACTGCCCATCTTTCTCTGCAAGGACTTTTAGGCACATAGGAAAGGATACAGTGTGTCACACTGTAATATGATACTGCACTTATTTTGACACCAGCAGGAGAATTACTGGATGTCGGCTTTTCCAGTGTCCTTGGAGTGGAAGTATAGTTTTGAAACTCCAAAGAATAAAAATAATTTAGAAAGAAAATCATTCATGCTCATAGTCCCTGCAGAAGTTTTAATACACACTGCTTCAGGCAGCTTTGTGTCTAATGCTATAGCTGAGACAAGATGCCACCTTTTCTCCAATGCTATAGTAAAACTGAAAATGATATCTTTTTTCCCTCCCTGCTTTCTGTCTTCATTGCCAAGCTGGTGATACAGAGTGGTACAAAATCCAGTTGGAGGCCAGTAGCTAGTGGTGTACCCTAAGGGTCAGTACATACGATCAGAGTGTGTCCTAAGCAAGTTTTCAGATGGTGCAAAACTGGGAGAAGTGCCTGATGGGCTATAGGAGCGTGGTGCCCCCCAGAGAGACCTCCACAGGCCGAAGAAATGGGCTGACAGGAACCTCATAAAGTTCAAAAAGGAGTGCAGAGTCCTGTGCCTGGGAGGAACAATCCTGTGCATGAATAAATGCTGGGGGACACCCAGCTGGAAAGCAGCTCAGCAGAAAAAGATCTGGTGGTCCTGGTGATGAACATGAGCCAGAGAAGTGCCCTTGCTGTAAAGAAGGCCGCTGGAATCTTGGACAACATTTGGCTGAGCAAGATGGCTTGCTTAGCCCAGAGAAGAGAAGGCTCAGCGGGGAATCGTATCGATGTATATAAATGCCTGAAGGGAGGGTGCAAAAACGAGGGAGCCAGACTCTTTCAGTAGTGCCCAGTGACAGGACCAGAGGCTCTGGGCACAAAGTGAAACACAGGAAGCGTTGTCTGAATTTCAGAAAACACATTTTTACCCTGAGGGTGACCGAGCACTGGCATGGGTTCTCCAGAGAGGTTGAGGAGTCTTTATCCTTGGAGTTACTCAAAAGCCATCTGGACACAAACATGGACAACTTGCTGTAGGTGGCTCTGTTTGAATTGGAGTGTTGAACAAGACGACCTCCAACTTGAACCATTCTGTGATTCTGCAATTCTGCGACATGAAACTCTTGGAAATTTATCATGAGTAGAAATAACAAACACACAGCCGTGCTCCAGATTTCATTCCTGTAGAGCTTGTGGCACAAAATCTCTGTTATTTCCCATGGAACACAGAAGCTTTCCTCTACAAGCAGTGGCATTGGTAGTCTTTACCACCAAAATTAGTTCCTGGCTAGGCTTTACCATAATTTCACCCGGGATTTTCTCAATAGTACATGCCTGAATGCTCTTCATAGTCAGACCAATGATTCTGAAAAGCACCAGACCTATTCCACAAGCATTGCACAGAGACTCATCTTGTTCACATGTGCATGGCATAGCTGGTCTGTGTGTGCACAGAGTATATCACCAGGTTTCAAGATCTGTACTGCAGCTCAGCTAGAGGAATAGCTCTGTCTAGATGCTAGGACATCCTGGCATCTCTCCTGGCACCTATCAACTTCCATTCATAAGAGTTCTGAGGTGTTAAAAACATGAAAAGTTTTGAGACACCATTTGCCTTTAATCTGGCACAATTTTTTCTAGAAGTTGAACATAAGTGGTATGGCAGTATTTTCAACGTCATTGAGAGTATTTTCAACATGTCGTGATGAGACATGGAATCTTGTAAATACTATAATGATTTACAAGGGTCAACAGAATGAAGTTAAAAATTATATTTTTTAATTAGGATGCCTGAACTCTCCTAGGGTTTATTCCCTAATTGCCATCATTACAGATTGAATTGTCAGCAAGGCTGAAGATCAGTATCCCAAAAACTTGCAGTACACAACACAGCTTAAGATGCCCATAAATAAAGACATATATTTTCTGACTGAAATGGAACATTATAATAATTTACTTTGAATGCCTGAATAATAATGAGTAAAATGTGTCACCCAGTAATTCCCATGTCACACTGCTGAAGAACAATCAATCCATGCTTAAAATTTCCCTGCCTTGAGTAGATTACAAAACGAATCTTCCTATTTTGAAGAAACACCGAGAAAAAAAGAATAAATGAAAAAAATATTTTAAAAAGCCAGAAATTTTACTTATTACATTTTGGTACAAAAAATTTATACATATATATATATTTTTAACCTCAAATTAGTTTTCATTTTGTAGTTGCATTTAAAGGAGTAAACCCAAATAATTCACTCAATAATTTAACTTGTCATCTGTGGACTCTGTGACTTCTGGCAAGTCTTAAAACCTCAGCTTATACCACAGATGCAATAGTTTCTCTCAGTGTCTACTGCAGTGTACTTATAAGAACTGGAAAAACAGAGCCCATAAGCAACCAGAAGAAGTAAACAAACAGGCACAGAAGTGCTATCTTTCTCCTTATATAATGATGTAGGGTGCAATTACATTTTATTATCCTTTGTGAGGGATTAGAGAAGTCAGTTGTGACTTCAGAGTTAGTCATATCATCATCCAAAACATATGGTAACAACAAAAACATCAATGGCATCTACTGTGTTCTGCAGCCCAAGTAACAACATTCTCTCCTTCCCTGTGATAAGCTATAAGGCCAATACTTCATTGTATTCCAATCCAACATATTTCCACATGTAGAATCCTGGGGTTTTTTGTGGAACATTTGCTATACCAAATCCTAAAAACATTCACTCAGCAGGGCTGAAGTGAATATCATTAAAGATTGTTCTGCAGTTCTCTAGAATATGGACATTTTTCCCTCTATTTTTGACACAAGGTTCATGAGATCTTTGGGCTTTCTTTGAAAAAGTCTCCATCTTTCACAGTATGTACTCAGCATGAGGTTACCATCTTTATCTGACCTGTACCTCATCTGTTCATGTTCTTACATAACATTTGTCAGATACAACACTGACCAGTGCAATAAAGCACATCTTCTTTGTTTCAAGATTCCAAATGTTCCTCCCCCAGCTTTATATGCTGGAATGGTGTTATATGGTGGGGAATATCCCTTTGTCAGTTGGGCTCAGCTGTCCCGGCTCTGTCTCCTCCCAAATTCTTGGGCACCTACACCCTGCTTACTGGTGGGGTGTGGTAAGAAACAAAAAAAGCCTTGATGCTGTGTAAGCACTGCTCAGCAATAACAAAAACATTCCTGTGTTATCAACCCTGTGTTCAGCACAAATCCAAAACACAGCCCCACACAAGCTACTGTGAAGAAAATTAACTCCACCCCGGCCAAAATCACCACTCTTCCATATCTTCGTGTATATGTAGTTAAATACATGTAATTGTAAATTCTTTTCCCATTTGTATTTTCTTCCCATGCTTGTATTTTCTTATGTTGAAATAACAGAAAATCTTAGAAAATTAGAATGCAATTAATTTTTGTTTTTATTGTCCAGTGTGTCATCACTAGCCTCACTTCTGAGGAAAAGGTGTGCATGACTTCCATCAAAGAGAGATTCTTGGTCTTAGTCTTAGTCAGCACTGCATTTCCTGTGTTCATTGACAGTACTTTTCTGTACACATTTTCAAAGAGATCTATGCAGTGCAAATCTGTGATCATGAAATTCAGCACTGATAAGTGGCTTCTAATTGACAAACTTTTTCATATCTAGCTCAAATAATTGTATCTCTTTCCTTTAGTGTGTTTTTGCAGAAATGATGAACAAGTCTCTCAGGAACACCTGCATGTGTTTCATGTCTCTCCACTGACTGATTGACAAGAAGGTTCCATGCCATCCTTGCTGATAAGTGCTTCAGTATTTGCTGGTGTTTTCTTTCCTGACTAAAAAAGTTCCAAACAGTTTAGAAGTTGCTGGACTGCAGTGTTTGTGTTTACAAGAGGAAATGCCACTGTCTGATGAAAATGCACACAGCTAGAGGTAAATGACTGCAGGTGCGCAGTGTGAGGTGTCAGGCTAGAAGTAAATCTAGACAATGCAATTAACTAGGGACAGTTTTTTCACCCCAGATTTTTCTCTATTTAGTTGCTAGCCCTAGATAGAATATTGTATTTTGAAAAGAGGCGGCAGTTATTGACACTTTGACTCTTTTTTTTTTAGGATACTTCTCCTTTCCCAGTGTGTTCTTGAATGCATGAGGAAATTCAGCCTGTATTGAAATCAGTTACTTGTGCAAAGATTGACAATATTGAAACCATTTGGTTTGAATGTCTTAATTTGAAAATAACCTGGAGGCACTTATTAGACTTACTTTTCTTGTAAGTATTTGATTCACAGCTGCTGAAAAAGGTTTCATCACATATGAAACTTGGGGCATCTGCTTTGTCATGTCAGAATGACAATTGGGTTGGATGCCAGGATGACATGGAATAACATGAAACAATCCATCCAGCTGCATGGAAATTGTTTAAGTGCTTCTCTTGTGAGCATAACAGTATCCAGTGGAAAGAGAAAAATCTGTGCAGACCATGAAACAGATGTTATCTAATTCCTCTTCTTCTCTGAATGCCCATAGGTGCAAAAAACCTGTGGCTCTTCAGATCCTATTCTATTGTATGGCAGCAAAGGAGAATAAGCTCTGCAATGACCAGCCGGAGTTTCTACTGTTCTATGCTGAGAGCAAAATGGAAAATAGGGGCAGAGTTTGTAGCTTTTCTTTTCTCCTTACAAGTGTATATAAGTTATTTTTGCAACACTCCCTTTGTAGGGACAGCAGTCACTTTCATTTTTGTGCTCATAAAATAACATTTCTTTTCATTCCACAAATTGATCTTGAAGCATTGTCAGGTGCTATATTAATATATGGATATTTATTGTGCATGAGACCTTTATTAACTAAGCCTGAAGAAATAGGGCAAATAGTAAGCTGGAAATGCCTGGTTTCCTTAAGAAGAATGTCTTCAAAGATCTGAAGAATGTTTTGAACACCTGAGACAACTAAAATTTGCTTCATGTCATTTGAGTAGATACTAACGCTGTACAGAAACCTGGTTTTGCAATGTAACCAAGTTTTCCAATATGGAAGAGAACACAGAGTGCTAGTCTTAACTCAGGTTTAAATTAGTCAAAAAGAATTTTTTTCTTATACCTTCCATTCAGGGTTATAACACGGCCAATTCCGATGTGCTGATTTTTTCCCAAAAGTGTATAATCATGATTTCTACTACTGTTACTTAGAGCCACTTTTTCTTTCTTTGTATAGAACACATGTACACATAGCACAGACTGACATATCATTATCAAAATTTTGTAGGCAAAATTGATGCCTCCTTGGCAAACCTACTATTTCTGATATGTTGGAAAGCCCTCTTTTTAAGTATCTTCTCCTCTGTTTGCTCAGTTCATTCCAAACCATCAGCTATTTTTGACAACATAGCTTTTCAAAAGCTTTTTGTTCAAACAAGTTCCTTTGTCACACATATAAATTTCTCATTATGTTATCTGGATTTATATTACAAGTTCTGAAGGGAATGTCCCTGGGTATTTTCCCTGTAAGAAAGTAAATTATAATTGTATGTGATATTTCAAAGATGAGGGGAAATGTTACAGGTAAGAATTAAGACAGACTTTTAGAATTCAACAAGAAACTGAGCAACAAGAAACCTCCTTCCTTAGTTATGTCTGCCATTAATCTGAAATGGTAGGCCTGAAAAAAGGCAACCTCAAACTTGGAAGAGACTAGATTCATGTATTCCATAATTCCTTCAACTTCAGTGGCACATTCCACCACTACAATGGACTAAAGACAAAAATCCTTCTGAATTACAATGTGTACTTGTTAAACTCTGACTTTGTGTGCACATCAAAAGGTTTCTGAACACCAATGTCCCTTATTTATCTTTCCTCTTTCTGTTGTGTAATGCTCCTATATTTTTAAATGACATAGTCACACAAGAATCAGTGGGACCTTACAAAACCCCAGCAGGGCAATATGCTTTGTAACACATTGAAGGATGCTTACATTTTAGCAAAAATACAAAAAGACTTGTAATTGGAATAATTTTCCTTTATAGTCTATTAATAAAAATATTATAGGCTTTCTTCTGTCTTTCAGAATGCCTTGCTCAGTGCCTCAGGATTCCCTTTGTTCACAGTCAATGCCTAAAAGATTGCTTCTCTTATTGAACTGATTTTCCTTTCTATTACAGAATTGTAAAAATTGTTCATCTAGGAAAAAAAAATCCATCATTTTTCTGTAAACTATCTTAGATTCACTGTACTTAACAGGTAACATGGATTTAAATGGAGGAATGTAGGCTGTCCAGGCAAGTGGTTGAATCACCAACTCTGCAAGTATTTAAAAGATGTGTAGATGTGGTGCTTAGGAACATGGTTTAGTGGTGGATTTGCAGTGTTAGGTTTATAGTTGGGCTTGATGGTCTTAAAGGTCTTTTCTAATCAAAACAAAAAGCAGCTGCTAAGTGCTGCACAAATATAGGGTGGACAGGAATATTACAGTATCAATTCAAGGGAATTTTGGCCAAATCTTTTCTAAAATTTGGCCAAAACAGAACAGTGGGCTCATATTTCTTGTGGTTTTTAGTGTACATGATACTTAAATTACAGGTCTCCATCCCTACAAGAACGAGTATAATGCTATGCTGCTGCAAAGCAGAGTGGTTTTTCTAAGTGCATACATGACTTGGATGGATTTTGATTTTACATTTGAAGATATCTAGCAACACTGGATGTGCAGAATCTCTTTCAGGTGCAGTATTAACTTGTGAAAACACCTAAAAATCATGCAGATTTTGTCCAAAAAACTATTTGTTGGACTTGCAGTATTTCTGCTCCAGGTGATTTGCCAGGGTTAATCCACAGAATCAATGTGCACACAAGAACTTTCTTGCCCCAGGACTTTTGAAATAGCAGAACTCTGATTCTCTGACTAGCTGCTTTTTCTAACATGGTATCAGCTCCTAAATTTATATCACAGATGACTAAGAACAGTTGAGATGTATCTTAAAAATGTACAGAAAATACTGCAAGAGTAGCCAAACTGTAATGTTCCCAAATTGTGGGTTTGCTGATGAGGGACTATAAATACCTGCAAAACACTTTGTGAGTAAATTCTCCTGCATAGTATTTCAAGTTCACCCAAGAGATATTACTCTTTCTCATTCATGCTATGGACAATAACTTGAGAATAGAATTACAAGTTGTTTATGCTCCTGTGTCTTTTTTTCCTGGACTTCTTAGATTCCTGCAGATGAAAAGATGAACTGGTGTCTGAGTGTGTGTTTCTCATAAATAACTCCAGTTGTAGCCAGCAATTCTAAATATCAGATGTTCTTCTCCCATTCTTTAGTCATCAGTAGGTATAAGTAATGTTTAATCAAGGTATAACTCATTTGATAGTTCAGAATAAACATAAGCATTGTGAATGTCATCATTCCAGGCCTTGAAAAAGTGAAGTTTTATAACAGTGCTAGAAGATGCATCAGCATAGAACTAGAACAGCAGACAGATCCTACAGCCATCTTTACCAAGAAAATTATATACAGGCATCATAAATTGGAAAGCTTTTCTACCATTACTTATTCAAATACAAGGGAGAAAATGCAGTTTTGGTACAGAACAGAATTTTGTGAACTGGTCCACACACAGACGGTTTGTGTTCAGTTTTGAGCATAAAGGCACACACTTGAGGCATGCAAGTGCAGATACATGTCTGAAAGGGGTGTATAAATTCAACGTGGTAGGTCTGCAGCACAACCAAAACCCACAGACAACAAGAACAGCCTCAATGACACTATTAAAATTCAAATGTACAAATGGAATAAACATCCTTTAACCTTTGAATGTCTAAAAATACAGATAATATGCATTATTGATAGCTTATTCAAGTGATATTCTATCATTACTGAAGCTGGTGGAGACAATGCTTGAGAAGGCAAGGATGATAACTTAATACTTTATGTTTAAGCTTGTCTATGTTATAGCTGGTAAAAAAACCCAAACAAACCCCCAACCAACCAGCCAAAAACCAGCAAAATATCTAAACCTGAGAACATTAAATAACACTATAAGAATGAATACATGTAATTTAAATTAGGAATGCGTACTTTCTTCAGGAAAACTCTTTGAAGCTGAATTTCCCAAGCTTTGCCAGGTAGCAAGCTCCTGCTAGTTGTCAAGAAGTAACACTCGTGACCAAAAGTGGAAGGAACATATAGATGGTATTTCAACATACCAAGAAAAATTTTCCTCTAGATGTTTGAAACTAACTATCAGAATTGAAAAGGCAGGTGAAAACAAAATCCACAATCAGTAATATTGGAAAAGTTGATATTAAATCTGCACTTTAGAGTTCCTTGAAAAGACCCGTAGATCCTGTAACATCTAAGGAAATAATCTTAGTAGAGTCCTTCTTACTGTTCCTTGGCTATATAGGTCCTTGAAGATCCTACTTCACTGTGTGACGTAGCTGAAAGTGAAAATCGGTAGTCCTTTCTCTGTGCTAGGATCATACTTAGAGGAATTTTTAGTGTCAAGAGTTAAAAAGAAAAGACTAGCTTTCTGTTCTTGGTCAATGACTACAATACAAATGAAAGAGTGAATACTGTAAATTTAGAGCTATGACAGTCGCTGAAGCATAAGAGATCAAATGAAAGAAGTAATATCAAATGTAACTCAGTAAGAAAAAACAAAATGCATCCTGTGAATGTAAACAGATATGATCGATCAATCATTTATGGTGCCGCTTGGTCTTCCTGAGGTTGTGGTTCTAGCAAGGTCAACAACTAGATCCAAGGGCCCTGATTATGAATCCTAGGTGTCCCTTTTCATTGCAGTACATCCAAAGTGGATTGTAAAACATCTCCTGCTAACTATGTGTTTGAATTAGAAATGGGTGGATCTGTTGGAAGGTGGTCCCCACCACTTTGTTCTTTTATGAGATTCCCCACTGGGCACTGCAATGACTAAAATACAACTAGATTTTACTCACTCAGCATCTGACTGTTGGAATTCCAGCTTACACCATTTACTTTTTAACCCTATTTTTATACCTGCCCTGCACACCTTAGAGATTCTACTTTGGATGAAAAGACAACATGTACTTCCTTACTCATGCAACTCTTCCACATATTGTTTTCAGACAGAGCTTTGCTGAAAGGAAGATGAAAGCAACTCAAATGTAGATTGAAGATCTGTAAAGAGTACTGTGCTACATGTCAGCTTTGAATAACTTTAAAGCTGAACTCTTTAAAGTTGCCTGACTGTATGATAGGATAGGCCTGTGGCAACCTGCATGGATTATTTACTTTTAAGCCTTTTTAGAAGTACGTCTTATTTATCTTTCATATCATATACTTCAGTTTTCTTTTTTTGTATGCAACAATATTGATAAAATTACACTTTTTAGAAACTGTGTTTTGAATGGAATTGAAAGAAACAAAAAGATATTTGAATGGACTAAATCAATGCACTAAATGCATAAAATGCAATGCACACTCACAGTAAAATATGTTTTCTAGATTACAGCTTAGTAGAAATGGAAGGACAAAGCTTAGAAAACCAAAAGTTCTCCATTGTTTTTCAGCTTTAGTGCATGTTTCTTATTAAGAGTAAGCTTAATTTGAGAAACTGTAGGCTGCCATTGCCCCTAAACAGTTCTCCTTCAATAAAAAAACAAAGGTCTTTGAACCAAAATTAAATTGCTAGGAAAAAAAAAAAAAAAAAAGGAGTAAATCTTCAAGTGCATCTTTTCATTTCTGCCCCCAAAATGTGCTTCCTCTTATTTTATTTATGTGACATTTTTGTCACAAGAAAGAACCCTGCGTCAAATGATTAAAACTGGTACATAAACTTTCAGAAGAAGATGTCCATAACTTATATCCAACTCTGATAATTTGTTTTCTATCAGAAGGAGGCAACCAATCCAGTTGAGGGGTTAATCACGGATTTCTGGTTGTGCATGTGAATGAAAGTGGCCTGGGGGAAGGTTCTTACAAGGACCATGGACAGTTCCATGGCTGGCGCAGCCGCTGTTCTGGAGGGTGCCGACTACCAGCCCAGAGAGCAGGAGAGAGATTTCTTCAGGGACATGGCTCTCCCCTTGGTCCTCCTGGTTATACACCCACGTTCACAAACAAAGATTCAGTGTCTTTTGTGTCATTACCGTATATTTTTCTACTCAACAATTATCCAAAAATTACTTCTTGCTTGTACTTCCTTTTGTCAATTGCAATTTAATTTTAAATTATTCGTTATCCACTCTCTCCACTTAAAAAAATTCACCCCTACATCCAAATTTCTGATATCTCAGTGTGTCTATTGTCACTTTTCTTTTCAGTTCTTTGGCATTTTCTAATTCCTAGACTGAGTACTTCCTGTGATAGCTATGGTATGGTAGGTTCTCTTTCCTGTCCTGGTAATCCTCCCTACTACTGTGCTCCCCACCTATCCATCAGTAGGATGAAAACAATTCACAGAGATTCATTCACTAAAATTCTTCTTCTTTGTTGGCCATAAATATAAATTACCCACAGAATCACAGAGTTGCCAAGGTTGGAAGACCTTTAAGTTCATCTAGTCTAATCTTCCACCTAATACCACCATAACCACTCCTAAACCATAGCCCCAAGTGCCACATCCAGAGACCTCTTGAAAACTCCACCATCACCCTGGATAAGTTATTCCAATGCCCAGCCACTTTTTCAGTGAAAATATGTTTTCTAATACCTAACCTGAACCTCCCCTCATACAGCTTAAACCCTCTTCCTCTCATCCTTTCACTTAAGAATGTCAGAAGAGACCAACCCCACTTCACCACCTCCTCCTTTCAGGCAGTTGTAAAGAGTGAAAAGGTCTCCCCTGAGCCTCCTTTTCTCCAGGCTAAACACCCCCAGCTCCCTCAGCCGCTCCTCACAAGACATGTTTTGCCCGAGTTGATTCTCTCAACACATTTATTTGTTTCACCAATTCAATACAACATTTTTAAAATCACCTTAAAATATTCCATAAATGATTATATTGATTTTTAAGCTTGGAACTCTGCTACTACACATTCTCTGCCCCACCAAGGGAGATAATAAACATCAAGCTGAATTATTGGGAGGAAATGGTGAAAAAAGCCCAAATACATTTCAAAGTACAATGGTTAAAGAAATAAGGAAAAGACTGTGCTGGACATAGAAGGCCATTTCTAGAACATTTTTACTGTCCTGAAGAAGACATTAAAAATATTTGAACGTAGAAAAAAAATAGTCAGTGTGCCTTATCTCACAGTCTGATTGTGCCTGCAAAGCAGAATAACAGGAAGACAGGAAAATGAGACAAAAAAAAAGAGAAAACCCAAAGATAAACCATGTTAAAAGAAGAACAGGGGAATATTTTGCTTCACAGAATTGTTAAGACAGCTTGTTGAAACTCCATAGAGGTTATTACTTTTCAAAGGCCAACCCACTATGCAGGAGGGGCTGGACAGAGGAAGACCCTATAACCCAGTTTTAGAGGGTCTATCCATATAGCCTTTATTGTCTGATGCATATTCATAAGAGAAGTAGAATCTCCTCTGCCAGGTCATGTTAGGACCTAATTGTTACAGTAGTTCAAGTTCGGAATTGTCCTTCACTAGCAGAGACGGGGGTTTACATAAATATGACTACAGCCATCAGCATTACCAGTTTCAGCCAAGTGTTTAAGGACATAGTTAAAAAAGTAGCACATGTGCTCTGTGAAGTCAGGACCTACACAGGATCACATTGTTTTACAGTTACCTGTTTATGCAGTTTGAAATACAATGTTACTCTGAAATAGCGGAGGATTTACCTGTGCCTCTTGCGGGTGTTCTGCAAAACCTGATTGTTGGGTTACTCTGATAGTAGTGACAAATTGGAGCATGACAAGCTGCAAAAAGGGCAATCTTTTAGATCATGTTGAAAAGGTCTTTGAAGGTAAGAAGAGTGAACACAATAAACCTTCTTTCTTGTAACAGAAATTTATGCTTTACTTTTAAACTGTAAAGCAAATCAGCTATTTTACGTAGGACATATTGTGTGGCAAACTTATTTGTTTTTCTATGTAGTAAAAGTTTACTTTGCCATTGATATTTAATTTTTTTCCCCAGGAATTAAATTCAATTGTAGTTTACTGTGTGACCACATCAGCTCAACATTTTTTTAGCTACAAATAAATATATCATAACAACATTTAATGAAAACACCACAGCTAATTTAAAGCCATGTTAAAATGAATGTTTACAAAGCAAATAAATATTACATAGTAAAATCAAGCCCTTGTGTGTTATGGTTAATTATTTCAGACAAAAAATTAATGATTTTTTTTTCGTTTTCAATTCTACTGAGTTTCCCATCACAATCATGTGTATCACAAACTGAAATTTTTTACTAGTTTTTTAACTATGTTTTAACAAACTTTAAAGTAAGAATTATCATAAGCACAAATATATTATCAAAGACATCCTGTGTCTGGAAAGAGGGTTGGTCCTTTCCTAGCAGAAGCACAGGAGGAACTTCGCCAGCACAGGAGGAATTTTGCCAATTTAGAGAGGGAGAGGAGAAGTTAGAAAAAGGTTGGTTTTTATCCTGATGAAATGTTACTGGTGGATAGAAACTGAAGTCAGGTCAGAAGAAGCTGTTACAGAAAATAGGGACATTGCTTCAGGTTAACATTGTTTTAAACTTCCAGTAATACCTTACTGTGAAAATTAAGCTCAGCCACCCTGAAGGCCAGATGGGTTCTTCAAAGCATGTTCTGAAGCATAATGGAGACACAAATGCAAGGATATGACATTTGTATTCTAAAGAGACAGAAATATAAGACTGAAGGCAAAATTTTCAGCTGTAGGGACTTTTCATTCAGACTTGGAAACAGGTAAGATCCTGAAAATGCTCATATCCAGACTCCAGCTGAAGGTGAATGGACTTCCTTTTCTATCTTTTGTTCATGGGAAAAGCCTACTTTCCCAATTTCTTTTGTGTTATTACAAACCTCTTGCAAAATTATATCTGCTAATGACATTTCAAGAAAAGATAGAATGCAGAAAACAAGTTCTCATTATTAAAAAAAGAAAAACCAAAACTCAGACTCTCATCTGTATTAAAAGCAAGCACTGATAGTAGAAGCTATTTTCAGTCCATTTTTCCAGTAGTTTTTATAAGTGGCAGTGACATTGAGGTATTCTCATTAATATTTTGACTAATCATGCTGTAGGCCTGAACTAATACAAAAACTAAATTCAAAGGGATCCTTTTTCACCTATTTAATTTGGTATCATATCAGGATTTCTACATGGAAATTGTGGAAGTGTAGCTTTTAGGCCTATTTTACCCTTTTTGATATTCATTTAAAGAAGCATTCATTTGTTCTGTTCTTATTCGTGTTCCTAATTTTCTAAAATTGAATTTGAACTTTCTGGAAAGCATTATTTTGAATTTAAGTGTCTAAAGTAAAGTAGACAAAATGGGGTAGGAAAAAGAATCTGTACATAAAAAGAAAGAAAAAATAATTCACATGTTCCCTTAATTACATGCCTGATTTGCTGAGACCTGGGTTAAAATCATTGAAGGTGGTGAGACTTTACTGGAGCCCTGAGCAAGCACAGTGAAAAGTAGAGTTTAAGAGCCTTTTCAGGGAGCACTGTTACTGAGCAGTGGATAGTTACAAGGTTTGGTGATGATTGTGTGTGCAAGTAATGCAACTGGGAATAAAAATGTTCCCTTTCATGCCTGTGGCATTTCATGGTTCCTGTCTGGACTATCTGTCTCTGTTTTGTCTGTGAAATTGTTGAGACTAATAAGGAGCACTGTATTTTTCTGGCCTCAAAACCAGCATAATGGATTGTTTGTAGATACCTTGTATGTAGTTATATATAGCAATGATCAGGAACTAAGCACTCACTTCACAGATAAACTAAGCAGATTCTGTCCAAATATTCACCATCTGCCAGGCCAGGAGAATTCTCCCTTTCAACAAATTTGATCAAGTCCAGCAAGCTGTGAACAACCTTCAGACAGATTTTGCAGTTGATAGAAAGATATTAATATGTGAAGCACTGAGTGAGAGGAGGGTATTTCTAGTAGCCTACATTGCTGCAAGTCACAGACATGATGACTTTAAAGAAAGATACTGTTTCCCTTTAACGCATTTTTGTCCTCTCTTCAAATTGTGTAGGAAAACAGCAATAGAAGAGAACTGAGGAAATATTCGCCAACATCAGTAGAAAATCTGGACCCTAACATTGCTGCCCTTACTTTGAGGAGGTGGTAAATGTAAATCTTGCTGTTGGTATTTAATTGCTATTTTAGCACAGTAAAGAGAGCTGTATGTGTTCTGCATCTCATGCAGCGTATTTGGTACAAGTAGGAATGTCTGGTAGCATCCAAAAAGACAGTAACAGATACCAATTATGGTAATCTAAGACAGAGCCAGACACAAGATAGAAGAGTCATCCTCTTAATGCAGCATCTAGAGTTTGGTTCCATTTGTGCGTTACCCAAATATTCCTCTAAGACTTCTGGAACCTTTGTATCTGGAAAGTGCTGTTAGCATGGGTTTGGCAAAATAAATACATTTGATTCTTCTTCATGGACATAAAAAATGGCATGCTTGAGGTTATTTTTCATCTGGATTTGAGGTCAAAATAGAAGCCACATTGCATCTGTTCCATGATGGCTACCTTCTGGGTGGAAGCAGACACAATACTCACTGCCTCAGCAACCCAGAACTGCAGTGCCAGACTGCACTGAGTTAACAACTCCTCACTGGAATGTTCCTACCTGGAAAAATGGGACATGGGCAGACTGCCTTCATGCTCTGGCAGTACTTAGATCCTGAAATAGTTCACTGGGGACTGCTGTGGACAGTCAGGCACAACAGAAGAGCCCTAAGGTTGAGTCCAAGTGTTCCAAGATGCATAATGTTGGGGTGCATTAATAATGGTATTACAGTCACAGTGGTTCTTCTTATCCTGAGATTCTGTGCTCATATGATGCTGTGTTTTGGATTTATGACTAGAACACTCTTTGCCTGTTGCTGAGCAGTTCTTGAATAGCATTGAAGTATTTTATTATTTTCTTTTTTTTTTATTTTTGTATTTGAAGAATTCATGTGAATCTTTGGGCATAGTCCTGTTTTTTATAATCAATCCATAAGATATCACCAGAAATTAAACCAGTCAAAACTTTTTCCTGAAAAATCTACAATGCCTGTTTACATGGCATAAACCACCTAACAGAACCCTTTTTAAACAAGGTTTCACCAAGTTCATTGATTACACACACTTCTCTTTTGGAACATTTTTTTGCTCAACGGGCAGAACTGTGCCTTATTAGCTCAGGCTTGGTTTTGGGGAATGGAAAGGAAGTACTACTTTGTGAGGAGTTTTTTCTCTGAGGACAAGTTGGGGAATAACATGAGCCAAGCAGCCACATGGTGAAGAGGCTTTCTGGAGAGCATTAGGAGGGGTAGCCAGGAGCCCTGAATAATGCTGACTGTCACTGCTGTGTCAACTCTTCACGCTACAAATCAGGCATCTCTTTGTGCTGCTCAGCCCTGTCTGTAGGGGAAAGAAGGATATGCCTATAAATTAATTTCCATCCTTCCTCTTTTGGATGATCAGTGAGATAAGAGTTGGGAACACAAAGGCAAAATTTGCTATTGAAGCAGCAAACAGAGCTATTTAAACTCATTTGAAGATTCCATCATAAGTCTGCCTAAATACTTTAAAATAACATTGGGTTCAATCTGCAACTTTGGAAGCAAAGGAGATTCAGGCAAAGTCATCACCATTAAAACCCAGATTCTTACATTTTTCTTTTCCTGGTAAAAACAGCCATTACAGTATTAAATTTACATGTACACTTTGACACAAAGCAATTGCATTCCAAATGCTCTAGCTGTAGTCTTATCTCAGCTGAGTTTTGTGGTGCATATGGCCCTCCACCAGAATCCTGTACAATATTTTATCTTTACAAAGAGATTATCAGAAAATATGCTTATAGACCAACTTGGCAAAACAAACACACCTCCTGGTGGTATATAACATTGCCCAGCATTAGGGGACTGTGATACTGCATATTTTCTTGCTGACCACATCATAAGGTTTACCAACTACATCTGGCTTCTGTCAAACCTTGGAAAACAGCAGCCTAGAAGGTTGCCTATGACTGCAATAGGGACCATGAAAACTAGCTAAAGAGAAAGTTAAGACAATAACTGCAAGTCCCTTTCCATGTTTCAGCATGAGGCCATTACCTTGTAATCACCCCAGGGATGCAATTAGTTTTGCTAACGCTTTTAAGAATACAAGGGCCAGCAAGAACTCTCAGTTTGCTCAGTCCTGCCACCACTGGTATCACTTGGGCAGCAGTGGCACCTACTCACCTGCCTATCCTCCCTTGCAGATGTTCTCTACATCTGAAAGGCTATCAGAGAAAAATGGTTGGGATTAACAGAAATTGCCTATCAATGCCTAATATTTCATCAGTCTCAGTGATTTCTGATCAAATTGGAAACAAACTGGCTTCTCTTTGGGAAAGTTTAAAGAAAACAGGCAAGAAGTTATAAGCTGAAGAGGAAAATCAGTGGATAATGTTTCAGTGAGCAGCTCTTCAGAGCTCTGCCCTTCACTGACACCTATAGTTATCAAGGTGTATTTTGCTACTGGAATGTCAGGTGTCATTGACAGAAATTGAACCTGTGAATAGACTGAAGAGCTCTCCATGCATTTTGATTCCTTACACCTGATCTACTCTGCCATATTATTATTTCATTGGTAGTTTTCTTCTAGTTTTCTTAGAAAAACACATGAAGCAAGTTAAACCCTGTGTAGCTCTGTACAAGTGTATCATTTAATGCTTTATTTGAAGTTGTATGAAAGGCATTTGCGAGATATTAACATTTTTGGAGAATTCTTGTTTAATATACCTTATCCTGATGGAATAAAAAAGCATATAGGAAAAAAGAGAGTTTCAGCACATTGAGTGGTACATAGAGAACCTAATTTAATTGTTTTCTGCTGAGGAGAACTGTGCTAGGTAATAGAATGTAGCCTGTGACAAAGGTAACTCAAAAATGTTAGATGAAATGATCATAATATAAGTTGGAGTGATTTCTGTCCTCTTCCTACAAGTCAAAGACATCTGAGTTCTTGATTATTAACTCATGATTGTCAACAGGATGCAATTTAGCTATTCTTTTATCTTCTGTTTTCATTTTACTATCCTAGAAGAAGCATCCTTGCAGTATTCTATTCTATGCACAACAGACATAGCCAATGAACATTTCAGAAATGGAAGTACATAGCTGTAAATTAGCCCAAACAATGTATTATGCTAAGACGGACACCAGCACACGTTTAATGACCTGGCATCTGCAAGACGCTGTGACGGCATCCCAGCCCAAGCAGAATTAGTCTGAATACCTCTAATGCTGCAGTGCAAACGTTGGGTATGGGAACCTTACAGATTTGGAGAATTTGCAGTAGTACACAGTGTCGCCTATGAGCTCTACTTAGTGTAAGAGCAATGGAAGTAAACATCCTCCAAAACTCAAATAATTTTCTGGTATCAAGCTTTTGTGTGAACCTAAACTTTGGGTAAGATTTGCCAGAAGGCCAACAGTGGTATCAGATTCCTTTTCCTCAATCCTTCACAGCCTCATTTTTCGCTCCAGAAAACTCTGCCTTTGGTGTCTTCATAGTGTGGTGTGTTCTTCATGGTGAAATGTCCAATGTATCTTTGTTATCTCACCTCTACGTCTTCTGGCACTGTGATAACTGGCTTTCTCTCTACTGTATTGTAGTGGCATTTAGATTAGGAGGTTAAACTTCCTGAACAGGCTCCTCTGCAGCCCCTTCTCTAGGTCCAAAAAAGTGCAGAAATGTATTGGGATGCTTTTAAATGTTGCATCAAACCACGCAAACTGAAGAATTCCAGACAAGTCTGAAGGCACTGCTTCCCATGATGAAGCAGATCTTTCCGACTCCTTTTGCATAGTTCAGGAGAAAGCCTGAAACCCAGAGACAGCTGGTACCTTCTGCTTGTCATTTAAACAATCCCTGCTCAGATCTGTTGGTAGATCACGGTTGCCAGTGACAAGACCAGATAACAATAAAAACAAGAAAAACAAAACATCCCACTGTGATGCTGAAACATTTCAGAGCCCTTTAAGGATCAAACACTTCAACCTCATTTCCTCTACCCTCCCCGAGGTCTGTCAGATGCAGGGAGTCTCCTATCTGGCATCTCCCTGTATGAGCAAGAAGCAGGTTACAGGAAGTGGTGACCATTACTTCAGACTACGAGGATGCTTCTTTGTCCATTCCAGTTCTGTTCTTACCCTTCTTTCCCTGAACTGGCAGTTCATATTATATGTAAGCCAGGTTCTCAGAGAGCCATGGTGAAACAATACTAGACCAGCTGATTCTCAGTGAATTTCCAGCCCACAGCTGCCCTCAATGTCTGTGTAAAAGGCTCCAGCTCCAGTCCAAGTCACCATCCTCTTCTACTTTACCTATTTTCGCAAGTGACAGATAGAGTTTTTGGCTCTAGATATATATACCCAAGTAAATGCCATCTTTTAATGGCTTTCAAAGCATTCATGAGGAAGGCCAATGAAATAATTCATTTGTATAATAAATGTAACACTTTTCAATGAAAAACTTGCAGGGCATATGAAACAACCTGTTTTTAAATGAAATAACTCTGTTCTTTTAAATTCCCTTTCCTAGCCAAGGCGTAACAGGGGTTAGTGCACAGTATAGACTAATTGCCTACATAATTTCATTTTATGAAACAAAGCGCTTTAAAAAAATTATAGGGTTATATAAAAGCATGTGAAACCACTAAGTCAGCTTTGTTTTCAGCCTTGTTCAACAGTGGCAGCATTTTAGATGTGGTGTGAACTGTAATCATTTTCTTGGGGAAAAAATATGTCATAACTGTGTGTTCTGGTACCTGCCTGCGTGTCGATGATATATTCTCTTGTCCTATTATAATGTTTGCTCTCAGGTTTTTTTTTTGCCCCTCTTTCTTTGCAAGAGAAATTGTTTTGTCCTCCTAGCCCCTCTCAGTAAGTGAAGTCCCTCCCCGTCCCTGGCTTGGTGTCTCTCATCCTTGAACCTGTGTTGAGCCAATCATTTTTCTGGCAGCAAAGAGATGAAGAGAGCTCCTTCGGCGCTTCCCTCGGGTCACGAGCCAGAGCAGTCGAGGGAGCGCTGTGTGTATTGCTTCTCCAGGATCCTCTCTCAAATCCTTGGTGTCAGTAGTGTTAGACTACAAGGCCAGCCCATAAAAGAAGTTTTACTACTGGCTGAGCAGCAATGTCTTTTTTTTTTCCTTCCTGTTTTTCTGTCCCTCAAAATAAACAACAGGAAGGGAAAAAGTAGACAGCAGGAGGCAAAAATACAACGGGAGCTGCTGTTGTTGGGCTGTAACCTTACTTGGATTACTCTGTGTCAAAAATACATATCAGCCACTAAGGCTGAGTGGTGGCAGCTTTAACGTGATGAGACCCTGATGACTTCAGACCTCCTATAAAATGCACAAAACAGAAGTCATGGTGGATATATAACCTTTTCATTGTTAAAAGAGAGCATTTCCACGGCAGGCGAGACACCAGGGTGCAAAGCAGATCACAAAGGCCTAGATTTAGCTTCAAGATCTTAGCTCTTACAATACTGCTCTCCAGATAATACAGAAATAGATTTATTACGTATATTTGCTCAACATGTTAGTGTGCTCTCCCTTAATTAAAAGCACAGCCAACGCCCTGATAGCATCATATTGCTGGGACAAAGCAAAATGATATTATCCACTCCGGCTCTTATCCCAACTGCTGGGTACATAAAGTAGATTAAGAGGGGAGGGGGAAGGGCAATTTTGAAAAATAGTGGTACAACAGAAAGCCTGTGATCTCACCTGATTGAATCTTATCAGCTCTTACCATCACCGTTGTGCTTTCTTTTTTCTTTCTTCCTCTCCCTCTTTCCTATAACATATATGAAACAAAGAAGAAAAAATCTTGCTACAGCACTTACTGTTATCTTTTTACCTGTTCCAACATGGAAATTCAAAAATTGTGACCTGAGAGATAACTAACACTGGAATTCAGAAGTTGCTCACAGTTATGCCCAGTGTATGATCAAGGTAAAGAGCAAAACACAGAAAATCTGATCATCATAAGAAGTTGCACAGTGAGAGACAGACCTCACATAATGTAAAATCAATCCACCTAAATCTCTTTGTAGCCTGAGCTATTTCTGAGACCGGCAGCAAAACTTTACTGTGAGAAAGAGTGAGCTCTGTGTGTGAATATGCATGTGCTGAATAACCCACCTGCCTCGGGTGCCATGCTCAGAATGGCTAATTCTCTAATGCACGTGTATTTTACCTAAGCCCTTTTTAAAAAGTTTTGGGCTTCCATGTATATGATTAAAATTGTGGTTTGCAGTGCCAGAGCCAATTTCTTGTTCTGGAGGTGAGGCTGCAGCTTGCTGTGCTGCAAATGTCACCGGCGAGGCATTTGTTAGGGCTGCACTGCATGCCGGTTAATCTGTTTACTTATGCAATGGTGGAAATGTGACCTGGCTATTGTGGTGATTAACAGAGTCAAATATCCTCACATTAACTAGTGAGCTGGGCAATCAGGCTGGATTATTGTTACATTCAATTTAAATTACAGTGGCATGACAGGTCCTGAGGTATTTAGTAACGGATTTCACAGCACAGATATGCTTCATGTGTAATGAATAAACTCTGGAGAGCAACAAAAGGAAAAAAATAAAATAAAAAGGTATTTTATGATCATTGTGAAAAATTTATGGAGTGTAGCTGGCATGAAATTCTATAAAATGAACTGGCTCCAACCAGTCCAACAACAAAGCACGCACTTTTCTTCCTGCTGCTTATGAATTATTATTACCGAGTCCTCCTATGTTTACTCATTAGCACTGAACCCTCTGCAAAACTGTGATTCAAAATTGAATTCTTCTTAATTGAAAATACCCCCAGTATGCTGGGAGAAAAAATGAAGGGGAAAAATGGCAGCAGCACCACAATAGGCCAGTTAGCTCTGTGATAGTCAGAGGGGTGGCTGCTCTGAACTTGAATGTTATTCAGGATTCACAGCCGGACTATACGAAGGAAAGAGCAGGTTGCATTCAAGTTGTTCTGCACACTGACATACATATAATTTAAATATTTAGCCACTGGTGTGCTGCTGCAGTGCGTTAGCCCACTAGCACCAGAGTGCATTAATCCTGTTCTCCGTGCGACTTGCTGACTTTGACCTGTTTTATGCTCTGACTGTAACTGAATAACACATAGCACTTTGCTTGGGGAAAAAAAAAACCCTAAACAAAACACACTATGATCTCAACACACATTGGTTTCAATTAACTTTTAACCATTTGATTGCACTAATTCTAGGCTGTTAGTTAGCTATTGCAGAGCTGGCTGTACTGATTTTGAGCAGAATAAACTGAAGCATGAAACAAAGACTGAATTTTCACAAAATAATCTTCCTTCTTTCCATTTGTTCCATCACTTGTTTTCAAATATTTTTGCGGAGGCTGTTTTGATACTCAAAAAAGTTCTGATGAGAAATAAAATACTTCAGGATTTCAGCCCATATTATCTAGCATTTATTGAAGCTTAAGAGAATGATGCTACAGTACGGAACTGTTGAAAAATGTCTTATATTAAAAAGTACAAAAAGCTGAAAATAACAAGTGTCAATGGTGAAAAGATTGTGGTTGGTGAGGTGTTCAGGTGCTGCTTGGTGGATCTCGACAGGGAAGAACTAATGGAGCCTCACATGGAAACCCTGACTTTCTGATCTTGCATGTACCAATCATTTAAATGTAATATCAGAGGACTGAGAGTACGATGAAGCTTCCTTCATTTAATTGCAGTCTGATGTAAAGCCTTTAAAATCAGGGACCATTCTACAAAAGGGAATGAGAGAAGAGTGGGACGTCTGTGCTGTGGCTTATGAAGGAAACTCATCCTGCTACAAGTATGCAGTGGCAAGAGAAAAATAACAGGTTTTATGCTCCAACCTTTAACCTCAAGATTCTGAGTTCAGTTCCGCCTTGGTCAGAATCACTAAGAGCCCTTCAAATCCAGTCCTCCTTGACCATCACTCTGAGCTCACCTTTGCATCTCCTGAGCACTTCTCCATTGCAGGGTGTCACTGTTGGAGACCCTGTTCAGGTGTGAGAATGAAAGAAGAGAACTATGAGGGGAACAGATGCACACTCAAGTTGGTCTATGCTGGATGGTGATTAAGAAGAAGTTATTTCTATCACTAATCTTGTAAGAACTTCTACATTTGGCATCTAGTAATCCCTTATTCTGCAGTATATTTTGAAGTATTAGTGGTAAAAATTTTCAAGGAGAATACTTTGAACTGTGGAATGAGTAATTACTGGTCATGTAGTCCAGCAATTCCTGCAGTGCTCTGAGC
Organism: Gymnorhina tibicen; assembly: GCA_013399875.1. Taxonomy (NCBI): domain Eukaryota; kingdom Metazoa; phylum Chordata; class Aves; order Passeriformes; family Artamidae; genus Gymnorhina; species Gymnorhina tibicen. Next base: position 993,870 of record VXAZ01009368.1, read on the forward strand.
TCCCACTAAACTGCAGAGGAACCGCAAGCACTACAAATATCTCATGTTGCAATCTGCCTTATACATCCCTTTTGTAAAATGCAGCTTTCTCCACTGTCTATGGAATATCGATGTGGAAATCAAGAGAAGACTGCATCTCTAAAATCCTCAGTTCTGCCAGACATGCTCTTCAGCTACAGTTGTGTGCAGCTCCCCATCTGGCAAGGTGCAGCTGCTGAGCGTTCTGCTACTGAGTCCTGCATAAAACTCAACACCTGTCAAAGATTTTCATATGGAGAAAGGTGTATTTTTAAAATATTTATTCAGAAGAAGTCAGCATGCTGTGGATCACTGAAATTTTACACTTCATCAACCTTAGTGTTGTAGTTACAGCTTTAAAATATTCCCCTCCCATTAGAATTTCCAGGCAACGGCATTTTGCTAGAAGATATTCATTTGCTGCCCACTCCTCTCAAACCAGTTTGTCACAGCACACTGACGAGTCTGAGGAGCTAAGTCCAGCATTCAGCTCAGTTGCTTTTGCAGACAGTGATGAGAACGGGTCATTTTGCCATTTCACCCTTAGGCAGTCCCCATTGCTGGAGACTTTTAGCATCTTCCCTGCCTCTAACTGTCACATGAGATAAAGTGGGAGGGTACAGGATAATATGGTTCTCCTACCAATCAATAGCCTCAAAAGTATGTGCAAGAGTCATCTGACCAGAGTCACTGTTGTATAGGAGGCACAGATAGAGTGCCAAATAGCAGATGCTTATTGAAGATTCTAATGATTTTAGCTGGAGAATGGATCCCCAGGTCCCTTAATTCTGCAGACTCTTCTTTTAGAAAATAGCAATAAATAAATCTTATGCTTTCCCTCTGTTCAAACTTATCTTTAGGGCTTTTCTGCCTCCCCATGACATAAAATGATATGGTTCCACTATGCAAAACAAGAACATTATGCATTATCTGCCCTCCTGTGTCCAGGACATACTCACTCAACCCGGAACTATCCTGTCACATCAGTAAAGTTAGTAACCTCAGGTGACCAAAGCATTAATACTTTATCTGTCTGAGCCGGCTGTGTATCACATCTACTGCCTGTAGAAGACAATATAAACTGGTTTGTGTAAGAAGCAGGAAACCTGGGAGAAATATATACTAATACAGTAATCTAAATTATGCACGAAACATGCATGGCACAGAAATATATTTGTGATCCCTATTTTAGTTGACCTCTCTGCAGTAAATAGCAGCAATCTTCCAAAAGAGAGACACACAAAGAACCCACAGCAGTCCCCTCGTTTAGAGCCCAATGACTCACTTGGTTGACTGAGATAGTTGCTGAGATTGCATAAAGATAGATGGTTAAAGAAAATTATGGAAGTAAATTTTCAATGAAAACATAACCTTTTCCATCTTGCTATAAATTCTTTCTAGAGCATAAATCAGTATCAGTTACATGCATTAAAACAGCAGCTCCCCAATTGGGAACACAATGCCCTCCCCCTTGCACATTTTAAAGGACATGGCACTATGTAGAGAGAGCAATAATTTCCTGAAGATTCATGAGCAAGGTAATTTGACATACCTGGTGCTGCCCAAGCCCAAGTTTAAGTTACTATAAATAAAAAGGAAAGAGTTTGTCTAGGCTGCTGTGTGTGTGGTGCCGAGGCATTCAGAAGAGTCAGTTGCTGTGGGCATCCAGTTCATATGCTCTGAAGCATCAGATTTCACTGGGATGCTTGACAACAGAAAAGTTTGCAAATGTTGTTCAGTATTTGGAAAGAGCCTGGAGTCACTGCAAACATTTGAGAAGGTGACAGTAATGTCTTTAAAGGGCTTCTTGTCTTAGCAAGGGTATTTCTTATCATTTATATAGTAAAACCGTTATTTGGATGTCAGCAGAATGGACTGACTGTTGGCTGAAGACTGACTTTGAGGGCTGCTTTGGTTTGGATTAGATCCAATCTAGTTCATGGGAGGAGGAGTGGGGGTGGGGGAGGGGAAATTGCACCAGGTTGCTTAATTAATCCGGATGCTTTGCTCATTATACCTTGAACTTCCTCAGAGGACAGGAACAAACTAGCTTGCTCAGAGTAAAATGAGTATAACATCAACAAAAAGCAAAAGGGGGGTGTGGGGTGGAATTATTTAGAGTGGTGAGCCTGTATCTGAACAAAAATGTAAGGCAGAATCTTCTTAAGCGTGTGTGAAATGTGAAAAGTAGACAACAAGGGTGTGCAAACATCTGCACACGTATCCGTGTAGTGATATACATTACAACCCTGCCTAAATGCGGTGAAGGATGAAGCAGAACCCTCTGTTGACACTTTTTGCCCTCAGAGTCAGTCAGAGGAAGTAGTGCTCAGACAATTCCAAAGGTACAGGCTCTGCACCTGCATCCCAAGTGGCTGTGCAAATTCTCCTACTACTAAAGAATGGGGGTGCTGGACAGCCAAATTTAACCTTCTTTCTACTTCCCTGAGAGGGTGAGTCTCCTGTGGGAAGCCTGCTTTGAACCAGCCAGAGATGTCACAGAAGCTTGGAACTGGCTGACACAAAGTCTCCAAGGTCAGCAAAGATGTAGGTGATCCACTCTTCAGGGACAGAAGGTTTATTTAGGCATGGTGAGTGATTTTGTCTTAAAAAAAACCCAAACTACGAGAGTGGATGGAGATGACAGCTACAAAAAGAAAATTAGTGGAATTTGCATGCATCTACAAGAGTATTCCTTGTATTCCTGTATTAAATTCCAATATTCCAATTCCTGTATTAAAGTAATTCCCTTGTATTAAATCATTTGGCCGTCAACAAAAAAAGTCCAGAACTCTTTTCTCTGACTCACTGCGTTAGTGAAAGGACATTTCTGGACATCAGTCTAGCCAGAACTGCAACCTTCCAAGAATCTGATGTCAAATGTAGACAGATAATAGGGAATACCCATACCTGGACCAGCAAGTCCAGATTAGGTAAAGCAGATTATGAAGCACCATGCCTCTAGTGCTGCCTGGGTCTTCCCATCTATGTTTGTGCTAGACTGCCAGTGGCAAGAGATGGCAATCTAACATCAGAATGAGGGAAAGAAAGGAAGGTAACCCTCTAGAGTATATGTCTAACTTCAAAATAAATTTAACAGAGGAATTTTCCTCAAATAAGGAGAAAAATTAGCCTGTCACCTCACCTTGCACTTTTACCTGGAAAATGCATACCTAGAGGACTATTCAAAACAACACAGCTTCAGACTACACTGTTTCCCTGATGGTGATTCACAACGGGAAGTTGTGGGTGACCCCTCAGAAGCTATAAAATGTGTCTTTAAGGTTCAAAAACATCAGTGGATTTAGGTGGATTTGAATTCTCTTAGTTCCTGTCATTCTTCACTGATGATTGTTGCCAAAGAACTAATGAATATGAGTGGAAAATACAGCACGGGGCACACAAAGATGGATCAAATACAACCTTTCCCATTGCAGCATTCTCTTCTGTGCAGCATGTCTTGCACTTACATGGAAGAATTAAAATAATTAGCTTAATGAGAATTCTTGGCCAAGAAATGAGGACAACTAGAGGATTCTGTGTGTCTGAAGTCTTCCAGCCATTTTCTTCTCTGGGGGTGTGAGACAGGCAGATGTCAACCACCAGCACATCACCAGAAAAGGGACAGTGTCCCTTTTACACAGACTGGATATTCACTGAAGGATCCTGTTTATTTACTGTACATCTGGTACTTTTCCCCTCTCAGTTCCTTTTTGCTAGCTTGTTTTTCATATTCCACTCTTCCTCAAGAGCACAGTACTAGCAATGAATTAGTATAATATATTAGTGTAATACAGCGGGTTTCATCACTGGGGCCAGATTCTGCCCATTTTGTCTGTGAATTTTCCCTCGAAGCCTTCACCAAAACCTTCTCACTGTTATCTTTTTGAACAACAAAGGCACTGAAAAACATCGCACCTGGAGCAGTAGGAAACTACCAAGTCATGAGCATTCCTCTTCAAGGCTGGCAATTAATGTCAGTCTCCCTAAAATTTGTGAATAAGGTTCTCTGAAAATATTTATGTAACTGTGACTTCAGTAGGATCAATTTTGATCATACACTGGTGTAAATCCATTGACTTGAGTGGAGTTGGTCCTGATTTACAATGAGGAGAGCCAAGACAAGCATACCTTTCTTTGTTTTATTTTGTTTCTTACCATTTTTCCCCCGCTGTAAACATTGATCTAACTGAGTGTGTGGAACCATGAATTTCCCTCTATCTGCTCCAGACTTAGATGATTTTACTATTTTCACAACAAAGTATATTTTAAAATTATGAATAATGTCTCTTCCTGCAGTAACCCACCTTTCCTTTTCACTATGAGTAGCAAATAATTTGATAGAAACCCACAAAGTGGGTTGGTAGTGAGGGACTCCATCCCCCTCTTCCCCAGCTGCAGACCCAACCCTGCACTCCAGGTACACTTGAAGTACCTCTTCATTAACAAAGGTCACACACAGATGGCTGCTGGGGGACACATCCTGCTCAGATGCCTAAGTGCAACAAATAAACACAGACAATTCTCTGTATTGTGGATCAGCCTTAGTACAGCTTATAGTACAGAACTTCCTGCCTAAAACTGTTTTGAGAAATCACCCTGCATATGGAATCAGAGTTTTTTCATACATTTAGAAATGGAGAGAAGAAAGGTATGCTGTTGGGATCTATAAAACTTGCATATCAATATAGAATCTCCTTTTGCTGTCCTACAGTCTTCAACTTACAGCGCTGATTTTTTTTACACACATACTCAAACCTTTAGTCTGAAGTATTGTTTTTATATTTACATATTACTATAGTGAATTTCATCATAGTATCTGATGTTGCTGAAGACAAATTTTCTTCTTCCCCAAAAGCCTGGGATATTTAATTTTCTCTAACCTTAATAAAAATAAATATTTTTATACCCTTAGATTTTTTCATCTCTCCTTCATCCCTTGCTTCTTTTACCTGCACTATGAGAGTGCCATCAGTGTGGCCCTAACATGAGAGCTTGGTAGGAATTCTGAAACAGTTTTGAGATGAGTGAAAATGAATTTGTCCAGCCTCAGTTCCAGTGTTAATTAAAGGTATTAAATGAGCAGTGCCTTTTGCTGTTAGTAGATGAATGATCACCTTAGGAAACTCCTCTTTTATAAACAGAGAAGAACATGTTCCCTGAGGTTGCTTTGCCATTTTAAAAAAGTGATATTTAACATTGCTACAAGGAATTTGTTGTTTAAAAGAACTGATTAGCACAGTTGTTGTCCATCACAGTATGTTACGCTCCCAGTGTTAAAACATTAGCCAAGTGCTATCCTATAACCATTAAACTACCTTCAGTTTCAATCAGTTTTCTAACACAGCCTGATTAAGAAAGTTCTGTTTACTCAAATGGGATAAGGTGACTGACCAGATGTTCTGATTTTAAAAGATCTGTTGGTGTCCCAGTGATTTCCGCTGGGACATTGAATTGTCCCAGATTTTCCTGCTGAGAGCTTGAGCAGCACAAAAGTTGCTTGCAAGGTAAAGCCCCTTTAGCCACTAAGGAGTTTGGAAAGAAGGATTAAAGGAGGATCCCCCTCCGAGTGTTGAAGATTCATCCAATGTGGTTCATATTATACATGAGTTATTATAAATAAGTGTGATGGTGTCCTTTTTTTGGAGAAAAGCTACAGAAAAAAAAAAAAGCTGAAAACCCCCCTACTCTGCTGACTAGAGCAACTTAAGGAAAACAGGCTGCTTTTCCCTGATGTAGATCTATTGCCCACACTACATGCAGAATGCTGTGGAATTCCTAATATACTTTGCTTGGTGGTGGTTTCTGTGTCTGTGTGCGTGTATAAGGGGCAAGGGAGGAGGGCAAGGGGGAAGGAAAAAGAGAGAGAGGGAGAAAAAAGAAAGAGAGAGGAAATCCTCTTTGTCCTGTGAAGTGCATCACACAGACCTCCTGTGTTGTAATGTAAAACCGCCGGGGTGGCTAGAATGACCATATGCTGTGAATGTGAGTGCTGTGCCTGTTTAAATGTAAATTCAGTCTGTATCAGAATAAAAGAATATCTGTTTAATATGGAATGAAGGCAGTTTGGCAGGATATGCACTACTTCAGGTAAGCCAGAATAAACAGTAGCATTGATTAAAAGGAGCCCCCTATTCTGCACCTGTCATGTTCACCTCCTTTGCCACAAAGGCCTCGCTGGTTTATTTACCTGTAGAGCTGTTATAATATTTTGCTTTCTAAAGAGATTTGGAAGCCACCTGCCGTACCTTTGGCATTTCTTTAACAACAAAGCACTTCAGGCTCAAGTGCAAGGGGCCATTGTTCTGCTCCACAACATGGAAAAGAAGATGAATCCAGAAGCACAGGATCCAAACAGAAATTATTATTGATTTAATCACATAATCAGCAGCAAACACTTCAGGCTAAGATAGCAAATCCATAACAGCCTGCCCACATAACCACCCTTACAAATTTACCAGCAAACCACTGCGCACACTTAGCAAACAAGAAGAGCAAGGGTCACCTTCACTTGGCGGCAAAATATTGACATTCCTAAAGCTTAAATATGTTTTGAGTTAAGTGTTATCAATCAGTGATAAGAGTTGAATGTCTGTTAAACATAACTACATTGGCAGAAGGATTATAGAATGCTTTCTTGCCATAATCTAGAAGCATCTTTCAGACAAAACTCTGCTTGAAATCAATTGTGCACAAGGAGCTGCCTGCTGAGACCCATTCAGTGACATACAAAGGAAGAGAGAGTCTCCCTGTGATCTTTAACCATAACCGGTTATCTAATGAGACCAGGGCTTTAATTTCTTTTCACATCAAACATAGAATCAATGCTCTGGATTCAACAATGTGTGTAAACAGGCCGTGAAGCCATCTCTTCAGATGGCAGCCAATTCAGCCTTCCAAGCCCCCTGGCATATTTATTTCAGTGAATCCCCCTTTAGTTCCAGGTAACTGCTTCTATCGTGTTGCTGCTGGCTCCCTCTGCACGGATGGCAAGGCGAGCTCCCTCCTGTCAGACACCTTCTAGTGTAAAACCTGGGCAGCTGACTCTTGTAGAAACACTGCAAAAAGTCTTTTCAGGCTTCTTCTCTAATCAGTTTAGCTAACTTGTCTCGATTTTAACAATTACTACAGGCAAAGGGTGTTACAGTTCGTGTCCCCTTCATATCTTGCCATCAAATGGCAGGATGCTGCTTTCACACAGACAAATACGAAACTGTAGTAACATCACTGCAGTTTACTTTAGAATTACACTGGCATAACAGGTGACAACCTGGTGCAAATGTTTAGAGCAAATATCGGCTGGGAAAGCCTTGTGACATTCCAGAGAGGATTAAAATGTGGTTCAGCAAACTGATTCATTCAGCCCTTGTCCCTCTCTGGGATATTTACAAAGTAGGCTTTTTGTTTGAAAAGAGGGCATTTTAAAGCATCAGTGCTTATTCTTAAAGATTTTGAAATTTTATTGTGCACATAGCAGGACATGTAGTATGAAGACAACATCTCTGGCAGCCTGACCTAAACACAGAAAAGGATTTTCCTAAATTTTATGCTGCTGCTAGTCTTTGTCTTTACTGAGAAAAGTGGATGGCCCTGTTGTGTGGCTCTGGTGTGCAGAGCTCCACTACACCATCCCCTCTACTGTATTAGGCTGTGCCATCTTGCTGCCCGTAGGCTGTGCCTGCCCTCTTACCCAGGCCTGCTGCTGCACACGGTGTTGACATCTCTGTGCTTTATTGTTGCTGGCTTAAAGCACTCCCACCATAGAAGAGAGCATGAGCTTCAGCCATCAGTGATCCACTTGGATTCAAACTGGTTCATCTATTACTCAGGGAGCTGCAGTCACCATTTAGGACCACATAAAAGCTTACCTGCCTTTGCATTTTCATGTAATAAAGTCCCAGTAACACATGATAATCACGCCTAAAAAAAATATACAGTAGCAAAACATTTGATTGAATACCTCTGAGTGTGCCTGGGAAGGCGGAAACTGGAAGTATCTATACATAACAAAAGTATATTGGAAATGAATCATGCTTTCCAGACAGACTGCTGATATATCAAGCCACTTTGAACCTCTCTGGGCTTTGGTTGCTGAAACAGATTTGAGAGTTCAGATTTTTTTAGCTGGAAAGCACCAGTCAGTGGGTAGACATTAAAGGAGGGGTAAAATCAGTATTTCTTCTCTCTTCACTTTCCCTCAAGACCCATGGCTTTGCTCCCCAGTCAAAGCTGCTTTGATAAGATGAATGTTCCAGAACAAGGTATGGGAGGGAGCACAGCTGTTTTAACTGAACTGTTAACCAAAGAGGAGTTGAGAAGCTGCAAAAACAGTATTGTCCACCTTTGTTGTGAATGTTGGCATGGACGGAGAGGTTGATGCTGCTAGACCTGGATCCCAGTGGGGAGCCACCTCAGAGGCAGTGAGGTAAAGGAGAGAGTCAAGTGGGGGATTTATGAGACTGGGAGAAGGAGTCTGTGTGATTGAAAGTGGTCCGAAAGACTAAGCTCAGAGGCAATTCAGATCCTTGCCCCTTTTGTTAGTGTAGCTCCTGCCACCATGGTGGTGAGCAGCCTCTTTCACAGTATGATTGTATAAATAGATCAACACCAGTTTAAACAATGTGGTGGAGAAATCTGAACAGACCACTAAAAAAGACACAAAAGACAAAAAAAATCCAGACCTCTCTGCATTTAGCAAATGTCTGAGAATGGCTGTGGTGACACACCTAGTAAAAAGCAGGAGTAATTTTAGATGGCTTATAACAAAAACCCAACACATACCAAACAACCCCACCCCCCAAAAAAACCCCACAGTAAAACCAAGAACATCTGAAAACAAATTGTTTTTATCTTAAATTCTCTTACTGGGGGGATGTGGGCCTGGGAGGGGAAGGAAAGACAGATTTCTAATATGCTGCTCTGCTATATTTTTATCAAGCTAGTCACAAATACATTTCAGATTCCTCCCTTCACTGACTTTTTTAAAAATTTAACTGGACAAGGCTCTAAGCAACGTAATCTTACTTTGCATTTACATCTGTTTTGGGCAGGAGATTGGACTAGAGATATTCTAGAGTTCCCTCTTAATTCCAATTGTTTTATGATTCTATGATGTTTCCCCAGAAAATGTTGACTCAAAAAGGACAGCTCTGCCTTCTGGAGGGATGATGCAGTGTCAGATACAGGGAAACAGAGATGCATTTTGTTGCAGCGCTTTAAGGACGCCATGCAGAAAAATGTTTACTAATGTGCTGAGCTCTCAGTGCATCAATGAAAGAACAGCATTAACCATGTAGCTCAGAAGGTCTCACTGCATTTTGGTGAATTTATGCCCAAATGCATACATATTAGGGAGATGCGGAATGGGGGCATTGCTATTATCATGTGACCTTAGGAGAAGCTTCATGGTGCCAGAAAAATGGAAGAAGAAATGAGTAAGAGAGGGAAAAAAAAGAAGAATCAAGATCTAGAAAAAACGTTAAGAGTAGAACAGCAGGTTCTTTTCTCTGGACTTAGAGTTCCAGAACAAACACAAATTATGTTGGAAAACCTAAGGATGTCCAGGTGAACATCTTCAGGGCACACTTTAGCAAAGAAGCAAAATGTTCCAGTAGATGTTTGCAGTTAAGACTGTGGGAAGGAAGCAATACAAGATATTGATACCAGGTTATAGAAATAACACTGTATATTATAACAGAGTGTTTTTCTATATATTCATTTCATTAAAAAAATCTTTCTATTGATTCTCTAATTAACACTAACAACCATAAAGACAATTACAAACAAATATAGACATAAATCAAATAGATACTGTATAAACAACTGAACTTAATTTAGCTGGCCCATAGAAATCATTATGCAAGAATACCTGACATGGCACATACCCAAATAATGGAGAATCTGGAAGATAACTATTGGAAGAGAATAATGAATCTAAAAAAGAAATTTTAATCCAAACACAAATATGTAAAATACCTGTAAACTGACATAATATGATGAAGGCCAAGCTTGATTATGTAATATAGAGCTCTAAACCCATACTTAGACATATTAATAAGAGTTTTATTTTACAGATGTGTTAATCATTTATAACCCCCTTGATAAGGGAGGATCAAGCCTTAACTACACAAATACAGCACTAAAAATAACACTACATACTCAAATAAATCTGTTCATGGGATAAATTAACATATTTATTGAAAAGTGTACATAGAATGATATCAGCTATTTGTCTTCCACTGGTGATTATTTCTATGGTTTAAAAAAAAGTGCTGTATCTGATTTCCAGTGTTTAGTCATATTATGTGAGAAATGCCTCTGAAGAAATCAATATTAGGATTTCCTCTCAGAGTGAGGAGATATAGGCTCCGTTTTCCCTCAGCTGTAGCAGATGAATGAAAATAGTCATAAATAGAATAATAATTTGAATTCAGTATTTTGAAGAGATTTGCTCCTACATTGCTGGTAAAAATCAGTGTTCATTTATTCATGGAATAATTTGGCAGTGCATTTGGGCCTCTTACCATTAAGACTATATTCATATAATATATTATTAAATTGCATGTTTTATTTTTACTTAATATCTTTTTTTTTGCCATTATTCTAGCTTTCTTAAGCATTGTATTATTTATGCAGAGAGAACACACATTGGTAAAAACGGAAGAACACCAAATGGCAAGTCAGTTGTAAGGGTAAAGCTTATAAGACATCAGGAAAAATTGTCATTCTTTTTGAGATCAGTTCAGTTTTAGATGGTCCAGATTTTGCACATCTGAGAGCATATTCATGGTGTTGGCCTAATTATCTGATTTTCTCCAGCTTTACCATTTTCTACTAAAAAAGTGGCAGTCTGGACTGAGCCTGTTCAGGGAGTCTTTTTTTACAGTTTGCCTGATTTCTTTCTGAAAATGGCTTTTAATACCCATTTCAGTTTTCACTGCTGTAAATTGAGGGATTCATAATACTTACTTTTTTTCAAGGGATAGTGGAAGAACTTGAAATAAAAAAAAACATACACGTGAACTGTACTGCAAACTAATGAACTCTGAATTGGGTGATTTGCTAAAATGTATAGAGTTTTGAAATGGACATCAGGAGTAGTGAACTGTGGCTCTAGTGGGCATTATGAGAATACAATACAAAATAAATATTAGAAATTCCTTCATCGTGGTCAGCAGCCCAAGGTGTTTTGGGAGAATGGAAGTTTCCTAGGCTCTGCCTATCAAGCAGCATAACAGCAAGCAGAAAAGCTGGTAAAACGTGTGAGCAGCTACATTAATGTTGTCTCTATAAATGTGCCAGCACATAACTACAGGTTTATTGCCTGTCATGCACATACTATTTTAATGCAAAATATGCCAGCAAAATACATGCAAAAAAAAGTATGAAATAAAAGCCATTATGTTAGCAAATACTTATATACTAGCCCGTAAATAAAAATTTACAAGAAAAAGGAAAACAAAGAACCAAAGGTTTTTCTAAGTATCTTAAAAGTACTAGAAGAGCCATATGTATCTCTTATCTACCTGACTCAATTGTTTGCATCTCCACAGGCCCCCCCGTGATTAAGCAACATAAAACCATTGTACAAATATGTATGTTTTGTTCCCTAATGCATATAGCAAATGGTTGAGCTTTTCATTTAAATAGATTTGTCTACAAATCAATCCATGCTTAGGAATGGGTTAGAGAAGGACTTTTTCTGTCTTACACTTTGCAAAATTTTTCGAAAAGGGTCTCCAAAAATTTTCAGACTTGGTCATTTTCTGACTCAAGGTCTGATATCTTTGGAGAATGTAGAAAGATGTAAAGAAGTTGATCCCACAGTACTGAAAGAGGCTGTGACACCATCACCAGGACATTTGAAGTTTCCTGTCTGTGATAAACTGGGACAAGCCGGAATTTTTCTCAACTTCAAAGTTAATAGCCTTTTTCTACCTCCCGTGGTGCATGCTTAGTTCTCTGTAGATTCTTAGAATTTCTGATTTTGATCCAACCTTCCCTAGAAATATATTAAAATTAATCAAATTGCATGAAACATTACAAAGGTCACATAAAACTATCACAAGAAATATCATTTGCTGTTAACTATTCAAGCTACTTTTAAGTGATAATTCAGAGAATATCGCAACAACTTTTTTCAAAACAATCAGGAAATATTGGAGCACTTCTGGTAACAGTATGGTTCTATTTGAATACGCCAGCAAATATCCCACTTAGTGTTTTCCCCAATCCTCTTAAAACTCCAAACTTTTCAAACTTCTTAGGGAAAGGAAAAAAGAATCATAAACAAAACCCTAAACCTAGTATTTGTCATTTCGTAATGGCTAGGGGTTTTTATTTTAAATTTTATTTGCATGCTTAAAGTAGAAAAAGTAGGCTAAAAAGTGTTTCCCTGACATTCTGCTGCTGTGTAATAGGCCTTGGTTAAGTTACACTACTATTTACAAAAACATAAGCATCGAGAAAACTGCAAATCAACAGTCAAAATGTTAGTAAGAGAGGATCAAAAAAATCAATTTACAATATAAAGGTTCAGTACGTACTATAACTCCTTAAAATGTAAAATAGGACTAGGGAAATGAAAAACTATTGCAGGTTAGCATGGAAGGGTCAGAATTTGATTTTTGATCTGTATTATGTCTGTGGATTTTAGTAAGGTCCATTAAAATTTATTAAAAGTGACCTGTAGCATTTTCTTTTAAAAGGCTGATGAGACCTCTGGGACTCAAAAATACTATCATTATCAATGGTCCAACTGACTTTTTACAACAACCTTTGACAGTACATAAATAAAGAGAAATGAATACAATTATCTCTGCTTCAGATTTGCAAAGCAAGTACAAGTAGTTAGTGCTGGTGAATTTATTTATAGCAAGTAGTTTGATTAATTTAGCTTTCCAACTTGCTGATAGATTGCTCTCAGATGGGCATATATATCTTTAAAATTATTTCTTCTTCAAAATTCTTTAACAAAAAATGTTAACTGATGGTCCCACCTATGGCTTGTTTGTGAGCCATATGTATCAGGTCTGTCTTGGATACTGCTTGCCACTGGCTACTTTTGGATGTAATATGGGATTAGTCACATGGATTTCCTCCCAAGTTTACAGTCTTTACTCACGTTCTCCTCAGATTTTTCACGCTCAGGAGAAATTCTTTGAATAAATAATTGTTTGTACAAGTGTTCATGCAGAACAAAATTAAAGAGATCATGAATATTGATAGCAACAAATCTGTTTATTTTATTCCAACAATTGCCTGCAATTTTTGTTTTGCTTCACAATATTCATTCAGCTGCAGTAGACAGGAATATGGCACATTCCTTTTGTTGGCAAGACTGCGAGAATTGAGGGAAAGAAGCTTATCTGTCTCTAAAACATTTTAGGACCTTCAGCTAGTTTAAAGCTCAGTCCAGGAGGTACAGAATTCTTCCTGTGGAATGCTGAGCACAACACTGTCACTGGTTTTTATTTGAGTCTATGGGTAGTCGGTACCTTCCAGGAGATGCTTCATGGCAATTTGTTTTCTATTAACATTTACAAACAATCCGAGATTGCAATGTTGTCAGAATATGAATGGCTTGTAAGTACTTGTTGAAAGATGCATTCTAACATGGAGGTTTCCAGGCCCATGGAAATAATGGGTTCTTAGCAAAATTCAGGATTAGACCATGGCACCACTCATTTTCAGCTAAGGTTTACAAACATGGATACAGAGAATACATCCTTCACAAAGTGGATGAGAAAATCCTTTCAAACTTTATTACACAAACAATACTTTTGGACCTGGGAGGCAAAGATTTGCATAAGAACTCCTCCCAAATTTAAAGGGATTTGATTTTGAGGTGGGAAGTTGTTCTCCAGTCTTGATTTCCTTAATATCAGTGTTTCTTATGATGGCTTAATATATTTGAGACAAGCCTATCACAGCTCTGTTTAAGATAAGGAAAGAAAAAAGTGATCTATGCACATGAGACATCTCATTGCTGAGAGACATAGATGGAAACAAAATATTACTATGGAAACTGCTAGATGGTGTATATAAAGGTAAGTCTGTTTCTAGTATTTTTGCATTAATAGAGCATATTTTCTTCAGATATACCTATTTAACTAATTTAATTTCATTTGTAAAAATGTAGCTCTCTGAAAATTGTCAGTGATATGATAAAGCTAATTAAGACATGCATGGTGTTAACAGTTTCATTAGAGGAGATAATATTGCACAAGAAAAATAAGAAATCATTATGATGAATGCCTCAACATTACATTACATGTTAATGAAGTGTAAATGATCTAATTATTTTTGAAAGAATACAGATTCGATTAAACTGTCGGAATTAAATTGGAAAGGACAGCCTATTGTACTTTTTATGTACAGACAAGTTAGCGTTAATTAGGCACAATCTACAGGAACAAATGAGGCACAACCCTCGGTGAACAATCATGTATCCGTTGCTCAAGGCAGGTTTCATAAAGAAATATATTAGGGAAAAAATTGTAAGTCAATTAAATACAGTGCTTTAGCAGTGGGAGGGAAAATGAGCAAAATCTCTGTTCCCTCCCCCTACATTTTGAGTGTTTATAATGCAATCACTCTGCCTGTTCTGCTCCATCACTAATTTCATAAATACTAATTTTGCTGATGAGACATTTTGATTGGTTTGCCATCTACTTTCCACAAATGACTTTCTGGAGGCAGCATGGATTTTGGATGGAATTCTTTTTCTTAGGGCTCTGTTCTCTGCTCTGGCCTAAGGTAAGAAGAATAAAATGAAACTAGTAGGCCTTGCAGGTGAGGAAGAAAATATTACTCAACCACTGTTTGACTTCACCTGGATGTTCCTGAGGGACTGATAGTTATCATGTGTAATTTAGCCTAAATCAAACCTAATGTTAGTTTTTTTATGCTAATTGTCATTTTCTCCCTGTTTCAAGAGCCCTCTAAAGACCCACATGCAACTGCAAACATGGCATTAAAGTGCTTTGAGGAAACAAAATATCTACTTGGTTAGTTCATGCTGATTCAAAGGTCCTGGAGAATCTGGATATATCAGTAAGGTTCTTGAATATCTGGGTGTTTCATTCCGATGACACTGAGCTTCAAGGTTTTCCAGACTTGCACATTTAAGAAGTGGAGGCACACCAGCCTACTGACTCTTTACCTAGCTAAGGGAGAACTGAAAATGAAAAATAAACCTGCTGATATTGTTGTTAGTCAACTACTCTCAAAATTCAGTTGACCCCCATAAAGCCCAAGTGCCTAAAGCAGAGCTGAACAAGTTGTTAATGCACACAAACTGATGTTGCTCTATGTATTGTTACCTGTACAACTTGTTTGTAGGAGAGTTGTAGATTATTGACTGGGACGTCCTCCGTGTGCAGAAAAGAAATCATAACCCTACCCATCCTTATCCCCACGCTCTACCTCTCCTTCCCCTCCTCTTTTTTTAAATGAACCTAGTTTTTCAATGCTTACATACAAAGCAACATTCATAATCTACACAGTTCACAAAGCATCTTGTGACAAGGAGTTCCACAGCTCCACAAACTACATTTTTGGTACTGTCACTTGCATGTACACATCCACGTGACAAACACTAGAAGTTCATTCACATCAAAGGTTATTAAAAATAACTTTACTCCAAAAATTAATGTAACACAAATGAGATTTTGTGCTTGAACACATAATTATTCAGGAATTTTAATTCTATATAAAACACCGTACTAACATGGAAAATAAGTTATTGTACTTGTTCCTGATTTTTCAGTTGGATCTCACTGCTGAGTAAGGATGAGGTCCTTCTTCCTTTTGGCCCAGGCTACCAGGAGAGCACTGGACAGCTGCTGATTAGCTGGAGCACATCCAGCTATTTTCCAATATCCGAGAAATACATGTTTTATGGAAGAAGAGCACCACGCAGACCCAGATGGACCACCCCTTGGGCAGTTGTGTGGATGAGTGGCAAAACACACAGGTGTGCTGAGATGTCATTCTGAACAGCTCAGATGCATCTTGTGGCCCTGGGCTCTGCTTGCTACGTCAAGGCTAATCTCCTCAACCTGACTACATGAATAGAGGCAGGACCAAACTTTCTGCAGTTAAAATGCCGCAGTGTTAATGGCTGTTTCCATCTGGTTTCAGTTATTCCATAAAATAAAAAGCATAATAAATTCCATAAAATAAAAAGCACCTAAAAGCATAATCATGGATAAAACCTACAGGCTGCGTAGCAGACATCTTTGTTGGAACCCTCATAACTAATATATATATATAATCAGTGCCATAAAACATAAAACACGGTATTTTGCCAGGAACTTATAAAGATATTAGGGATTATTCTCGTTACCCTAAGTAGATTAAGAGGATAATCAATTCCATGTAATATTTGTTAATCTTATGTATTATATAGTCACATTCAGCTTTTTGAAATTACTTTTGCCATAATTATTTCTTCTCTCTGTTGTGTATAGCACAACAGAAAGCTATTCCTATCATAAGATTCGATATGCAATAGTTAACCACAATATTTTTCTCACAGCTCCTACTGAGTCCATCCAAATGACAAATTATGTCCTTTTATTAATAGAGCACTGCACAGGCAGATCAGGGGATCACTTCCAGAGTGCAATACCTCAGAAAGGACTAACAACCTCAATGGAATTGGTGGGAAACAAGCCACAAAACAAGGGTTAGGTCCTGGGTTCAATGTAAACACCAGGTAGATCAGCCTTCGCACACCAGTTCTGAGACAACAGAAGGGCCACAGCAGTATGCCCAGTGTTAGGAGGCAGATGGATTTAATCTGATATTTTCTTTTTATAAGCTGTCCTTCTGGATCACACAGAACTGAGGAGGTACCTTTGTACCAGAATCCTATGGGACTGGAGGTGACTTCCTGCAGCACCTGCCTTTCAGGCAATGGCACCATCCAGTCTTACATCATGCAACCATGAAGGTGGATTCCAAAAAAATGTTTGACTCTTTCTACCCATTACATGGACAGAAATATGTTCCAGCACAGTCTCACTTCTCTGATGTCTATGTCATCTGCTAGTTTCTGTTGTAAATGTATTCATAGGAGGGATGTGCCCACTGGTTCTGTGTCAACATTGTCCTTAAGCTTTAAGAACTGTTCTTCTGCTAGTGTTTACCTTTCTGATCCACCTAAAGAGATAATCATTTCCCTGCTCAGCTTTGTTTTGCCTGGCTAAACATAGTTGGCTCTTCTATCTTTCTTCCATAAGTGGGAATCTCCATTCTCCAGTGACATAATGATCCTTCGTGGTACATCTTCTAGTCTGAGCTCATTTGTTTCAGACAAGGGCAATAACAACTGAATATGAAATTTTTGGTGAAGTCTTGTTGATGCAATAAGAACTTTGAATAATTTTTCTAAATTTGTTAACTTTGATTTTCCATTAATATTTCTCATATCTAATTTTGGACTTCTGTTAGGTTAGGTTCTGTTAGGTTCCTCAAAATGCTGCAAACAAAAGGGGAAGATCAGAGAAAAAAAGAACAAGGCTACAAAAGCACCTAAAATGCTTATTGTCTGGATGTTTAAATCTTAGAAGCAACTGTTCCTACTGTGCTTATGTAGATACAGCCTGAGTCATCAGAACTTTAGCAATGGCTGGGATCTGAGAGTATGTTTCCCTTTCGACTACTAGTTTCTAGTGTGCTTGTTGCTGTGAAGCTCCTGCCCCATTCATGCTCATATTCTGCTTCAAATGTATAGATACTCTAATAAGCTGTAATTTTAAGTATTAATTTTTACTCTTTCATTTTTTCATGAATCATTGTGGTAATAGTAATCAAATTTATTGTCATTGTAATTTGAAATATAATATGGTCTAACTAACTCAAAAGATTAAGTTACATTTTTCAGATTGATTTTATTAACCCAATGCATTCGTTAATTCCCTGGATGAAACATAATATGTTAACGAAGCATTTATTTTATAAACATACCAAAAAATACTAAAAAAACATTACTCAAAACTACTTACAATATCAGGATTCATCCAACAGCTTTTAAAACATTTTAAAATTTGATACAAATAATTAAACATTAATATAATCCAAAATTTTCAGGTTTTCTAAGGGAGTATCATGTATCTGGGAGGACAATTTGAGACCAACAATACATTAAACATTATGCATACTGAAATGAAGAATAAAACATTTTACTTTTTTGCTTTCATGTAGTACCGTAAAAAAATCTAGCAACATTGAGTCAACAACATATACAGCTACTCAAATGGATCTGTGCAAAGTCCTATATGTATAGTTTCAGGCTACTAACAGAAACTTCTGATACTTTAAATTAAAAAATAAGTAACATTTTACTTTCATATACATGCACAAAACTTGATTTCAAATGAATAATGTAAATATACTAAATAGAACAGTGAAAATTAATTTTACATCTTCTAGATATTGTCTTTATGCAGTGCAATATTTTTGAAGAGACCCAAACAGTCTATCATTGCATTTCGGTTTATTGCCAAATATGGCTTTTTTAAATAGCAATGAAAATGGCAGAACTGGATAGACAAGATTTCACACTTGAAAATTTATGAAATAACTTGCTGTATGAAATCAGGTCCAGCTAAACATCTCATCTTCTTCTACATTTTAAGAGAGTATGCTTAATTTGAGAGGAGTACTCAGATTTCCGAGGTGATTTGAGGCTTCTCCATTGACTAAGAAGTGTTTTATTGGAATTTTGTACATTCTGTAGCCAAAAGCCATGTTTCTTGAAAAAGCATGAGCAAAGTTAAAAGCAGACTGAAAGAAGGTACACAGTAGAATCTGAAGGGAACTGCAAAAAATATGTATCTTCTGCTTACAAACATTTATGCAAGCATCAGGTTTCTTCAACCAGAGTAGCTTTTTCGCACCACTTTTGTATTCTAACACTTCCCGAAGCATTAATGAAAAGTGGAATCCACAAGCACTACTGAATGCGATACAGAAGCATCAGCCACTTAATGAATTGCAGTGTATTTGATTAAACTATATGAGTAATTTGCATGTAGTAGGAAGTAATGACCATCCCATTTGATGTGCATTAGTGTTCCAATTTCTCCTCACTGCCTCTATTTTCTCTGCAGTAAAAGCCCAGTCACATTTTGCAGGAAACCAACTCTCTTTCCTACCACATTTGTCAAAAGAGCCAAACTCCTGCAGGCCCTTTGCTAGAATGGACAATTTCGGGAGCTATAGTGACAATGAATAAAGAGGTCAAAGTACTTGACTGGATTTATGGTACATTAAGAGACTGCTGCAGCCATGGTGGTGGAATTAGGGCAGCCATTTAACTCAGCTACAGGGACCAAGATCCCAAGGTGAACATTTTGTGGTAAGTTGCAAAGTGTCTACAAAATATCTCTACAATCCACATGCTGTAATCTTTCTCGGCTTGGAGACTTCTAATAGGGTTAGTAGTAAAACTCTAATAAGATGATGGCCCTATATGGTATGTACCTTGAATCCCTTGAGAGCTTTTTACTTATCTGTAAGACATTCCCGCAAGTTTAATTTTGAAAACCTCCACTGTGGTAATGATTCCTCATGAACTATGATACTATTATATATACTCCGTAAGCTTTTAATATAACAGTCTCCACCTAAATGGATTTCCTCAATGGAAAACAGATTTATTTTTAACTTTATGACTTCTCATACTGTAATTTGATAACTATAATGCCAATAGGTTAATCATATTGATGAAGTACCCAGAGAGACTGTATTTAACACCGCTTACCCTGTGGAAAAGTAACCTGATTTACTGGAAACCTTTTCACCTTTAGTGGCAGGGGAATAACTGCTAGTTTGGCCCTGTGTTCAAACATATAATTCCATAGGCTGGCATGTAACCCAAAGGCAATATTACCACTGAAGGATTGATCTGAATTAACAAGCTTTAAAAAGGGGGAGGGGAAAGAGCACATGGAGAGGGAAAAGAGGGGAGAGACAAAGAGAGTTCTATGGCAGGCAAGTACACATTTGGTATCTTTCTTTGTATATGAAATTCTCTTTCAGATTGTTGTTTGGGCAAATTATTTCTTCTATGGAATCAAGATAATTGCTAGCTCCTTTGTAAGTTTTCTGAACTCACATGGTGGATATTAGCTGAGATTTTTATTTGTAAAGACCTGCACAAGATGAATGAAATGTTACTTAGTGCGTATATGTAGACTAACAAACAATTTCCTTCAGGAAAATAAAGGATCACTAGTAAATGTCTTTCTTCTGAAACGTACAGCTGCAAGCAATTTGTTCAGTAGTTTTACCGTGTATCTGGGCAATTTGCAGAGATCAAACAGAATGCAAAGGTGGCCTTCATTGCATCAGTCCTCTGTCTCTCTAGGAATGCAGCAGAAGTCATCTTAAACTCAGCAATGCTCTTCCCATACTCACCGAAGCACATGATTACAGGAGCTGGAATACCTGCAGACTACCAGCCATTGGATTATAGGATTGCCAGTAATGGAAAAGGATAGCCTGGAGTATCTCCCTCCTTGAAGCAAATTGTACTTCAAAATAAATTTACTCTTCATTACCTGAGACTTACTTTCTCTGGGAGACAGCCATCCTTGTAACACAGCACGTACTACTGAATTTTCAGGCATTGGTGAAATATGTACTCTGTTAAATAATACTAAATAACCTGGGCTGAAATCATGGGTATAAGAGAGACAGGGAAGCAGATTACTTTTCCTTATAAGGCACTTAATTACTCTAAAAATTGTTCTTAAGCTGCTTTTGTGTCTCATCCCGGTCTTTTGATGAGAAAATGAAAATCATCACAAAAAAGAGAGCAGACAACATGGAAATTCTTGTTCAGAGGTGTACCAGACATCTAGCTTGTAGGACATATCTCGCAGTGATGGTGGGAATGTAGGCAGCATGATATCTGGGGTGACACTGCTGGTGCTCAGCACTACAGTGTTGTGGCCTGGGGTCCTCAGAAGGAGTTAAGCCTCATACCATGCTGAACTCTACTTACTACAAGTTGTAATGCTTTAGTTTGAGGCTTACGGAGGATTCAAAGGAGGGCAACCTGGACTGGAGAATGATAGGGATGTAAGGAGTTAACTTTTTTAAGCAGGTAGGCAAGAACAGTTTATAGTGCTGACGGATGGCTAAATGCCATAGCACCACTCTTGATTTATTTGCTTCTCTTATGCAGCCTTGAATTTCAGAGGGAGACAAGAAGCTTAATTTAGCTAAAGGAAGAGCACATTTGGGACTTCTGCAGCTCAGTTGTTTCCTCGATCTGCAGAAAAAGGCAGAGGAGCTGTGGGGGGCAGCATTGTCAAGTGCACCCACCAGTGCTATCAGTGCAATTTTTATTTCAGCATAATTGAAAGAAGACAATTATGACTCATTCAGTTAAATATAAGATATGGAAAGGGCAACATAAATACATGGAAATAATAATGGTGCATTGAGTTTCAGATGAAAGAAGAAAGCTGATCTCTTGCCAATATTTATGATATGAATCATAAATTTTGCAATAGTTGACACTCCTTTAATAGCCTCTGTTATGGAAGTAAAGCAAAAACACAGGGGAATTTCTGTTCTGTTTCATCTGTAGCAGCTTTACAGATATATTATGGACATGAACTTGGAAAATATGAGCCCTGCAGAAGGCAAATAACAAAAGAAATGAGGAAATTTATTCGTTTTCCAAATCTTATTGCTGTTACTTGAGCCTTGGAATTCTGAAACTTGGCCTTTTGAAAGTTTGGGTATGGGCAGGCATTCTGTAGATAAGAAAAGAAGACACAGGTAGATGTAACACCCCTGAAGCCAACAATGATATTTTAATATGTGAGGCAAGCATTAGGCCTGGAGACCCTGGTCCTGTATTTGCTGTCCACTGTACCAAACTCTCTACTCTCAAGGAGAAAAACCATGGTTTCCTCAAAGATTTTACCATCTAATGGTACAATAAGAATCTAAAAGGTTGATGTAACCAAAATAATGGGAGGTGAAGCACAAAGTAATGCTGAGGTAGTCATGGACAGCATAAGGAACTGTGGTCCAGCATGACTGTCAGGGTATTGGATTCTTAGGGTGCTGGAATTTTACTCTGAGTTACATCAGCTTTGCTTTTGTCACAGTCCCTCTTTCCTGACTCCTCTTGATTTTTTCAATTAATGAACTGCAATCCTTGTTGTTTGACAGAGGAAACAAACAAGAGTATATGTAAAATATGTTTGGAAATGGATTTGCAGTACTCAAGCTCGCACTGAGCTGAGTCCTTCATCAGAAGCTAATTTAGAGAAGTGATTACTTATGCATGTCCACTGGGGCCCTCAACACGGACCTATTCCTAATAATTAGTGGTAACAAAAATAATGTGTAGTAAAAAAGAACAGCATTCTACTTGCATAATGGATTAAGGTTTTACTTTTCTAAACTAGCTTAAGATCCACAATTTAATTTTTAATTTTTAATTTTTATTTTTAATAATTTGATAGGATAAAAGGCAATATATATTTCTGATGATTCCAAATATGGTTCAGTTTTCACCTGGTGGCAGACAGGCACTGATTGTTTCATGCCTTTGCTGACTGGTCTACAACTGTCCTCTTGAAAATCTTGATATTGACTCTGTTATTTGCCAATATCAGTTCCCAAATCGCGGAAAGCTTTAGGGTAAACAGCACACCCCAAGTCAGGCAAGTCAGGACAGCACCAGAGAGGAGACATCACCTTTTTTAGATGTCTCAGGATGAACCTGCGTTTCTTTTCCAGTATTTGGATTCAGTGTCATGGTTTCAGCCAGCAATCCCTGTTCTGTCCACAGAACTGCCCTATTCTGCCTCTCAACGGGAACAGACATACTCAGTGTGCAAGGCTGAAAATTAATTTCCTTCTCTCCTGAGAGGATTTTCTGATTTCTGCTGAGTTTTTCTTGAAAAACTAGTAACATCTGGGAAAGACGTTCAAAAAGGACTAGTGTTAAATGGGAAATACAATGTCTGAAGCTGTGTTGTTTTTAAAGATGGAAAAAGTGAACTGGTAATTGCAAAGGTGAAAGAGGAAATAATAAAATCTGTTTCAGGGTGAAAGGACAGAAATATCCAGAGTCACTAGTTTTTAGAAATTCTCAAACTCATCATTGGTGTCCAGTGCAATGGAGGCTGGTAAGTGTAAGCTTTTGCTACTGTTAGAGAACGTGTGACCAGGCAGTTCTGCACTTTACTGTCACTATCTCTGTTTTTCTAGAATCTCTGCTCTAGAAAGGAGGCTCTCAATGCAGAAATTGGATGCAAAACCTGAGGTTTTATTGCAGATGTAATAAAAGAGTGTTCATGGAATAGTAAAAACCCAGAAACATATGACCCAGAATTACTGGTACTACACTTAGAGAAGTACTTTAAGAAGTGTTTAATTCACTGTTTGACTGGTACTTGAGAAAGTGGAATTTTTTTTTATAGGAGGAAATGTGCTGTGTTAAATTGTTCCATCCCTGCTGTGCTGACAGATACCTTGTCTCTTGCTATTGATTGTTGTGGTTGTGGCTCTAGAATAGGGCTTGCCAAACTATTTACAGTGAAACTAAAAATCCCCAAAAATTCAGGCACTTTGAATCGCATTTCAGCTTTATGAAATGGATTTATTTCACAAATAAGAAAATGGTATTTACCTTTTAAGCTTCAAAATTAATACCAAAACCCAAGTGGAAACAATGTGGATGGAAATATTCACAGGCCTCAGTACTCTTGCAGATGTATGCTTTGCAATGTGAGATATTTTGTGTTCTAAAATGCAAAAGTTCATTTAAATTTCAAATATTTTAACAGCTAATGCAGTGATTTCAGTCCTAGTGCTCAAGTAGCAATTAATTCAGAATAAGATTTGTTAAATTAAATTTGTGCCACAATGCCAACTACATTCCATATTATTTCATGCTACTGGATATTCCATATCATTTCATAGATGATTTTGTCTTCTGGATAGCAGACAAGTTTGCTTTCTTCAGTTGCCTGCCCTATATGACTTACAGCTTGTTTATGTGCAGTTGCAGGCAGGTGGTAGGGATATCAACCATTTGGGAAAGTCACAAGTTTTGGGAAATCCTGTGACCTGGGGTTAAGCTAAGAGTACTGAAAGTGAAGAAGAGACAGGAGATGACATAATGACACACCAAAACTTGTTTGTCAACAGCAGTCTTGTGGAAAGGCCCTGTGCTAATGATTGGTTTGAAAACTTCCAAAGGTTTGTTGAAGAGCATCTATTGGGGGAACACAGAAGGAAAAAGGAGTAGGAGGAACTGTCCCCTATGGAGAAGGTGCAAAACTGCTGTAAAACAGCAGATGAAAATATCACAATGCAACTATTCTGAAACAAATGTGTATTGTAACCCAATCATGAAGTATAGCTGAATAAGAAGTGGTTGATGCTGCCTCTAGATAAATTTCATCCCATACTGCTGTCCTGTATGCTTTGAGTTCAACCAAATATCTTTTGGTTGAAAAAATCTTGCTTTCATAAGATGTGCATAGATAGCTATAGATAGTGCCCTGATGGCACCATGGTGAACACCCATGTGGCTTGTGGGACCTGTATGAGATCTTCATGCTACATTTTATATGGCTGGTTAAGTGGATTCAGTATAATTAACTTTGGAAAGTATTTAAGGCATTATATAGCACTTGCCAGTATATGATGAGGAGCATTTTTAATTTCCTCATTGGCTCACGCAGAGCAAAACCCACTTATTGTTGTCCTGTCAGACAATGTTTCAGTACAATGCACACAGGCTGAGTTATGCCACCAATGATATCGAAATCCTCTTGGAAACCTGGGGTGAAGGGCAAGAGTGGCAGTGTTCTAGCATAGCACCTTTGTCAGCAGGAGGCATTTTATTCCCACTAATAATAAAGGCACAGAAGGCATCACTAACACTGAGTCAGGCAGCATTCTACACTGGTACAACAGCCATCCATCTAGATGGTGGGCATAGAGAAAGCTCATCTTGAAAAACAGACCCACTAAACACAAGCATATTCATGTTTCAATCTGTCTAGGGGTGACTTTATGCTGTTGTATCCTCTATCACTGCTCTATGCCCAGACATGATTTCTGAGCCTTTCTATGCCTTTAAAACTGGATGCAAGAGACAGAGAAAAAAACTGAGCGAACTTTTCAAAACAGTTTGTGCTTCAAGGACACAGAGATTAGCTACTGCTGCTGCTGAGGAGCGGGGGAAGATCTCTTCTGGCTTTTTCAGTCAGTTTATTTCAGCTCTGTTTCTTCGGAGAGAGATGGAGAGTTGAGGTTTTTTTTCCCTGGGACTTCGGCTTTTTTCCTCTTCTTCTCTTCTGGACTTGTTCAGAACACCAGAACATCAGAACCCCACTGGGGGACCTTCCACCGGCCTGGAGGGGGGCCCCCCACGCTGACCCAGCTCCGAGGAGGAGGAGAGAGACCACACCCACAGAAGGACTCTAAAATCTTTCAGGTTCTCTCTCCAGAGTGAGAGATTTTATTATTTAGCATTATTATTATTATTTTCCTGTGTGTTTGTTAAATAAATAGTTTTTTTATTTTCTCCTTCACTTTCCTCCGAGGAAATTTTTTTTTCCCCAACCCGGTTGGGGGGAGGGGTGGTTGTAACTTGCCATCCCTTGAGGAGACGTTCCTTTGGATGTTTCCCTGAATTTGGCCTAAACCACCACACAATCTTTGGTTAATAACAGTTTTATTTACTTCTGAGTCGTGGACGGCTCTTCAAAGGACTGCTGCTACTACCTGTAAACATCTAGAACACATTTCTCAGGGAAAATATTTATTGATGCTTCTTTTATCAGAAATGTCACTAGAATAAAATAATTTTCCACCACATGAGTTGGCTAAAATACAGGCATCGTGACAGAAGCCAATAATTCAATGTAAGATATTGATGGTCACACACGCCGCTTTCCATTTTGAAAAGCAGCATCATTCTGTGAGGTGCATGAACAGCCCATCCATCATTCCTAGCACATTAGGGATCCCTGCTATGTCACAGAATCTCTTTTTGATGTGCTATCACTGTTGTTGGCTACATGGCAAATTACTATATTTAGTGTACTGCCTAACCAAATCAGCTGTGGCCGGTGTGAAAATTGGAATGTTATTTCCTCCTCAATCCCTGCTAGGTTACAGCTAAATGTCTGGAGAGCACAACTGACAGAACAAAACAATTGCCCAGCGTAACAGTACAGAACATGAACACTGAGATACATAAAGACCCACATGATGTGCTCCACAAGTTAACACACACTTAATTGCCTTTTAATTTCCTACCGAGTTTTCAGGTGTATCCAGCAGTGCCACTTGCAGCGCCTTATGAAGGCCACTCTAGAAGAGACAGCTATGCTCATAAACACACCACTTTTATTCTGCAATTGCCTTTACTTCTCTTTTTCTCCATTTTGCTAACTATGGCTCCAGCTATCTGCTGTGCTTGATTTGTGTTCTGGCATCCTCTCACTGAACCACAATAATCAATTTTTCTCACTCAGATGAAGTGGCTACTTATCTAGCAGTCTTAAATGTGCTTATTCCAAATGGAAGCATCTGTTCTGATTCAGGCCCAGTGGTTCTGATTTATCAGAACTGTTCAGCTATCCTTACCTATACATTTTTATAAGCACATATATTAATCCAGTTCCTCCATTCTCCTCATGCCATTTTCTTTCCAGCTGTTCAGCAGGTACAGGTACAACTTGAGCTTCTGGCACTCTTCTTGGACTGGATGTTCTTCCAGTTCACTAAACAAGCAGCACCTCTCTGCCAATCACTGCAAGGACAAGTCGCAGCAGGAAAAAGCCAGCTAAACGTGGTGGAAACCTGCAGACAGGACACACCATGGAGGGAAGAGGCCCTAAATTTATTATACATGCTTAACATAGATACAAATAACTAATGAATTGGCATGTGATTGGACACAGCAGAACTTCCTCCTTTTCTCTGTCTCAATGTGTTTCTTACATTTACCTTTATTAGAACTGGTTGATCTTTCTACAGTGGTCTGTTTCCATTTCAGAAAAGATGGAAATTTCATCAAAGACTAATTTTTGGGTAGGTTAAGTAATTATCTTCCTGAAGGTTCTCTAAATGTCTTTGTAGAAGATTAAGAACTGAATCAAAGATGTATTTAATTAAAAAATCTCCCGCGAAAATATTCAGTAAATGTCTTCTGTGAAGTTATTTGAGGGAAAACATTTCCTCAAACATTCAACCCTAATACAGACATCTTGGTTTTTATCTCTTATCCGTCTGTTCTTTTCTGCTGGTGAAAAGGAAAAAAATTATAGCGACTTTAAAATGTAGATTTCTCTTTAGCTGCTGAGTACTTCAGCTCATTAAATACTCAGAGGGATACATTCTCAGAAACATATTTTCATTTTAATGTTTCTCTTCTTTACCCTTTCTGTAATTGTTTCATTTGATAAACTGTGGCAGCCTATGGTATTCAAAGTCCAAGTCTTGCAGAAGAATCCTACAGTTGATGAATACTGGATGAAAACATGCAGTGCTAGAATATGCAGTTATTAAATTGGGTATGAAGAACCTGCCTGATCCAGCAAACTTTTGTGTTACAAGCTGAGACATATTTCAAAGGAGTTGTGTTGAAAATTGTACAGCTGAGCCCTTTTTACCTGCATAAAGTGACAGACTATCCATAAATGTCACTTACTTAAAACTTTCTAGGACAACAGAAACAAGGAGATAAATCTAAAGTCACTGTAGCACTTATTTATTTACTACTTTTGCATTTAAGTGATAGAAATGAGAAGAAGGAAGGTAACATAGTCCTGGCGCTCTGCAATGAGAACCCTCCTGTCCATCTGAAGTCATATAGAAGTCAAAGAGTCTTGGCCCTTCGTTAAATTGGACCAGAATAAGAAAGGGATTGAATTAGTGCTTCATTGTTATTGAATCCCCAAAGGTTTACACTACAGTACATGTAAGGCACAGCTGGTTGCTTCTGTTAGTCAACAGTTAAGGAACATACACATTATGAAGCACAGTTCCCAATCCATTAGTAAGGCATAGGAATATGCAAAACCTTTATTTGAGTAAGAAAAACCCAGATGTTTAAGGACTTCACTCTTTTCCTTTTACAGCACGATTAACCTGTGTCTGCTAGGTCACATGGCACAGAGCTAAACAGAAACAGCACAGAACAGGAACTGAGCCACTAAGGGCATGGTAACTTCAGAGGTACTGCATTTATGCAGTACTCTTCACACTGAGGCTGTGTTTCATTATGTTTTAATTTTTCTTCCACCTGGAGCAACACCAAACAAACACCTGAAAGACTGCACAGTTGGCCAGGGATGAAGCAGGGGTTTATGAAGGCTGTGCCTTTTCTCTGTCTGTACTGTGACCTTCATGGTGCTTTGGGGTAATGCTCTGGGTTTGCTTTTGCACAGGGTAATGATTCCAAATAAGCAGGGAGTATGAATCATAACCTTCATGCAAGTACAGTGTTCTCTGGGCTTAGAAGACATGCAGTAATGCAAATGGAGGCAGGAGATGGAAAAGCTCAAATATTTACTTTTTCAAATACTTTTTCTTCCTCTCCTAGTGTATCTCTGTCTTCACAGACAGTGCTATGACCCAGCATGGCAGTGCAGGGTTAAGGAAAGGACAGAAGATATGTAAAAGTGTCTGATCCACCACACATTACCAATGAGTTTTCTTCCCTCACCCAAAGGGAGAGAAAAACAAACCCATAAAAAATTATGCCAGATTCTGACACAAAAGATACCAGCTGTTTGGAAGAAGATTTGAAAAAAATAAGGGGCAAGACAAAAAAGTCATTGATGCATCTACCTACTTTAATTTTATTTTTCAAGCACTCTGCTAATTATTTTAGTAGATGAACAAGTTTTTAACCCCCAAAAGAGGAGAATCCTACACAGGTTTCTTCCCCTTGATTCCTTTGTCTTCCAAATGCACATTTTATATCATTAGGCATACTCTTTTCATTAGAACATATACAGAAACTAACACTGTCCAGAGATATTATCTTAATCCTGAGGTCAGCTCTGCCATGGTATTTCTTCAGGGCATATTTTCCTGCCTGCAATGCCACGCTAATATGGCTACCTGGTATGCTATGGCTGCATTAGGTTCAAAAGCTTGCTTTGTTTCTCTCTCAATGTCAGTTCGTGTCAGGATGCAACCATTCTGCTTTTTCTCCCTCTTTTATCTTTCTTGTGAAAAACAAATAGCACATTATCTCACTGTTTTGGGGTTATTTTTTGTGGGGATAATACTTCAAAGACTGTAGGATACCTATATTCTCCAACCTATAAGCATACCCAAAGTAGGTAAACTAACAGTGCAGCAAAATCATCTTTTACACTACTCCACTTGCATGGATTCAACAATATTTAATCACAGATTTGCTGCTGTACAACAGGAGAACAAAAAAAGAAGAGCTGTTTACACTGCCAGTCACCCCCTTGAAAACAACATAGCCACAGTGGGCAGGAAAGGATTTCAACAGCTATGGCTGTGGGAGCACAGCCCTACCGAGGCCATAACACTGCCAACACTCACATTCCCTTAAATGAAATATTCTTCTATTGGGTTTTTTTTTGCTTCTTCTCTTTCCATCTCCCTTATATCTTCCTAAATTTTAACTACTCCATGAGTAAAGTCAGATTTGATAACTGAATGAACAAGAAAAGTTCTTACCTGTGAGTTCATTCTTTTTTCCAAAAAGACAGCATTTCTGGGTAACCAGACTTGTTGTACACACAGCAGTACATAATAAACATGGGTATTCTGACTTCTGTCAATGAATTTTGCAGTATTTGCTCTGAAATTCCTTTGGGAAAGGAAGGCTTCCTGGTGCATCCCCACATGAAAGTTATTCAAATCTTTTTTTTTGTAACAGTACATTTCTGAAAAAATCCATTTGCATGATAATATTATGATAGGTGAAACTTGATTTGAGATAATAATAATAGTTTTGAAAAACTTCACATATATGCAGCATGCTGACAGAATTACTGCTACTGGGTGTGTGGGAAGTGTCTGTATGTACACTATCAAAATTTTCTGGTTCCTGCATCTGCATAAAGACTCAGAGCACCAAATCAGAGACTGCTGACAAACAGTGAATTGCTGAGCAGAGAAATGAACACAGAGGTGTGCAAAAGAGGCATGTGAAGCAAAGCAATACAGAAATGTATTGGTTACACTAGAATGGCAACTGTCCTGCCCTGAGGTTGTGCGATAAAAGAATTTGACTTACTGAAAGTCACAGTTTGGTTGAAAAAACATGTGGTAAAGGCTCAAGCTGCCCTTCCAGGTCACTTCTAGTGGGAATTTCAAAAGGTTATTGCAACATCCTTCTTCTATCTTTTTTTCTTGATTTGCTTTATTCTACTTACTCTCTCCTATCCATAAGTTTTCATTTTAAGAAGGGAAATAAAGACATTTTCAAGCAAGAACTAAAGAAAACCTCCCACTTTTGTAAAAACTAAAGGTGGAACTTTAACTGATGGGACTAAAGCGATGCTAGCAAGAAGTGGGAAATTCTTAAAAACAGCACCAATGAAGACTAGGCTGCTTTGTCTTGTTCAACATTGTGAAACATTGCTGATTTTGACTTAGGTTTGATAGAATTTTCTCAAGAAATGCTTCATATGTTTTTCAGATACTTGAAGAGGATTTTCAGCAGTTATGTCAACAATATCCAATGATAGTTTGCCTTCTGTAGTAGCTCCAAAGCAGTTCTGGTCTCAGAAGAGTGCAGGTATGACTGTGGAAAGCATTTTTTAACCATAATTTCCTCTAGACATGCACATTTTTAGCAATCAACCAATCTATTTCTATGAACAGCCTCTAAAGGAGAAGGCTATTCCTATTTTGGTCACAAAGGTGTTAAATTAATGAAAAAAAAAAAAAATACTCCAGACTCACAGAAGTGCAGGCTGAAATGCAGCAGAGAAGTTATCAAGGATGATGTTCCTGTTCTAGGAACTTCTGCAGTTGTACAGTTTTGGAAGTCCTTTTAGAGTGTTGTACATAACAGGACTTAAAAATGGCTGAATATGCAACCACTTGTGACGTCTCATCTGTCTGAGTTTGTGATAAAAGTTAGCCCACTTAGGGAGGTCTGAATCCCAAGGACTGGGGACTGGGAGATTGTAGCCTGCTCCAAGTTGCAGAAGAGCAGGTATGGAGCAATGCCAGTTGGTGATCTGCTGAAAGGGAGCAAGAGTTCGTGGACGTTTTGGTTCTGCAGTGTACAGGAGAGAGGGTAAAGATGCCCTGCAAGAATTTGTCAGCTGGTCTTCTTTTCCTTATGCAGAGAAACATCACAGATTCCACCATGTCTGTAATCGCCTCATACCATGGAGAGGACAGGATTCATCCTAAAGTAAATAAGGGCCTACACTAACTATCAAAATCATGCCAATTTTGTAATGATTTACACATTACAGGCTTCAAAGATAAGAAAGCAACTAAGCCTATTGATGGTATAAATATTGAATGACATAATAATGTTCCTTTTATATCCATTTTTTTCCAATAATTCTCCACCAGAAAAGGTAAAAAGATAGGGTCTAACTAAATCTTGCTCCTGTGTGCAGAAAAAGCCAAAAAGGCTTTGTTTTAAACCACTTACATTTATGTGTCTCTTCTCACACCTTGAAAAATGTAGTTTTGGGAACTGTAGTTGAGGTTCCTCATGTCCTTTGCTACCAGCTGGAAGATCAGCCTGCACTGCACCATGGTCTTTGTCTTTTGCATAAAGCTTACACCACTGTTTGCTTGGGAAATCTATTTATTAGAAGATACTGAAGGCAGAAGGTATTCAAACTACCATTAAACCTCTAACACACAGTGAGATTCCCAAACCAACAACTTTTTTTATTTTAATATAGTCTTTGTGTTTGGTTTTCACAAAAAATGGCAGATTTCTTGTCAGAAAAAGATATTTTCCCAGTGCGAAATTGTCCAGTGGTGAAACAATTTTTCAACCTCAAAATAAAACATGCACGGCAAATTTCTGATAAAACCTAATCAACAGCAATGTGTCTTTTTCCAGCATGCTGGCCTTGGTCTAGCCTAAGGGACATTACTACAGAGTTGAATCCTTCTAGCTTAGATATCTGAGGAAGTTGTGGACCAGGGTCTGTAACTTGCTCTCTCCTTTTCTTCCTTCCTTTCTTCAAAGACCCGCTGGGAATGCAGGGAATGCAGTTGTCTGCACCTTACAATTTTGCTGAATAGTGGTAGAACAGCTTTGGCTCTCCTAGTAAGAGACGTAATAGGACCAGAGGACAGAGCTGGGACTTTCTGACCGCCTTTTTTCCCTGACAGCTCTTGTGAATCTGGCTGGAGCCACAGTACATTGCTTGCTAAGGTGAAATTCTGGCTCTGTGAAAGCAAATGGCAAAATTCCAGTAACTTCACTCCAGACAGGACTTCATCCTGTGCATCTAGCCCACAGCTTAGGAGAGAGCAACTTTACCTATGCTAGTGTGCGTGTCCCCCCATCCCAATCAGATGTTTAACATGTAGTACCTGGCATTTCCTTCTGCTGCTGTGTTTCTTATCAGGAACCCCTTAGTATTTTGGCAGCTGGGGTCAGTTTTGTTTGTTGTTTACTGCTTAGCAGCCAACCTGAGCCTGTCAGAAAGATGTGTTTTATTAGGATTTTGTAACTAGGATTTTGTACATCTTGGGATTTCGTATTAGTTTGGTCATTTGGGTCAATGTTCATACACAGACCTACACCCATCAAAAGGTGGATCTGAAAGTTCATCTCTTTTGTAGATCAGGTCATACGCGGCTATCTCCCCACCCCAGAAATGACAAGTACCATTGCATAGGGATGCTCAAAAATGATGATGCAAGGGTAAAAGAAGAACAAGAACTTGATCAGAGCTCAGCACAAGAAGTATGTTATCAAGGCCACAAACTCCCAAATAGCTTTGAAATGAAGTTTCCTAAAGTCATTAAAGACTAAAGTACCCAGAGCTTCTTTTGTTGGAGTCCTGAATTAAAAAGAAAAGAAAAGAAAAGAAAAAAAAACAAAACAAAAACCCCAACAACAACTCCCTCCCCACAAAGTTCAGAGTAGAAAAATTAACCCTGGGAAAATCTGGAAAGCCTGAGATTATACCAGACATTCATCCTCAAGCTGATTTTTTTGTACAATCCTGTGTTGTGCTCAAAACAAAAATCTGAGAATACTCCTTAAAGCGGAAAACAAAGCTCTGCTCCAGCCATACATCTGTGAGTTTTGAAACAAAGGTTTGTTTGTGTGCCTCAATCACTCTTGCCTATGAAAGCAGACACTTACTTGAAAAACTTTTCAGGGAAACACTCTAAACCAACATCCTGGTATAAATTTGCAAAATGCAATACAGGCCTGATTGTCTTTGGAGAGGATGCAGGCCGCATACGAATAGCTCTTTCTGAAACGTAATGTTCTTTGCATGGCTCAGTGGCTAATGTACAATAAATCAACAAAAGAGCGCTTCAAGAAAGCTATTGGGCAGCAGCAAGGCCACTGTTATTTTATCTTTTTACAGTATTTAATTGGAAGTTTTTTCCTGAAACTTTACCCAACCTTCAAATTACCAGACTCTGTATAAGAAGAGATTGATAAGATGAATTTTTTTTTCACGTGTTTTTTTTTTCCCCTCCTTACAAGAGAGCAAGTTTTTGCCGAGGGAGAATAAAGTTACAAGTGTCTAGCATTTTGCTGAGGGAGAATGAAATTAGATGCTGAATGGAGCGGATAGGAAAGGCTGGGAAAATGCAAAGTTGGCAGTCATACCAGGTCAGTCTAGAGCTCCCACTGTCCTTCTACTGCACCAGGTGTCCGCTGCATTCAAATGATACTATTATTCATAGACTGAAGCAGAGTATTAAAACTCCCCCCAAAAATAATTTGCAACTGAATAAAGATATAATCCTGGAAATATAACTCTCCATTAAGGGTCCCCATTAGCAACACAAGAGCCCCATTGTAAAGGAGTTATGTATATTTATCAAGTTAAAAAAAAACACAACAACAAAAAAAACTTCTCTCAGTGCTTACATGTTAATAGAAAACTTTTATAGCCCTAGTCTCGGAACTAGTAATGCATAAAATGTAAAGCGTCTATTATTCTTTGGCAAACTATTTAACATTTGACAGGGAATTGCTAAAACTTGAATAGTGTTCTAGCAAAGGATTGGATAATGTGATCTCTGCTAACTAAGGGGCTGCCATGGAGCAGGCGAGGGAAGTGAGACTTCATATTTTAATAGTTTGCATTTTAGCAAGCTGCTTTAAAGAAGGTTTTTGCTGACTTCCCCTTTCTCTTGTAGAAAAACGGGTCCTTTCGTTTGCAGATGGTATCTGGTGCTTAGGAGCTTACTATGCTCCACTAGAAATAGGAATGCTGGAGGTCCAGGGAGATTTCTCCCACTGCCACCGGGTTCCTTGTCTAGCCCCCGCCCCCCTAAATCTTAAGTCCTGTTCTCACCCTCCCACCCCAGCCCTCCCTTCAGATGTCTCACTCTGCAGAGGGGCATGATTTGAATTACCCTTCCTAAAGAAATGAATGCTGAAAGGTAAACTCCTTAATGAAGCACACATGAAGCCTTTGCCTATCACTTTGTGAAATGAACCCTTAAAAAGGAGAAGTTAAGCACCTGATAGATACAGGAGAAAGGTTTCCCACCCAAAAGCTCTCCTTCACTGGGAAGAAACATACCTTCAGTGAAAACAAACAGAGAAACTAACAGTAGTCAAGGCTAATGGCACAATGGAGCAGAGGACAAATTTCAGCATTTTACTTATCCTGTTGGGAAGTGAAAAAATCATTAGAAGCTCCTTTCAAACCACCCCTGACAACAGGTTACTTCAGGAGAGAAATTCATTCAAATAAGCTTCCATCACCTGACGGTTACATGGCGGTGTCTCATTTGAATGTTACCAATTCCAGAAGATTTTCCTGGAACAGTAAGAAATATCCAGATATAAATAAAATGTCAAAGTGTGAATTCAAGTCTGCCTTACCCAGGAAACCCTCCCTCTCTCTCACTAGCTTTTTTATAGTCATCTGTGATTCCTCTTTAGTATTGATATGAGCCTGGCAGCATAAAAACCACCACCATATAGAGCTGAAAACCCTTCCATATCAGTTGTTTCTGAATGCTAAAATATATTCAATTTTTAGAGCTACACTGTGTCATTCTATCAGGAATAGAGAAGAAAGCACAGAAAGCAGAAAGCAGACAGACTAACATGGAATCAGTGTTTTCAAAACCAGAAAAAATGCACATGTGCTTCTAGCCTCCTAATTAAAAAAAATAAAGCCCTGTTCTTTTCACATACATGGGCTTAGCATTCTTGGGAAAGAGACAAGCAGGTCTTGTGGAAGACCAAAAAAATACATGCCAAAATTCTACGTCAGTGGCCGCAATCATGGCCTTTAACATTTGAATAGTGTGAACAGCAGAGCCTGAAACACAGGGTGTGTAAGTGCATATTAATTTACTTATTTAATGTTGTTGTTGCAGCTGGGCATGAAATAGACCCCTCATTTCTAATAAGGCACAGTGTTTTCAAGGATAAGCAGAGGGTACACTCACTTTGGGGAGGCTTGCTTAGTTTTTGGTCCCCTGCTGAACTTTGCAATAAAATAAAAAAATGTCATCCTTTAGTAAAAGAAGGAACCACTGTTGTTTTTTGAAGCTGGATTCAATCCTGCTGTACTGGCCTGCTGAGGATAACTGTCCCTTACTGTAAATGTATCATATTCTACTAGAGCTGTTATTTTGTGGCCATTCCTATCCCTTGCCCATGGACTGTCTTACAGTTTTGTATGGACGAGTCCCTTAAAAGTGCTGGTCATTCAGTTGTTTAAGCAGTGTTGAGAGTTTAGAGATGAAAGCTCAGCAATGTGATGCACTGGTTCCTTTTGGAAAGCAGGGACCGTGGCAACACTGGCTATGTATATGTTAGGGGGCAGCGGGGGAGAAGACAGGAAAGAAAGAGGGGAAGAAGGAGGCGGGAGGCCCAGACCATCAGGCTTTGCATCATACTTATATTTTCAAATATATTTAATTGCAGTTAATATATAAAGAAGTCAGTATTGGGCTGAACTAGCAATGCTGCTCCTTTAATTCAGCCAGTGCATTTGTACATATTAAAAACATTACACAGCAGGGGCTATAATTTCACATGCTGCCATCTCTAGACCACTACAGCAAAACACAAAAGAGACAGCATGTATGCTGTACCCCTGCATGTCATGTAAAACAAGGAGACTGCCTGTAGTATGTGTGTGTGCACTAAGAGAGATCCAAATGCAGCTCTTCTGAAATTTTAATGCTCTCATAAAAATAAACAAACTTCAGCAATATACAACATGATTCCAATTAGTAGCTCGATCAGAATAACTTGGCATTGTCTATTGGCTTTATACCAGGCAGCCAGCGAGATGTCAGACGGAGGAGTCCATTCTCCTCTCTGTGTGTGATCAACTCCCATTACTGGTAATGGAAGCCACATACACATAAGGGAATAATATACCCCTTCATGAGAAAAGCTCTCCTCGGTGAATTGAAGGTGTATAATGTTGTGGGTGTTTTTCATTCCCTGTCTCTACTATTGTGTTTCTCCTCAGCCCACTCAAATTATTTCATATGGACAAGTGGCACACAATGTTTGGTCCTGTTTTCATTAAATCTATAGCAGAACTCAATTTTGCCTCAGTGTAAGCCAAGCTGGGTCCAGAAGTATCCTTCCTTTCATTTTTCAGAATTATTCCTTACTTTCAGAAATAATTATCAGCCTTTTACCCTCTTCTTTGCCTTTGGTGTGCAAATTTAAATATATTTTAACTCTCAGCTCAGATTTCTTCCTGTGTAAATAAGACCAAGAGAGTTCCAAATTTACAGAAATGCTACTCAGGAAAGACATTAGCACTGTGTATGAACTTCCTCTGTAAACATTTTGGGCATTCCTAATTATCTCTAAACTCCAGATTTCTTCTGTCACAGTGTTCTGATAAATTTGCCAAGCAGAGGATAAGTAGGGAAGAACAGAACATAAAATCCAAATGAAAAGACAAGTGATGAGACAGGTAGAATCCTTGGTCTGGTTGACCAGACAGATGTACTAGAAAAAGAAAGGAACCAAAACATGTAGTCATGACTGTCATCAAAGCTACATTGTTCATTATTTCAGGCATATTTTCTTGCTTGTTTTCCATGCAACATACATTTTAAGTGCATCAAGCACAACTATAAACAATATTATATGTTATTTGCAAGTTGTCTCAAAACCTATGTGACATAAAATTTGATTTAAAAGCTGTGAAATAACCTACTGATATCCCATGAATTCTCTACTGCTGCAAGGCTTTGTCTACATTAAAAAGGCAATAACATATCTGCAGAGCAAAAGAGCTGATGGTGAGGAATTCACGTCCAGAGCATGTGTGTTTGTGGGACTTTTTTCAGAGTAATCCTAACCTGGTCCCAGAGACTAAAAGCCCATTAGTCTACCCTGAGATGGTCTGATAGATAATTATAGTTCTCTAATCAAATGTTTTAGATACCAAAATTTTGATACTTGTGTCCAGTAGCAATTTCTATGGTTATAATTCTCTACAGACTAAATTTCAATGCTCTTTACATCTTCTTCAGTACTTGCAATTGCTGTTTCCAAGGTATCTTTTTTCCTTGATTTTTGTTTCCTCAACTTCCAGTTACCTGTAGGCCTTTACAACAAATGGGGAACTCAGGTTGTTCCAGACCTGCTGGCCCAAGGTGGAACTTTTAGAACAGAAAGTATTTTAATTTTCACACTATCGTGATAGGGTAAAACATCCAATTAAGGTCACACTGCTGATATGAAAGAGAGCTCAGTGTGCTTTCCACACTGAGTTTGTCAAAAACACTACTTTTGCTTACTGAAACAGCAACAGAAAAATCAGGCAAACAAATCAGGTTCCAAGTTTCACAGAATGACAGTATTTTAAATATCCGTTTTAAAAAACCAAATTCATTCATGGAAAAAAATAGCACACATTATCCCCCATTATCATATACATAGTCATATACACAGAACCTCTTAAAAGTTTTATTTCATAGTACTAGAGCTATCAGATCACACCAACCTTCTTGGAAATGCAGAACTGAAACTGCATCATACCTGATATGAAAAATATGGCATTGCCCTATCAGTCACTTCCGAATCCTGTCAGGAGGCCTGCCTCTGACTGTGACTAAAATAGGCCACCTTGAGTAGAGTATCTAGTTAGTTCAAACTACACTGAGGTCAAGGGAAATTCTCAATTGCAAGTGGTATTCCTACCAAAGGTCAAACTCTCCTGTCTCCACTTACCACATAGTTCTCCAAAAGCACTGAAGACACGTTAAGTCTCGCTTCAGACGAGCCAAGTTCCCATGGCACATACAGCAGATGAATGATCAAAAGTCATACTGGATGCTGCAAAACCAAGTGTGCATATTTTAGAGATAGAAGGAAGCATCTTCTGAGCTCTGTTTCATGAGTGCAACCAGAATCTGTTCAACAAACTGGTTTTAACAATCCAGCTGATGTCTGGTTTTCAGACAGTGACAGATTCCATGAACTGAAGGGAAATAAATTTATGTGTATAAGATTTTGAACATAGTTCATATTTTTTGAATGGTCCCTGTGAAAGTTTGGCATTTGACTTGAAATGCATTCAGAAAAATGATTTCAACATTCACTTTTCTGTCCAGAAAACTGAAATCCTGAATGTGTATGCTAAGGTCAATTTTAAAAGCCTTTTACAAGTAGCACAGTCCTATTTCTGTGGTTTCCCTACATGCATATACAACCCCCAGATATTTTCCGGTTCATACTCCTAAAGCTTAAAGAGTACATGGGACATCTTGAGACAACTCTTAGACAAGGATGAGTAAAATCAGTGAGAACTAGAGTAGCTAGTACAAGTGCTTTACTTGTTCACCGGACATCAGGCAGATGTGGGGATAAAACTGTCAAGTCTGAAAACACCAAGAGAAATATTGCTATTTTCTATTATTCACATTCTTCCCATGAGCTGTTTGCTCAGTTGCCATGGCATAGGCGGTGAGATTTTATAATTTTTCCCCTGCCTGCCATGTGCTCATACAACAATGTGAATTTAATCAGTCCAGACAGTTGGTTGTGTTTTGTCCATGTGAGTGGAATAAAACTTTTCTCACCAGCTAAACCCACAAAGTATCTAAAAGCCATAAATAATCAGTAACTCCTATGACTTGCACCTGCTTGCTTTATTTGACCAAGGATACAGAAAGGCTCATATAATGAACAGTGTTCCCAAGCATTAATCACCTCTGATTGCTTATAAAAATCAAAGTAGATGTTATGTTTAAAATATCAGATGCATTTTTTAGTTTCTTTCCTGTACGTAGATTTTAGTCAGGTCTATGTTGCAGCCTTACCTCCCTCAGTAAAATCATCCTTGTTTCAAAAGTATTTGCTGGGGAAAAGGACGAGTTCTGGGTAGCAAATAAATTTCTAGTCACCTATTAATCATAACAGATGTATTCTTGTAGTACATCCTAACCAGCAAAAGGAAGTGGGAAAGATGGAAAAAAAAAAAAAAAAAGGCTGGAGAGAAACTATAAAGCACTGCGCTGTAAGAGAGATCTCTGCCAAGCTTATGCGGAACCAAGTACAAGTATGTGCCAGCTTGTACAAAACAATACAACTTTATTTTGTATAGCGTCTTTCATCCAAAATGTATCCTAAAACCACTTTACAGGAGTTAAACAATACAGTTACAGAGATAAATAATAGCAGAGGGAGAGCAAAATTAACAGATACGTGCAAGTCAGAAAAGATATATTTTGCACAGAGATTTGGAATGAGAGCTTTATAGGAACACTGGAGTGTTTTAGTTTTAGCATTTTTCTAAACAGAGCTTAGCAATGTCTATAGAGATACAAATCAGAGCGAAAGTGGTAAATGCCAGGATATTCAAAGGTATGGCTTCATTAAGTCCTGCAGGTTCAAAATTAAATTAAGCCAAAATCAAAAGCCAACAGAACAGTTTAAAAATTAAGGCAGCCTCTCAATCTTTACACTTTTGGCTTTATGCCATTCATTCAGCTCTATAATATTTGTAGTTGGTTGGCTTCTTTAAATGGAAAAAAAAAAGAGGAAAAGTAAAATAATGGAGCCAGGTTCTGAGTCCTCTATGCTGTAAATATGGTGCAGCTTCACAAATAATGAAAAGTGTACACTGGAGAGCAAAATTTGACCGAAAGTATCTTTTGTGGAACCTGGCAAGAAAATGATGTTGTCTGTCTGGTAACCAGGGCTCTAATCCTCTGGGGGAGCCCTGGCGGGTACAGAACTTGCCTATTCAGTTCTTCTGAATTAATCAGAGCCTTGCTTGCCTACCAGTTCTGATTTTTTATGCCTAATAACTGCGGGAGAAGGATATTGCGAGGAAGGCAGAGTGCACTGACCTCATGGAGGGTCTATAGGGGCACAAGAAGTACATGGGTACCTGTCTCTTGGTGGGACTGGGGATGATGTAGCAGTTCCCTTTGTGGTTAGATGGAAAGCCTTTTAAGGAATGGGCAAAATTCAAAGATTAAAAAAAAAATCAATTGCCTCTTGAAAAAGAGCATCAGTCTGCAAGAGAGCCTAAAAAGTATTATGGTTTCAGTTGCTGTCTTGAAAACCTAAAATAAATTTTTCTGCTGAACTGAAACAAGCTTTCTCTGACTGACCTGAAAACATGGACATTTGTAAAGGGTGTTGATTCCACAGTGTCCTGAAAGTATCCTCAATAAAACCAATGCTTTAAATAATAGGGCTCAATTCATCAGTGACATGAGTGATGAGTGCAAGTGAGCCAGAAGAGCCAAACCTGTACCTCAAAACGTATTAACTTCCCCTCAAGTCACATGCAATGAGCATGCAGAGGTAGTTTGCAGCACGTTTATGAAAAATTGGCCTCCAGCTGGAAAAGAAAAGACACAGCAATTTCAGAGGGTATCAACAGAGGAAAAAACCCAAACACAAACCCACTTGCTTTATTTATTGATTGCTGGCTAACTGAACACCAATTTCAACAGGAATTGCCAAATTTGCTATTGTCACAGTACCCAAAGGTCTTCGTTTACATGTTAATACTCACACCTGTTTTCTAGCCTCTGGAGAACAGGTCATTTGGCACTATTATTTTTGCCACCAGTAAATATTTCACAAAGAGTGGTTACTTATTTCTTGAGAAAATATCCCAGAGTTCTTTACCTCATCCTGTAGTCAAGGCTTAATATTTGTTCATATTCCAACCCCCCACTTTTTCTGAGAGCCCTTTCTTCCATCTGTATGCTTCTTGTAGGTGTTCGGCAAATGATGACTTCGTGTATAAATCACTGTGCTGCTTCGCATGGAACACTCTTATTTGCTGAGCTCATGACATTTTCTGCGTGTAGCGGTGGGAGCCAGCTGCCATTGAGAACTGTGTACAAAGGGCACATAAATTGTTGGGTGTCATGGAAAAATTTATGCACAGGCTACATGTTTTTCCATGCAAGTTTCTAAGTGTTTTGTAGGGATGCAGGAAACAAGCAAGTGTCTGTACAAGTCTCCACCTCTCTCATTGTTCATCTTGAAGCAGCAACAGGGATGAAGACCTGGGCTTTGTACAGCTTCCCAGTTTTACAGGACAGGTTTATAACACGCTTGGGAAAAAAGTATCTCTTTCTGTTTCTTGAGTTTTACATCTTCAATGTCATTTAAAATTGTATTCTCTGGAAATTAATATAATCTGAAATTAAAATAACCCTTTAAAAAAAAAAATATCAACCAAAACCTCCAACAATCTAAAACCATGGAGAACAGGACAATTCCAACATGACATTGTGCAAACCAAGTCAGGGCACAAAATACAACTGAAGTCCTGTAAACATCAGCAACTCTGTCTCCTCTAAGATATTTTGCAGATTTTCCTTACATGACCAGATTTAACTTTCTTTTTTCATTGAAAACTTGCCATTTGTACAACCTTTATTTTTGTACCTTTGCTACTCAATGTGATAAATGACCTTATTCTCTTTAGGCTCTGCTCTTGCTTGTAACTTCTCACTTAACTTCTTTCTCTTTAGGGGAAATGCCAGAGTTAAGAATCAGCCAGGAATAAAATAGCCTTTTGATGAAACATGAGTAAATCCGTCATCTTATGTATGCTGGGTTCTTAAGCACTGGTGTTTTGCTGTATGGATCCCAACACGCAGCATGATTACCAGTGAAACCAGTGTAACCGACATCGCAATGACTGCTGCAGCTTCTTTACTGATTCAGCCAGTCCATCTGTCTCAAAAAGGTGTGATAATGTGCCCTTGGGGTAGGTGAGGAGTTCATATTGTGGACAAGATTTTTGCCCAAGTAAGTAACACAGCTGTATCAAAGTTAAAAAAAAAAAAAAGGTCGTATGATTTGAACAAGTACAGTAATGGAATGGAGGAGATTTTGTTATGAACCAGGATAGCCAAGCTATATGTAACATTCTCCAAGTGTCGATTATAAACCATCATTCAACTTTAGTTCTGTCATCATACAAGAACCTTTCCCTTGAGGTAACCTTAGCAATTAACTAGAAAGGATAATAAATAAAAAGTTATTCATTTTTTTCCCTCTCTCTATGCATGCATTCATACATCTGTGTATATATTTACATAAAAGGTATCATATAAAAGTTAGCCTCAGAGTATGTGTCAGTACAGGATGTGAGTAAAGATAATTCTGTCACTTCAAAGGTTTCTTGAAATGATCAAGTCAAGATTAAAAAACCAACATCGACTTTAACCTTCATCATGCTTTGGTCTTCCTTTTGAAAGTACCTAATATTTTCTGGCCATACCCCCTATGTTATTTAAATGCTGGTAATCTTGTTCATGGCAATTTCAATAAGCCACAGCAGACATATAATGCTTCCTCTTTTAATAGGTGCAAAGTGAGTTATTGTCACAAAGCATATATATGAAAAAAGGATGTGAAAAGAGAATCCTGCCTAATCTCTGTAATAAGGGCTTGTGAGGGTGCTAACATGGTCACCTGAATTATGCATGTCTATTGTGTTCAAATATCATATATCGATGCATGAATACCCTCCAAATCATTTTCAGTTCATGAACATTTATATACAGAGCTCTTGAGCACTGCAAAGACAATTAGTCATATTTGTATGCCGGAATTAATTGAGAGTGAGATGCGGGAGGCAGAAAGAGAGAACAAAGAATGCTTTTTGTCAGTTCTTCCAACTGACAGGGATAATTAGATATATGAAATTGAAATTCCTCAGCAGGGGGTTTCTGTTGACAATGAATTTTCTTTTGATTCCATTCTGTTATTCTTTTATGCTGTCATCTGTGGCAATTTGTTATTCAGCTTGAAGCTTAAAAAAGCAAAGCATTCCGCTTTTATGAGTAGATGATGTCAGTTTGTACACTGCTGGGAAATAGATATTAAATGTAATCTTTAAACTAAAAAAAAAAGAGAGGAAAATAAAATCAGTTAAAGAGACAGTGCTCTGTTTACACAGCCCTCAGAGTAAAACTTTTGTGAGAGACAGAACTCGCTTTGATGGTTTTTAAAGTTGCTCAGGCTGCATTAATGTTTCAGTTGCAGTGCAAGTCTGAGCCATGCTGTGTGGTGGAGTAAGGACGCGTGGCTGGAAATGCCCCCTTAATACTATTTTCAAAATGCTGAAGTTTGTACTGGCAGACAATATCCCTGGAGTATAAGTCCAGTGCTTTAGTACTGGCAGTACTACTACTACGTACTTAGTACATACAGGCAGTATTTGTTCACATTCCCAAATCCAACACCTGACCAAAAGGAAGAGACAAATAAGAAATATTCCTCACTAGCACATGCAAACCTTCTTAGTGCTTTTGGTCCTGAGTTGGTATCTGGGACCTGATTTTTGCACATGACAGCAACTAGGGCAGATGCAGACTCTCGCCCTTAGCTTTAAAAATAATCATGGCAATAAAGCAATCACTTTTTCCCCTGCTTGAGGCAATCATCTCATCCTCTCACTGCTTCAAGCATCTCTTCTCTCTCACTTCTTCAGTTCACCATCAGCATGATCATCATGAAAGCTTTAAAAAAAGGTTACCTAAAGTGTCTGCCCACAAAATACTGGCCTTTATGGTCAGAAATTTGCATGTTTACTTATTGTCTCCTCTCTGT
The DNA here is from genome assembly GCA_013399875.1 of Gymnorhina tibicen. Lineage (NCBI taxonomy): Eukaryota > Metazoa > Chordata > Aves > Passeriformes > Artamidae > Gymnorhina > Gymnorhina tibicen. The sequence goes on from VXAZ01009368.1 coordinate 1,038,142, forward strand.
GATTTTGGCAGCACACATTCAAGCAAGAAACTTATCGCATGGGCACACACTCTACTTTATAAGCCTAGTACATACATGTAGCCTTAATAATCAGAAACATCTATAAAACCTTGCCTAGTTTTTTTTGGCAAGGTTTGTTACAAGCATTGCATGGAATCTAGAGTATGAAAAGCCCATACTGTTCTGCTCTCAACCTCCCCTTTTCACTGGAGCTCTCCTGGCTTTCTTTTGCCTCTTTCCCTCCTCCAAAACCCCATGTTATTTGGCATTTGTTATATTTCAGACTGCAATTTCTCCTTCAACAGGCATCTTGGTGACTGTGGCTTTATTATATTTTATTCTATTTTTTTTGTTGTTGTTGTTGTTACTGAAGCAAAAAAGCACACAGAGTGTTATGATGTAGTATATATTCCAGTGAACTACTGTGAGTCTAACTATACCATACGGCATATCATTAAACATCGCAATATTTAACACATATATATTATCGCCTCTGCACCCTCAGAGCATTCTTTGCAGATGCATTTTTATCTCACACTTTATGGAAGAAGGCCCTGTTTAAGAAGTTGCACAATCTCACAAGTGAAAATAGCTGAGAATATGGTTTGAGGGACTTCTTCTCACAGGGGCATGAGTGTGCCCACAGCGTCCCAGCAGTGACCTAGAAGATGCACCCCATATAAAAATATTAGGCTCTATTCAGTCTTTTGCTCTCTCTGTTGAGACTCATTAAGGATGCTGTTTGTGATGGCAGTTTCTGTAACCTGGCACATGTCCACTGGGAAATGCATTGATGCCATCAAGTGACTTCATGAAGATAAATTTATTTAGTCACTACTGATCTTTGATGAATTTGAACTGGTTACTCAGACTTTAAAGACTCTATTCTTTTGCTGCCTTCCTACCATGTAAATAGCATTGCAAACACGGTATTTGCAAGTTTTTCAGCCCGTTGCTCATCTCGGCCTCAGTTATGTTTGATATATCCTCTACCTTCACACGGGTTTAAAAAAAGACAAATAGAATCATCTACAATATTTTACAGGAAATTTTTTGTTCACTTCAGTAAGCCAAAGGGAAGCAATAATCTACCACATAGAGGACACCATGTACCTCAGCCTTGCTGTTCAGGTTTGTTCAGTAAAGACATAGTTACTATGCAGTGAAGTGCAGAAGATTTGTCTCTGTTTCATGCCCCTGAGGCCTCCCCCTTGCCAGCCCAGGATCTTTTGGGATTCAGCAGGACTCCGTGAGGGTGGACTGGTGGAATCAAGAAGCACACCTCTGGAGTGTCATGGGGAAACCAGGCAAGAGTCAGAGGCTGCATCCAATATTTACCTCCTTTACCGGTCTAAGCTCAAAATTATTATTCTCTTTTTCTCTTGAGTAAGAAATTTAAGTAGAGCACAAAATCAGGCCTCAAGTGTACCTTTTAGCATTGATAGAAGATTTACCTTCACAATGTGCATTTCTTAAAATCAAGCAAGTTTATTGGGGATGACCAAGATCCAGATGTGATAATATTTGTTGGTGTTCAAAGACCATCAGTGACCATCAAAGCATCAAACCTTCGCTATACTTTGAGGAGCTAAACATAAAACATGCTTATTTCTTAACCACAAGTTTTTAATTTTTTTTTTAAATAATTAAATCAGTGTATGAAGCAGCATGTAAATTTTCAAAGAAGACATAAAGAAATTAATTCTACTGCCAAAATAGTATATATGGCTTATTCTGAAAAACATCCACATATTGCCTGCTCTGAAAGACTGGAAGTTTGTAAAACACGTCTTGTAGCATTGATGAAACTTGCTGATTTCAGAATTTTTACCGGTATTGCATTTTGGTTTCCAAAAATAGTAGCTCTTTGTAATATAAAGATTTGGTAAGGATACTAACATGATTTAATTTCATGCTTTTTAAAGGCTTTCCCTCCTTTGGAAAACTGGAGAGAGTCAATGCAAAAGAATGGCCTAGATTTCAGTTATGAGCATGTTTGCGATTACTGATAGACAGATATTTGTTTTACTTATATATATAGTAGTTCACTCCATAACTCGTTTGGTAACTGTGGACAGTGCTTGGGATCACTGATTTAAAAAACCCTTTCTCTCTTCTTCAGAGAAGATTCAGTCTATCAGGACTGCACTCTCTCATCTGTGTTTTGCTTTGTAAAATGAAATACGTAGCCAGAATAGATGTTCATATGATCTTTCTCAAGAGCAAATTAAATTACGATTGCATGACTGCTCTGCCACAAAAGAAGGGAAGTTATTATTTGAGGCCTTCCTTCTCACAACCAAATATCATTTTGTAAGTCAATTGGTAAAGTACACAGCATTATATGATACTCTAGCTTATCAAAAGACAAGGGTCACACAGATTTTCCATCTATATTTTCTAAAAACTACATGTCTATGACTAAAAATAAACTTGGTGAAGCTTACTCTTGAAGTTATTTTATAGAAGAAAAAGTGCCATATGAAAAGCTAAATCAGTGTCTCCCCTTTTTGCTTTACTGTGGATGCAGTGAGATACCCTGATGGCAGCTGCAAATACTGAATTGCTTTAAGTTCAGGAAAGTGATTGCCTCTATGCCTTTTGCCAGATAAATAATCCCATCTCTTTTTGATGGCCAGCTTCATTCCTGAACCGCTTTCCTCTCTCATTCTCATTCTTGTCGCAGCATGTTTCTCTGGCTGGGAAGAGAAGCAGTGCCTGACTGGGTGCTGGCAAGAACTCAAGCACTGAGGCTCATCCCCTTCAGAGAGTTTCTCACACTGCGTTGGCCCAAAACTGCAGCAAGTGGTTTGGGGTGCAAAATCAAGGGGTTTTGAACCTCTTCAGCTTTGCAGCAGGTGCTGGGGTGATTGTTTCAGTAAGGATTAAAGGATGCTCTCTTCTGATCTTCTCCTTGTCAGCCTGAATGCACACAGTGCAGTTAGGATGCTGTCATCATTACCAGCACTCCTCATTCCCTGTTGGGACTCTTCTTTGCAGAGAAGGATGTTAACTACTTTAGCTTTTCTCATTGAGTCCTGTGTCCAACTTGCCTCCCTCGTGAGGTGACGTTAAATGGTTTGTGTCTTCCCCCCAGAGAAGCTGAGGCGACTTCAGGGGTATGAACACTGGCTCTTAGTGAAGCTTTAGGATAGCACCAAAATGTGTTGATCATCTAGGCAGAATTACAGTGGCACTGTACCTGCATGACCTGTTTGTGAGAGAAAAGATTTCATTTACCACTATATCAATTCTTTCAGCTTTCATTAACAATGTGCTTATTGCAACTAATTCTGGGATTGTTTAAATTGTTTCACCTTAGTTTGTGTTTCTGCGTGTGAGTACTGAAAGAGATAAATAATATTCATCTGAATTCTCTGTTTAGCTCCATTATTGCAACCATTTTCATAGTTTTGAATTTAGTCCTTACATTGGTAGACAGGTTAACCCTCTTTCTTCTCATGCCTCTTTTAATTAAATTCTAACTGCTTGCCCTTTCTCTATATGATCTACCAATCCTCATTAGGGCAATTCCTGTCTCTTCAGCATGAACTGTGAAACACACTGAACACTTCTTTTAATACAAGGGGGAAAAAAAAGGTGCAGGGGCCTTAGTTTCCTCTCATCCTGATGAGATTTGTGCCAGATGCTGTGTTTCATAAAGTAAACACCCAGGCACATCTTCTAACTTCATAATTATGTGCATATATTCTCCACATAATAAAACTAGAATAAAATAACTACTCACCCACAAGTAGTAAATCAAGCAAATGGTGAATTAAGTTTGTTTGATGAATGTTGCTCTTTATAAAATTAAGCTGTTTACAATGCGTGGTTCATCTTCCTTTACATGTTTAATGATTTTATTGCTTAGTATTTGTTCTATTATTCCATTATTGTTCTATTATTGTGTGAGGAAGAAAGAAGTAACGTTTCTGTGCTGTGGCTGTTAAAATAATTCTTCTTTCTGTTTCTTTTAACCATAGGCATTTGCTGGTTTCCCCTCAATTACAAGTACAAAATTAATGAAATATCACTCTTATATGTCCATCATACTTTTTTCCTCTAAAGCAGATGTAAATGGATGAGTTCTGACACACCGCTTTTTGTTCTCCAGAGAAAACAATGTGTTATGGAATGTGTGGTGTTTCACACATACCAGGAAATTTTGCTTTGTTTTCCATTTAATTTTTTTTTCAGTAACAACCAGCCAAAGTATTTGCACGCAAGTACTTTGGTATTTTTTCATTTCAAACTTTTCTTCTTTGAAACACCTGAATGACACCTTCAGCTTCAGCAACAGCTGAGAAATATTGCCTCAAATTAAAAATAGACAATTTCAATTACACTTTTTCCACTTTTCCTTGGCTTGGAGCCTTGCCCAGTCAGTGGATCATGCCTGCAGAGAGGAGCATGCATGAAGCACCCTGCACTTACTAGGAGCATCTGGAACCAGCAGATTGAAAGAAGAGGTTTCTACCTTGTGGGATGAGCAAAATTTCAGCTGGACAAGGAATTGGCACTGGTAAATCAGAGGAAAAACAAGCAACTAATGGAGGCCAACAAAATATATGGTGACTTCTGCTTGTGGAAAGAGGAGAGGAAATCTCTCGTGAGAGCTGGGATGAGCACACTGGTGTCTCTGAGAATCCCAAGGGGAAGAGTGAAGGCCCAGTTGGACATTTCACAGACAGTGAGATTGTCTGACCTTAGGAAAACAGGATAGTAGTCCAGGCAAGACAGAGACCCCAGGGTTGTTAGGAAGTGACTCCCACAACCCGAAAGGTGCTGCCACTTGGATGAACAAGAGGACCCGTGGGATGAGAGGATGACAGAACAGCAGTTGACACATCCTCCTATGGGATCTCTTCTTGGAGCTATCTGGGCAGCCCCTCCCTACTGCTCTTTCTTTTCTGGCTACAGTGGGTTGACGATGACTTTGGGGAAAAATGAAAGCAAGGTTGTGACAGCTGGCAATTTTTTGCAGTTCAGTTTGTGGTGTCTGTGAGTAACTCACCCTTAGGCCTCTTTTTTTCACTGTACCCAGTGGAATTATACATGCAGCATCAAATGCAGTCCTGTGCAAAAGACAGGGTAGAACACAAGTTTCTAATCTTTTGAAGTTGTATGTGTGCCATCCATATATTGCTGCATTTCACCCCATTAGAAAGGAGAGGCTTGAAAAGTTGAAGAGAATCAGAACTGAAATCTATTGCAGAAGTTCCTATGTTTCTTCTGTGACCAAAACCTATTATACTTCCTACAAAAGAATGGTGTTTATATATTAGCAAGCAATTATGCTGCTTTTAAAAATGCCTGGAAAGACTTTTAGAAACAGAAAATATACAAGTTATGGTAGCCTACGGCTGGCATTAACTTGCACAAAGATAATTTATATTTTATGCGTGTTTTATTTTTATACACCTGCTTTTCTTTGCAGTTCATAAAGAAACCATATTGATATCAAAGGAAATGCTCTGTCACAGAATTTATAATCCTAACGGAGAGGTTAATATCAGTGCCTTCTAATCTTTTACTCTTTTATGATGTCAAAGGTAATTTCAAAGGGGAGGGAAATATAAAACTTGAAGTTTTATGATGGGACAGCAGCAGGCTGGCAAACCTGAATAACAGCTGAATAACAGTCAAGAGATGGCAGTGCTTGGGGTTTTCCTTGCTTTGGTTCTTTGCTTGTGTTGTCTGAGGTTTGAAAAGTCCATAAGGGGCTCTCAATCAGGTGAACTACTGTTTCCCTCATTGTTCTCGCTGGAGGCTGGTTCTTGCTGTGGCTTCTGTCACTCTGGGCATGTTTGATTTTTCTCTGGTGTAATCCCCCATGCAACTTGGAGGTGTCATTTTTTGGGCAAGCCAGGTCCCTTTGCAGCTCTCCTCACAACCCTGAAGACAGTCAGTGGTGCGTGCTGGGGGAACGGAGGGAGATGGGAATCAAGAGTCAATCATCACAAAGTCCCAGGTGCAGTGGGGGAGCCTTTGGATTGCTTCATTTCCATAAGGCAGCAGACCTTGTTGCCTGTTTACACAGAAGGTTTACATTGTGCCCAAGCTCTGGTTTCACGCACCTTTTGGCCAACCCCTGGGTCCCTGCCCTATCAGGGTCTATACAGCAGGGCAGGGTTGGGGACACAAGTGCGCTCCCAGCCACTGCTCCAGGGTTGTCTGGCAGGGCATGTGCCAGCAGATGTTAATTTTCAGATGCCCTGGCATGGCTGTGTTGCCTCCGAGGCCCCGCTCCCCAAGGCAGCAGCGCTGTGCTCTCAGTTCCCTCATGTGTGACCCAGCAGCCTGTATCATCTTACAGGGAGTGAATAGGAGACTGAAGGGCAGGCTGTGTGGTCACTGTTTTCAATATCCCTCCTGCTAGCCATTACATCATCCAGCTACTCTCTAAGAGGATTTTCAGCAGGCTTGGCTTCGTTATTAAAATAGTAATTAATTTTTTCCTCTTCACAAAACCCGAGGACCTTCAAATGGAGGCCTCAGGAGTGAGGGCAGCTTCCTTTTGAAAGTGGCCTTTCTGGAAGCCGTAATCGGCTCTCCAACTTTACAGTACACATGTTCCCCAGTAAATGTGATTAAAGAGCCACACAAAAAACCCCTTGCAGAAAATTAATTCAGTTTCCAGAATAAAAAGTTTGATAAAGTTGTGCAATGCTCCAATGACAACACATAATAGAAGTGCAGAGTTTTATCCTCTTGAAGGATAAATGAGCGGCCAGAAAGGTCTGGTAGTTCCCAGAGTAAAAACATCTGCTACAGCTAATTCACTTTAGCTTTTGATTGTAAAATTCATTAGCCATATCAGGCAGCTGTAGTTTCAAACATGTTGCTAGGAAGTACAGTTTTATAGGCTGGGATGCCGTTTGTTCTCCCCAGCAGTGGTGAGGTAGCCTGAGTGCCTGGTGAAACGCAACCTCCTGCCACCCA